>VWPU01018253.1:0-345185 GCA_013398955.1 Callaeas wilsoni | reverse complement strand
GGGGGGCCCGGCGGGGCCGCGGCGCAGGGAGGGTTCGGGGCCGGCAGCGGGCGGGGGGCGCTTGGCGGGTGAGCCGTGCGCTGCTGCCGGAGGTCGCGTTTGGGAGTTCGAGCGCCGGGCCGGTGCCTCGTCCTTAAGAAGATGTATTTCGTGGAGGGGCCCTCTGGTAACCGTGGCAGCGCCTGGCGGGGGTGACCGGGGGGCTTGGGCACCGCGGGCGGGGGCTGCCAGCGCGTTCCGGAGAAATGCAACCTGTCCATAGAATTTTGCAACTTATCCCCGACCGACCGGTGGTTTGTGCGGTGAGCATGACCTGTTATATATAGGGGGGAGGGAAGAGTCAACAAAACATGTAGTAATACATAATGCTATGTCCTTCCTTTGTTGAAATGTCACCCTTGCTTTGGAAGTACGTGGGACACCCGGTCTCATGGACCGAGCCGGTCCTGTGCTCCTGCCCAGCCAAAGGAGAGATTACACAACTCTCTTTGATCAGCCTGGGTCAAAACCCGAGTGGTTTGGCAGCTTTCGGTGGTTGTGCTCCGATGGTCATGCGAGCTTCGCACTGAACCTGTTTGTTCTGGTGCTGGCGCGAGGTCAACTCAGGTGTTGCCCTGATACAGCTTCTCCCGGTTTAACTTTGGGTCCCTCGGGTGGATTCGGTCTCTTGGTGTCCAGATGCAGGAGAAAAAGCTGCGTGGAAAGGCGAAGGTTCTGTAACTGTCTAGCAGAAATAGGGTATGGCACACAGAGCAATCCCAGCTGGGACATGATATATTGAGTTACTTGGAATTGCATGGCTGGCTTTAACAAACAGAAAATAAGCTAAAGCTACTAGTGACAGACTCCGTGTCGCCAGAATTGAATGCATTCACTGCCACTTACTTATTTAGAGGAAACCAAATGGATTCGTGCGTTGCTTTATTGAATGCTTAGTTGACTCAAAAAACTAGAAAGGTTATTGAATTTGTTTTGTTTGTTTGTTTTCTTGGGCAATGAGCATTTTTATAAATTCTGATCAGAATTACTTTCACTACTTTGTATGCATTGGGTAGCTTTAACAAACATTCAGGAATACTTTTGAGAGAGCTTGATTACAACATCCATCTGAAAGCCCTACCTCCCTTAGGCAGAAAAAGCCACGGTAGCTGGAAGAATGGGATGGAGGATACACATTTGTGGCATAGTAAATATGAGAAGTGTGCCAGGGCACTGGTTCATATCCTGCGGGGCTTGAGAAGCGAGCTAGTGTAAAAACCAAGGCACTGCAGACTTAGCAACTGTACAGCGATAATGTACTCATTGCTCCTTTCTTTTCTCAGTCTCTCCTGGGATTCATCTGTAGAAAGGAGCAATTAGCGTTACAGCCATAGGGGACAGTGGCATGTGCTTTCAAATGAGAGAACATTCAAACATTCAGAACAGTTGTGAATACAGCTTGACTGTCTTCTGTGCTGAAGCTGCAAGTATTCATAAGTTCTGTTTAGTTTCCTGAGGTCTCTGGGGGGAGAAGAGAGCACTAGACTATGTTTCAGTCTCCTTTGAAATGGTCATTCCAGCTATGGAAGGAAGAACTCTGTAACTCAGGAGGTTCAGGAGACAGCTGGGAGGCTGTGTCCAAGGCCATCCGTTGTAAATCATTAGGTTAGATTGTACATTGCAAACCGTGGGTTCGGTACAGCTGCTGTACTGGCAGTGTGTGGCAAAGAATTTACTAGTTTGAATCTTGCTTTTTAAGATACAGTTGTCAGTCTTGGAGATGTGCATGGACTGGAGTTCTTTTTCTATACCTAGAACAGGGCAAGTAGCAACAGGCACTCTGAAAGCAACATTTTCACAGTTATTTGGTTGTGTGCAAGTGTTTCTTTGGATTTTTTTTTTGACTAATTCACAGTTAACAAAGTTTGATGCCATCCTGCCATCTTGTACCCGTGATAATATATGTCCTGATTGTATTCTTAAATTGAAATGATCATGTAGGATGACCTATTTCTACTACAAAACTGGAAATCAGCATTTTTTTTTTTTAATTCTGCTCTAGAGGTATCATGTCCAGTAAGGATCTTGATACAAAGTTTCACTGCATCTTTCTCCATCTGCTCTTGTAGATCCTGTAATCCAAACACAACCACCTGAAAATTTCTGTGGCCACAATGAAGCCTTCAGCGCTGGGATAAAGTGGAGAGCCCAGCTTGCTCAGAAAGACCTCATATGGCCCTAATTCTCAGCCAGTCATGTCTGAAACCCTCTGTGTGCTGCCGCTCTGTTTTGTGGGTGGCCGGCAGCAGTCCCTGGGCAGTGCTCTCTGTGCCAGTACCCACAAGTGTAGCCTGCTGTTTGGGGTCAGCTGTTGGGCAGCAGCTGCTGAGCCCTCACAAAAACATTTGTCTTGGACTTCTCAGCTCAGACCTCATTCTGGCACTTGGCCTACTTAGACCCATTTCAGCCTCTGTGGTTGTCTGATTTCCAGGTTGAACCAAGGACATTATGTCACCTCTTCCCCACAGACTATGACACTAAAGGTGAGGCATGAAAGAGAAGAGCTCTTGCTGAGTTGTGTCTCTGACGCTGCAGCAGTGCTGCACTGAGACAGCAGTGCTGTGCACAAAGCCAGCAGGATTGCAGGAGCTCGAAGAGCCAGTGGGTACAGGAGGACACTAACGGTGTCATGGCTACACAGGCTGTGGTAGTCCCTGAGGCCTGTGCAGAAGTCTTTGCAAGCTTTACTGTTTCATAGTGCACAAATATCACGGGAGGAAGTGAAAGTGCAAGAGTTGAGCAAAGATAGTACTTGATCTTCAGCTTGATTAGTAGATAAGAGTTCTGTTGTCTGCTCCCTTGTGTTTAACTGAGCCTTTCTAGTATCTGTCAGTTTGTGGTGTTCCTGGTGGTTAGTGATACCTCTGCTGACAGCTTCCAATTTTGCGGCATTGTTAGAAGAGTTCTCCTGGAAATCACAGTTGAATTGTCAGGTCTGAAGGGTTGACAGCTTGTCAAAATATAGCTGCTAGGTGCAGTCATCTAAGCTCTCATTCTTTCAGTACTAGTATAGAACATGTGATTGACAGCCCAGAGAATGAACCTGTTTTTTTCATGGATCAGATAAAGCACACTGTGTGACAGGGCATACTCCTCCCATGTGCAGAAGTGTCTCCTGTCGGCTGAGGAGAGAGGGGAGTGGGGACTTGTGGGTTATAGCCATCCCTTTTGAGTGAAAAATTGGGCATTGATATGTTAAAATACCAACAACCATCCACCTTTTTCTACATGAGGGAACCGAATAACCCTTTCCCTGTAGCCTAGGAACTGTAGCAGGCTTTTGCTTTCTTCCTGTTGCAATAGCTCTCACAAAGGCTGCAAGTGATGAGGTCCAACCTTAACCTAGTCTTCCCCTTCAGAAAATCCTACTTACACAACAGCCTGAGAGAATGCTTCATCCTTGCCCTGAGTTACCAGGAAGGCAGCTTAGTTTTATCTCTGATAATTGGCGTTTCCTGGGGTATTGATAAAAAATATCAGTCAGTGCTGGATGCAGTGGCAGTTCTGGTAGTACAGGATCCACCTCTGCTGGAGTTCAAGCTGATGGTACTGGCTTATGGATATCTCCTAATTCCTCAGTGCTGAAATCTAATTTGTCAGAAACTGAATAGCATAAAAATTCCATCTCCCATCATTATTCCCTTCCAGACAAACCCATTTCTGTACACAACAAGAAAATGATGGAAAGAAGTTTTAGTAGCTGTGTAAGACATTTTCCTTTTCCCCATTCTAAAACCTACTACTTTGCAACAAGTTATTTCCAGTAGAAACTTTAAAGTTTATTGACACCAATTTCTTGTGGAGTGTCTGTTCTTTTAATGCTGCTTCTTAACAGTTCATTTAAGAGTAATTAACGAAAGGCAATGTTATTGCTCTTACTTTAGCTACCTTATGTGTAGCAGCCATGCAGATGGATGACAGACCAGCAACAGACCTGGTCTCCTGTGTCCCACTCCAGTGGTGGCTCCTTCCTGAAAACAGGAAATTATTTTAAGCATATTACTGTCTTTGAAAGTATGCAGTTTTGTCTTTCATCACATACAAGCATTAAAGTCTCCCTCATTTTCCCCCACCTTTCTTCCAGGGAGGGCAGCTTTTCCCTTCTTTCTCTCCCTGTAATGCACACTCTAAAACCGGGCGGCAGGAGGTTTGTACTGTTCTGTCTTCAAGTGGAGTGGTAAGGAAGCCTGATCCTGAAAAAGATGCAAATAAGAGTTACTGAGAAAGAAGCAGGAGAGGAGGGCTCCTGCAAGAGGGGCTCAGATAATTTTAATAAACCTGGGAGTGCTTTCCCTCTCAAATATGAGCACCTTTCCAAAACAATTGGAAAGAGAACATCAGATATCCAACCAGTCCAGAAAGCAGCATAGTTTTCAAGAAAAAAACGTACTTTTTTGTGTTGTATTTTTTTCTGAGTTTGGCAGATTTAAAATATCCTTAGATTTATTCAGTTCAGGCATGAATTTTCTAACTGGCGAAGAAGAAGAAAGTCTGGATATTTACCTGGGCTCTTTAAGTTGACCCGTCTTGTATTTGGAGAAACACTTAATTGCAATAGGTGGAAAAGAGCCAGCATTTCTAACAAAGCAAGGAATTCCAAACTTGGGATTTTTTTGGGAAACTAAAGCTGTGCAGAGGTTAACAACCTTAACAACCTCTGCACACCCTTAGGCTGGAGCATTTTCCCGGAGTGTTTAAAAACCAGATGCCTTGTTCTGCATGCTGTAGAAAGAGGAGGTGAAGGAACTTGTGCGGGCAGCGGGTGTGGCTGCAGAGTGGTTGCCAATGACACTTTTGGTGCTGCAGAGACAGGGTGCCAGGTCCTGGGAGGGCGGGCCTTGCATCCCATAGGCCTCTGCTGTCGTGGCCCCTGAAACTGAAAGGGATTGCTTTCTTCCGCCAGAAAAGCAATTCTGTGGAAACTACTACTGCAGTTTTATCAGGGGTAAACAAACAGCTACTTTATATCTCCTTTGTCTTCTCTAGCTCCTCACTGCTATGGATGTTCTTAGAGTAAGATCTTATCTTACCACAAAGCTGTTTGGATCAAGTGTAGTGGATTGTTTCAAAGTTAGTGAAAAGGTTGTGCTGCCAATAAGGACTGCTTTTGCTTGTAAGTTTAGCAGGAGCCTCGTGTTAGCACAGCTGGAAACAAAATTGCTGCGGCTGCTGGTGGCTGAAGTTTGGTCTCTCCCCAAGTAACCTTTGCTGTCTGCCTGATTTGATCACTGAGGGTCCTCTGTGGCTTCCATCCACCCACAAATGTTTTCAGAATAAAATGTTCTGAGGAAACATACCTGGGTGGTTCAACATTTTAGCTGGCCATTTCTAGATTTCTTGCAAGGGCTGTGTGGAAATCCTGTGCAGGATTAGCTCCTTTGGTTACTAGTGATGACCAGAGCCAGGGAGCTGTGGCTGTGGCTGTGCCCAGTCCCTTGGCATCGTCCCATACTTGCTGATTTTAGTATGTCCGGAGATTTCACAGGTCTGTTTTTCACTAGATGTGAGTCATGACTTTCACTTAGGTAAGCAGTTTAAATACTCACTATTGTGTCATTTTTTCTGGTTCCTTATTCTACATCTTACATTTATGTCAAAACTTTATTTAATCCTTTGCCTGCTGCAGCTTATTGAGACTAGACAGCACAGTTTCAACTTGAGGCACAATTCTGCAGATGATTCACACACACACACACACACACAAACTTTGTGAACACCATGTATATAGAAATGGTTTTGTACGTGCCTTTTCACTAAATATGAAATTCACTGTATGTCCAGGAATCTTTTATTTTCCTTGTGGTTTCCATGGCTGACTGTTAAATGTCTGTATGTGGTTAACTAACAGGGACCCACTGAAGGTTCCCTTAATTATTTTGTTTTCTCTGCTTTATTTTGTGATGCTAGGCAGCCAGCCTCAATCATAAGTTACCAAACTGACCTCCTATAAAATGTTAATTTAGCTCTGATATAGTAGATGAAAATACTTAGCAGAGTTTGAATTATGTTGTTTGTGGATGTTTGTACGTAGTACCTGAACCGAGTATTCACCAGCTGATAAAAGTATGTTGGTAAACTCTTGCTTTTCTGGAGTACTGTGATAAAAGCTTAGTCAGTTACTGTAAGTTTCATTTGAGGTACCCAAGTATTTTCCAAAAGTAGCAGAGTGGTTTCAGCTGTGCTTTATAGGTAAAGAAGAATAGAGCTATAACATTGTAATTTGAAAGTCATGGGCTGAAGGCAATGGGACTCCCTGCATTTAGACCTTGCTATAATCAACAGTACTGGCATTGGTAGTACTGATATTTTTAAGTTACTTGATATAAACTTGAACTATATTCATTTGAAGCTACTATTTGGGATATTTATTTTGGTACTTAATGTGCTCATAGAAGCCTAGAATGGTTTAGGTTGGAAGGAGCCTTAAATATTATCTAGTTCCAACCCCCTGCTGTGGACAGGGACACCTTGCACTAGAGCAGCTTGCTCAAAGCCCATCCAACGCTTCCAGGGATGGGGCATCCACAACTTCTCTGGGAAGCCTGTTCAGTACCTCACCACCCTCACAGTAAAGAATTTTTTCCTAATGTCTAAATCTACTCTTTTTCAGTTTAAAACCATTACCCTTTGTCCTATAACTATAGGCCCTTGTAAGAAGTTCCTCTCCAGCTTTCCTATAGTCCCCTTTAGGTACTGGAAAGTGTTACAATGTCTCCCCAAAGCCATCTCCTCCCCAGGCTGAACAAATCCAGTTCTCTCAGCCTGTTTTTGTAGGAGGTGTGCTCCAGCCATCTGAGTGGCTTTGTGGCCTTATCTGGTCTTGCTCCAGAAGATCCTCATCCTTCTTATGCCCTCATTCTAGAATATACTACATTCTTGCTCTAGAATATACTACATTGTGCTTTAAAAAACCTCCCCAAAATTGTAAGTAGAAATCACTTGTAATGTTTACTTCATGGCAGTTAATAAATTTTTAAAATTCTGATCTTTTTTATTCAGTTCGAACAGGTGTTCAGAGTCACACATTTCTCTTCCAGTTCCACCATGCCCTGCATTATTCGTCATCTTTTAACTGAGATAAGCCTTTTCGAAGTATTCTGTTACATAAGTTTAGACAGGAAGATGTTGTTGGAAATCTTTTTGAAACAGACTTCATGAAACAATTGTATATAACAATAATTCAGTTTTGTTATTAATAAGATGTTAATATTGCACATGGAATATGGTAGGAAAACAAGCAGAGATGCAGTGTTTCATCAACTTCAGGTTCTCTTGTGCTGAAGTGCAGGAAGGGCCCCTTCTCTATAATTTCATTTGCCCAAGAGCTGTAGTGAGCATAGGTGATCCTGGATCATTGATTCTGGGAAGAGACAGGCAGTTGAACAAAAACACCTTCTATTCTGCACAAACAGCCTGAAGCACCTGTGACAAAGACAGGTATCTTAAAATGCACAAGGAAAATTGTAGAAATGGAATAAGGTAGAGTGTGAAACTTAATCAACGGTCAGTTTTGATAATGGCTTTTCGTGGACAGCTCTCTGTGTGGGGAAGAATGAAATAATAATTATCAGTTGAGTTCAAAGTTGATATTTATACAGCAAGTTGACAGGGTAACTATTCAAATATTTAACACTTGCTTGTTTTTGTTACAGGAATTACAAAGCTCAGGAAGAGAACGCTTTGTACTGGAACATGCTGCTCCATTCTCTGCTTTTTTGACGGACAGCTTTGGGCGGCAGCACAATTACTTGCGAATTTCGTTGACCGAGAAATGCAACCTCAGGTGTGAGTGTCTGCTGGTTCCTTGCACAAAAGTCCTCTGCACATATTGTGCAGAGGCCAAGGTTTCGGTTAGGGTATTATTGCTGTGTTGATCCTGTGCTGTTTCTTGTCTTCACAAAGTAACAGTAAAGGACAGATAGAGACTAACTGGGGCTAAGCTACTGGTGGGATGGGAAACCTGGAGCAAGCCTAGGGATCTGCTAGAGACAGGTGGAAGTGACAGACTTTTATCAGACTTGATGTGATTTGAATAATGATGCTTGTGTGCCCAAAGTCTCCGTAAGCAGGAGAGCTCACACCTAGGCATTCCTACAATTATGCCTGCAAAGTCTGTGGTGATGTCCTAGTGCTTGCCAGTTGAATTTAGTGTCTCTGTTTTAATGCAGGTTAGATAGAAATAAGGTCACCTTTTTCTTCAAAGTGGATGCATTGTAATTTTGAGGCACATCAGTCTTGGGTTTTCCTCTGAAGTAAACCAGGAAATTGTTAGGAGATTGTAAAATTTTTGCACAATTGGTGTTATTTGACATTCATTAAAGATAGCTGCCCTTGGTGCATTTTGCCCATCAATTTTAGATTGTTGCTGGTTATTTTTTGCCTCATGTATTTCTGTAATCTTGTTTCAGGTCAGTACTGTATGCCTGAGGAAGGTGTTCAGCTGACTCCAAAATCAGAGCTACTGACTGCCCAGGAGATAATCACCTTAGCCAGACTGTTTGTGAAAGAAGGTGTGGAGAAGATCCGACTGACAGGGGGAGAGCCACTTATCCGTCCCGATGTGGTGGATATTGTGGGTGAGTTCCAAATCACTACAGAGTGTTTCAGAGTGACATGTCGATCCAAGAATTGCTCTTACAGCTATCTACTGACACAGCCTGGCAGCTGGAAGAATAATTACACATTTAATCATGGTGCTTCTTCCCAACATTGTGAAATGCATGATACGTTTCAGAAAATTTCCGGTTCTGCTCTGTTGCTTGGATGGAACATACATGTCTTTATATTAACACCAGCTGAACTTAGCATTGTTTTTATATTCAACATCTACTACAGTAGCTTGCAATAATGAAGCCTGAGGGTGAAAAATCAAGAACTTATATGGCAAGGTCTTCATTGGGAAGGAACAAGTGATATGTGCCTTTCTCTTTGATTTTTTAGGAGTGTGGTTTTTTTGTGGTTTTGTTTTGCTACCTTGATAACAGATGTCACTTGGTTGTGTTTAATAAGGAGTGGTGTAAAAACCTGTTTTTACAGTTATTGATGAAGCCTGTTACTTCAGTGGAAGGTGACTTACTGGGTAAATTTTAAAAGTCTGTCTGCTTTGATTGGTATTGTTACTCTGCCTGGATCTTTTTTCTTGAATCAGGTGCTTTTTTCCTCTGTCCAAAGTCTCATATGTTAAGAAAATTGCAGTAGGTTTATGTAGTGGCAATGTATTAGCTTAAGGCTGTGGAGATGGGTGTACTTTGGTCTGTTGTAGACAACTGAACTTGTCTGTTTCTGGACATACACTCTTCTAACTACTGAAGATAAGAAAAGGTTTATGTGGAAGATGAAGGTCTTGAAAGAAGAGAAATTGCCTACCAGTGCAGTGAGCTTTTGTGCAGAAAACAGTTGGTCTCTGCCTGTGCTCTGTTTTGTTCAGAATTTGGATGGAAGACCTTTTCCAAAGAAGACGACCTTCCAAAGGAAGCAGCAGAGCTGTTGTAGTTTGTAGAATTGACCTGTTCATAGCTGGAAAAGGTGTGACCAGAGTGAGCTGGGGTGTGTCTCCTTGAACTTCCATTGTGAGGAGTTCTGAAATTGCTCTAATTTTTTGGAACTCTGAAATATCGTTGTCTAAAACATTTTGCCCATGCATGATGGGTTTGGGGTTATTTCAGTATTGAGGAAGCTATATGCCTTTCAAGAGACATGTTTCTTTCAAGGTACTAGATTCTTTCCGATGATAATAGATGTAATTATTGGCTCCTGTAAAAGGCAACTAGATTTATAAATTAGGTTGCAGTTTAAAGTACAATAAAGCTTTGCAGTTCAGCATATAATATTGACATGAAAATGAGTTGAAATCAACCATGTTATCAATTCAGTGCAGAACTTTCTTTCCTAGTGTGTTGTAGGCACCTTTTTTATTTATCAATGGTAGCTGATGGCTTACACTCAACACAGCTGTTCTGATGTTGATAGTCTGAGTGGAGTAGTCAGGTCACTGCAAAATCATTATTGTATTGCTGCAATCCAAAAGTATTGGTACTGGAAGGATAGACATCTTTTTTGTTTTGCTTTACTCCAGTGATAGACTTCTCAAAGGTTTATTTTTGTGCCTGAAAGAGAGAAATGGATCTTTTTGAACCACTGTGTTTTCATTATTCTGCCCGTGTTCCTGTTCACAGCTGAACTTTGACAGATTCATAGTGATCATTTTAATGGATAACAATAGTGATCTTGGAGTGAAGGTAAGGGATGTTGTTTGTCCTGTTGTATTAGTTCATTCTATTGTGGATTTGTGTTAGTCTGGCTGGGATTTTTAAAGGCTTGTTGAAAATTGTTGAATTAGGTCTACAAACACTACCTGTTTTCTTAGGCTCTGGTGTTACTCTATGATGCCTCAGTCTGGGATCAAGATAAGAGACTCAAAACTAAATAGATCAGTGTAATAACTGTGGGAAAACTCATTGAAGGAAAATCAAGCCCAAAAATGTCTTCTGCAGAATTTGAGTAAAGCACCTTTATTGAAGCCATCTAAGCACAATGTACTGGTTTGGTCTGGGATAGAGTTAGTCTCGTTTTCTAAATGGTTTTAGAGAAGCTGGCTACAGTATGTCAGGTGCTGAATTGGGTTGAGGTTTAAGCTGGATTTACTTTCAGCAAGCCTTTCTCCAAACTATAAATGATCTGTGAAATACCAATGAAGCTCAAAAATGTTAATGCTGGATTTCTGTTACAAATTTTTATAATACACAAATTCAAGTTTTTTAGTTGTTTCAATGAACAAATGTAACTTGAAGCTACTGTAGGAAACCATGCTATTCAGAGACCTGCTACAGTTCTTTAGATTATTTTAAATCTTTTAACAGATGCATACACATAAACTATGAGTCAGCATCTAACACTTGCTGAAAGCTAAATTATGTCCTGGGGACTGCTGAAAACATATGTTTGAGACTTTTCTGAAGCAGCTGATAGTGGAATGTAGAATCCATCTCCTTTGAGATACTCAAAGTTTAAATAAGCACCGGATATAAACTCTGTGATAGCTGTTTATTATTAGTAGTCTGAGGAGCACACATGTGCACTGACAAAATCATTTTCCATGGGGTAGAGGATGGACTATTGGATAACTTTTTATAGCAATGCTTTATACCCATTTCAAGAGTGAAGTGGTGTAGGGTAGACTTGTTAGTTCATGTATTAGGAAATATACACACCTTTTCTGGAGTCAGTTGGGAGAAGTGCAGTTAAGGAGATGATTGGAGGAGAATATGTAAGAAAATTGTCTATTTAAGAAGGTGCTCCTGATCCTAAAGGAAAACGTAAATGTGAAATAGTTTACTTCATGGCTCAAACGTGGCATACAAGTTTTAGCTTCATGCTATGGACTTACAGCATCTGTTCTGCTTCCTTTTCTACTAGTTAGTTTTTGTCAGTTCCCTTTGCTTGTGCTGATTGGTGCTAAAGCAGTGACCAAAGGTCAGCAAGCAGGTTTAATACAGGTATGAGGAGAGTTACAAAGTTACAAAGTCTTTTTAATCGCTTTTGAATTTAGAGGTCAACAAGCCAAGGAATCAAGACACTGTGAAGGTTACACTTGGTAGAATGTTCTGACTGGTTCTTTTTAACTTGTTGGTGTTAGTGTTAAGCCTCCATGTCTAATTTCTCACAGTTGTCTACTGTCCAATTTGTTATTACAGGTGATTCCATGTATTAGTGTATTTCCAGTGCCTCATCCTGTATCTTGCCCTGTCTGATGAGGAAAAAGATGCATGGACATCAGCTGCTGCCTGCACTGACCTAATCAACTGCTGCTACTTTTAAGAAGTTTTTCCATTTTAGGCTGCAGAATGACATTAGTTTTATTCAATACCTTTATACATTTTACATTTCTAGCAGTGAAGCCTGTATGGCACCTAGACATTTTTCTCTGTTGTTCTGAGGCTGAGCATTTTGTACATTCTGAGGCTATAAATAAAAGTAGTGATGTTCCTAAATTATCCTCTGGCTGCAGCATGTATCCTTTACTCTCACAAAGATTAGGCTGCTAGTGATAGCTAGTGTTAAGTAATCTTTGGCAAAATTGAGCCAGTAGCACTTATCCTTTAGGAAGAAGTTATTCTTGGTCTTTTGGGAGGACTTTGAGAGCTGAAGGCCAGGAAAAAAAATCTCTGCAACCTCATGTCTTTATGGAGCTCTTAATCATGTTCCAAAATGCTGCTGCTGTAAACTTCAGCATCTTTGCTGTGACCTAGCTTGACCCATTCCAGAGTTCTGGACTCAGCTTAGGGTGAATATTTTGAAAAGAGCTGGGAAATGAGATAAAGCAGAAATAAAGCCCTTATCAACATGAACAAATAGAGGTAAAATAGTAAGGAAAGAAGAGACTATGAAATATTTGTGCTGTAATTACAGCTGCCTCAAGAGTAAGGGTTCTTCAAATATTTCTTGAATAATTAGGGTGGAGGTAGGGTAGAGGCTATGAGGGAGGGAGGAAAAACCAAAGTAAATTACTTTGCTATGGCTCTGCTTCTGCAAGTTGTTTATGAGGGTTTTTTTCTTATTTGTTATTGTACTGATAACTGGAGGTTTGAAAGCTTGATCTCTGGAGATCTGGTATGCTGAGGATTACTGCATTTGGCTTATGAGAAGGCAGCACTTTTCTAAATCTTAATCTTATGATATTAACTGTTTCTTACGCTGTTTTCTTTTGTTAGCCATTTTTCAGTGTCTTGCGTAAGCACTCTCCAGTCGGCCAGGCTAGCACTGCTAATGGAAATATTTCAGTTGTCAAGTGCAAATGTTTTGTCCCTTTGGATGTGGTTGCCTTGGATTCTCTGCAATAGTCTAGTATGTTGACCTTTTTCTGTTTAGTTAGGACTGAATGTGATATTTCTTTCAGACATTTAAAGTCACTACTGCTGGCAGCAACCTCTGTGTTAGAACTGGTTTTTGGTAAAGCATTGTAGGATAAATGTTGCTAAACAAACAGGTCAGGTGTCAGTTGTGAAAGGGATGGCTTGCTGCTTATAATTATGCAGAACATAAAATTCAGTTTGCAAAGGTGGATGAGGAAAAGAAAGTACACAAAATCAGGGACTGCCTTTCAACAATAAAGTAGGTATTGAAGAAATGAAGAATAAAATCAGTGTGCATTTTAATAAAACAAAACTTTATCACTAGTTTCACTTGCAATAAACTGCTGTCTTTGAAATAGATTTGTGCTAGAATTTGTCTCTTAAACCAATACAGCTGGAAGAAGGTCACAGCTTCAGTGACACTTTTTCCTTTGTTTCACAAATCTTTTGGGTTTTCTGTGTAACTTATAGTTTAACTACTGCTTTAAAGTGTTGTTTTTACTTTTTATTTCCTAGGTCAACTGTACAAGCTAGAAGGGCTGAAAACCATTGCTGTCACAACCAATGGGATCAACTTAACTAGACTGCTGCCTCGGCTGAAGGAGGCAGGACTGAATGCCATTAACATTAGCCTGGATACTTTGGTGCCAGCTAAATTTGAGTTCATTGTCCGAAGAAAAGGTAAAACTTGTCTTCCAAGGCAACTGTGTTAATACTTGCAGGAACATTGTGAGCTGCTTATTATATCTTTCACAGTCAGTTACTTTGGGAGGGAAGTGAATTGCTGTCCTTCTGAGGCTAGGAAAAGTACTCTATACTAGTCTATTCAGTCATGACTCTTCTTCCTTCTTTCTGTAATGCTTAGGCAGGTAGAGCCCCTTTTGTTGGAGCCGGTGAAGTAGAAGATGCTCCACTCACCACAGTTAGTCATGTGGTTAGTTATATTATCTATAACTGGTTAGTCACATAGATCTCAAGAGGACTGTACAAATCTTGTGTTGGTCTTGTGTGCTACTCTTCTTTAATACTGTTCAAAAAACCCAGATGTTTCTGCTATGCCATATGAGGACAAAGATGCCACAAGAACTGAACTTCTTGTCGTTGAATAGTGGCAGTTTCTGGAAGTTATATTTGGGATGTGCTAGCACTGGTCTCACTTGTGGTTAGTGATGTTCCTTATCCACTACTTTTTAATAGGAATAAACATAAACCATGCCTGAAGTAATTTGAGAGGGCTGTTGGCTTTGTAACTTCTCTCCTACTGAGCAAGTAATTCCCAATAAAATTTCAAAAATGTTTGGATATGCCCAGTGCTAACAGATTCTTGTTTAAATTAATCCTAAAGCTGATCATGGAGCTCAGCTTCATTGTTGGGCTTCCTTCCAAACTAAAACTGATTTGACGTTGTATCATTCTCTTTCTGTCCAGCAACGTAATTTCAGCAGTCTGTGAACTTCTAATTCTGACAAAACCTCTAAGTAGCCACCAGATGGTGCAACAGCCTCAGACAGATGTAGGGAAACGATTGTAGACATCTGGAATGCTGTGAGAAGTAATGTCAGCATTCGAATCACTTCTAGCAAGCCGAAGTTCTGCTGGCAGGTGCAGAAAGGTGTCCTTGTCAACAGTCTCTGTGGGAGCACTGCTTCAGGTTTCTGTGTCATGGTGCAGAAATCACTTCCTGTCGTAAAGCTGATTGGAGCCATATCCTTCTAGTGTAGGCTATTGCATTGATCTGGTTGTGTTATGGCACAGTTGGTTCCCAGAGTGGTATCTGGGAGTATCTAATCACAAACAGGTGTTGACTGTGCCCTTTCCTTCTGCTCTCTGTGTTTGGTGTTACCTGGTTTGTGATATTCATTAGGAGCAAGTCCTTCTTTTGCTACTGAAGGGGAAAGCCTGAGCCTCTAGCTTCCTGAATTACAAGGCCAGAGATCTTCATGTCTGATTAGAAGCTGTTAGGAATGTGCTGCTTATAAAGTAAACTAAAAATTATTAGGGGATGAGGGAAACTTTTATTTATATAAATGTTTTCCTGCCCCTTTAAAGAAAGAAAGGTCTTTTACCATCAAAGAGAGAATTGCTCAACTGAACACCATAGACAATGAGCAGGGATATTTCTATTACTCAGTATTTTTAAAGAGGAGAAAAAAGTCTCAAAATTGTAGATTTTTTTTTTCTAAGCAGAGATCAGGTAAAAATAGTAACATGGAGTTCTTTTGGTTTGGGTTTTTTCTTTTTTTTCTTTTGTTAAGGGTAAAGGCTGAAATTATGTAAAATACTTCTTTTTTTTTTTNTTTTTTTTTTTTTTTTTTTTTTTTTTTTTTTTTGAGGGTTTTTATTTAATAGGAGATTTCCAAGTATGGAATGAGCAGAGAATAGAATGCCTGCCCTATTGAGCTACCCTGTCTCCTGTGGCAGTTCCAGAGGCAACAAGATATAGCTCTGTTAAGGTGAGAGGGATTCCTTGTCTTGGGCTCCTACAGGCTGATGACTTCTCTGGAAAGTAAAGGTGGCATCTGATTGTGGAGCTTACCAGGAACTTGAGAAACTTGGAATAATTTCTGTTTTGCTGGAAAGTCGATCTAGGTTTTTAAGAAGACGCAGAAAATGTGTATCTTTGGTGCAGGTGCCCTGTGTCACATCTGCTCCTACTTGCAAATGGTTAGGATAGACAAAATGACTGTGAGATCATTAGAGATTTCACTGATGTGTGAAAGCACTTTAGAGTACCATAATATTTCTACTTTTCCAAATCTACCATGTTCTCAGGGATGAACAAATAAAAAATGCTTTCATGCAGGCTGTCAGTCTAACCTGTTTCATGGTCTGTCTCTTTTTTTTTGGTGTGTATGTGTTTTATACAAGGAAAGTGAGCTAATGATGTACTGTGATTGTATCATTAGATGTAGGCCTGGAGCCTTTTTTCCTGTAAGGATTAAGTGCTGGGAGGTTTTGTTCCGTATGGGATTTTTCTGGATGGCTCTAAGGTTCTCTGTGCTATAAAGCTGGCTAAAGTTCTGACTTCAGAAGAAATCAAATATGATGAAAATACTGAAATTTTTCATTGGGTGAAAGAGGAGAAGTGGTTGCCTCTGGCCTTTTTAGTTATGTTGAGTTTCTCCTTTCTGTAATCCTGAGGTCATACATAGGATTTTCTGAGCAGTTGCAGAGATTTTTGATCCCATTCATGGCTCTGGGTTATGCTTACAGCAGTTTATCATTATCTCTGTTGCCACAATCTGCTTGAAATCTTGCTTAATTGGAATGAGATCTACCACAGGTGCTCGAAACTTCCTGGGCACATGCACAAGTAGATGGTGATTGAGAAGGGTGACAAGCCATAACTTCAAACAGTTCCTTGCAAGAGTTACTTCGCTGTGTGAAATAACTTTGCTCTTCACCACTCTTTGCAGCCAGGATTAGCATTAGAACTGGCTTATTAAATAATGGTATATTCTGCTTTCCTATATCCATGCTTTATGATGCCTTTACTAGCCAGAGAGCAGTGAAGTGAAATATTTCTCTCTTTAGTTTTCTTTTCTTCTGATTTTGATTGTATCCCATATTAAGTATGCACAGAATACTATGGAGTTACTGCTTGTTTCTGCTAAAGCACCTACAGAGTAATGAAGGTATGACCTCTTCACTAGAGAATCTGAGCTTCCAGTAGATCATAGATAGGGAAAGGAGGGTGATGGACCTACGCAGAAAAACATATGACTAGAAGTAGCATGGAGATTGTTATCACAAACTTCTGAGACATACTGCCCTCTTGTTAGCATGTGTAAAGTATTTGCTGTTGAAGACTACCCCTTTGGAAGAAGGAGCTCAGTCTGATACAGTTTGGTCTCTCATACCTGAGTTTCATGTGCAGAACAGGAGTGGAACTTAGTCTAGAACCTGCCAGGGTAGAAGAGGCATTCACAAACACGGGGTGAGCAGAGGAGCACCCCCACTCACCAGAAATGTGTGCCCAGAGCTCGGGAGTTTGCTGTGTCATTCTTGCTCACCTCTGTTCTCCACCAGCTGCTGAGTGTGGCAGGGAGGGAATAATATACCAAATATGAAATTGGTGTCTTGATGAAAGGTCTTAACTTTAAACAAAGTTGACGGAAGGGGGGGGTTTGAATGAGATTAAGAGGCTTTTCTAAATGACTTTGGAATTCTAAAACTGCAGTGTTGCTTTATTTTTCTTCCAGCTTTAAGAGCTACATGTAGGGGCAAAGACACTTGCCCTAAATTATGTCTTTCTGTTTGAGAGCAGCTGGCAGGTGTAGGCCACACTAAATGGTAGGATGAAACTGGGCACTTCATTCCCTGAAGTCACTGTAGTTTTTGACATCTTTAATTTGTTTTCAAGGGTCAAAGGCCAACTGAATTGCTTTCCTAAATGCTCTAATCTCTGCCACATTTTGTTCACTAATTTCCCATGTTTAGTAATAAAAACGGTGATCCTGAAAAATGCTGCCTCTGATCTTCTGACTAATGGATAGTCAGTAGCTTTGGGAAGCCAATTACATCTGTAGTCAAGGTTGAACAGGGAAGCAAGGGGCTTTTTGTTGTTCCTAAACGCATTCCACCCCAAATGTACTTTAGAAAAGTCCTTTTAAAATTCACTTAGCAACATTGGTGTCTGATTCAGAACAGTGAAATTTTGTCATTGTAGAAAAGACACAAGTCATTACTGTAATATAAACATTAATTTATTATTCTTTCTTCATTGCATCTGGAGGCAGTTCATAAATTCTTCCACTCCCTTTAAGAAGAATGTAAGACAAGGAAAGCTGACTTACAGGGAAGTGGAGAATCATATGCTAATAATACATGGATATCCAAAGATATAAAAAACTCATACCAGTATTGTTGATTACTCAAATACCAGTTAAATATTGATCTCAATGACTTGAGCACAGTAACACTGGTAGTTGTTGGGGGGGGTATAATTAAAGTCTCTTTATTTGCAGCTCTTCTTATTTGCAGCCCTGTCTACTGAATCAGACTGGTTTTAATTGTCATCTCTTTGTCTTGTATTTAATAACCTCCTTTTGCATTGTGCTTTGAAACAATAAAAATTATTTTTCACTCTTTTTGTATCGTAGGCTTTCACAAGGTGATGGAAGGAATCCACAAAGCCACTGAACTTGGCTACCGTCCTGTTAAGGTAAAACCAGTGTCTATCTACTCTGAAACTGTTGTGTTTTACCATACATACAGAACACCTGATAAGGAATTTATTGTATTCCATCTCACTTCCCACCCCACCCCGTGAATAATTTTTATTAAAACTGGAGAAAAACTTGAAGATCACATCAAGAAGTAACAAGGAGAATTCATATCATCTCCTTCTGCAGCGAGGGGTGCAGGTTCATACTGCTTCAGCCTATTGATTGTGTCATCACAGGATGGCCCTGCTCTGTACCTGCCTCCTCCTGCCCTCCCTGTTGAATTGGCACTTGTCTGACCCAGCTGTGAACCTGACCAAGGCAGTTAACTGGCAAGAACTACCCTGTATAAAGACATTCATTTTCTCCTGGTTTTTCTCCTTTAGCTTCTTACAGCAGACTATTTTGAGTGCCAATGTGAGTGGGAAGGCAAGTTTGAGGGTGCAGGTAGACCAGCTTCGCTGCAACATGAAACTTCACCCTAACTCAGCTGTTTGCAGTTCTGCAGCCGTGGTTCCCTTCAGTTTCACCAGTGCTTTCGAAATTCTATTATGTGGAAGTGGCTTAGGCTATAAAGCTGTGAAAAACATTTGAAATTAAACTAGGTTTTAGGCTTTCCTTAAAGCTGTTAAGAATTGTGATAGGTGATGTTTGGACATACAAGGCTGCCTTGCTAACAGAAGTGTTTTAGCAACTCCACAGCTCTGTTGTTCTTCAGAGAAAGCACAGAGGACATAAGGCTCCAATGTAAATATTGTTTATGAGGAATGTGTGGAAAACTCAGTGTTAACCTCTCTTTTGGAGGAAGGCAGGGCTAGTTATCCTGTAGCCTGTGGTTATGGAGTGTGCTGTGAACATTTCCTGTTCCAGGGAATTTGCCTATGATCTGCCATAGAGAGTGCTGTGGAAGGTAACTTGCCAGTACTTCTACAGAAGCCACACATTGTAGAACTGGGGAGTGGAGCTGTCATTTTAAACAGTAAAAGCAGCCATACCTTAGATGGGTAAGACTATGTTTGTGTTACCTAGCTTTTGTATTGGTTTTCCATGTAGCAAGACAACTTGAACAACTTTAGTTAGGTTGGATGTAAAAACTTAGATGAGTTAGGAAGAAATGATACTACTGCAATCCTGCCAACTTCTCTCATCATTTTTCCTTTCAAAAAAAAAAGTTATTTTTAGCTATGTTGCCTTCTGCAAGGACTGTGAAACCTTGTGTAAGTGGAAAGAAAGTTATACTCCACTCACTAATTTCAGATGTCTGCTTTACCTGCAGGTCAACTGCGTGGTGATGCGAGGCTTCAATGAGGATGAAGTGCTGGACTTCGTGGATTTCACAAAGGATCTGCCCCTTGATGTGCGTTTCATAGAGTACATGCCCTTCGATGGTAAGTGCTGCTGCATTGAGATTCTTCTTGGACAGAAGTGAGCTGGTTGCTGGATATTCACCCCGTAGACTTGTCTCTGGAGGTTTTAGTAAGCTCTTTTAGGGAATTAGGAATTGCCTGAAGTTTTATGTTGTATCTTTTGCAGCTTATCTTTTTCCCTGAATAAGCTGTAGAAGGACTAGTTGGGGCTGGGACACCTACAGCTAAAGTGAGACTTACGGAGAATGTGAAGGTGGTTTTCTGCTAATTAAGAAAATAAAATCCACAGTCTAAGGTTAGGCTGGTTTTGTTAATTTTGTTATTAGGCAATAAATGGAACTTCAAGAAGATGGTGAGCTACAAGGAAATGCTTGATACAATTAAACAGCGATGGCCGGAACTGGAGAAATTACCCTGTGAGACTTCCAGCACAGCCAAGGTGGGGTTGGACAGAGAACATGTGAATCGTGCCTCCATTCCTTCCTTGCATCAAATCCCCAAATTCTCCCAAGTTCAGCATTGATATTTGACAACCAAAGTAATAAATACTCAGTGTGGTAATTCTTGGGTTTTGGTCAAGCTGCTTGCATGAGATTTGATGCTTATGAAGTCCTAGTCATAGTCTTTGCCTTTATAAATACAATGTGTTTTCAAGATGTATTTTCAGTCAGATATAAAGAATGCCAGGCCTGTATCCTGTATTTACAGCTTTTGAAACTTTTGTCAGTCTATGTCTGCACATGAACAATCCTGATGGAAGAGTTGTTAAGTGAAAAAACTATTGCTTTAGAGTGTGCAGTGTCAAATGGGGAATTTCTAGCTCATGCTCCCTACAGGCATCACTTGTTAGTTGATAACTACAAGAGCAGGCATATAACAAGTTTGGGAATTTCCAGAAACAGGGCAGAATAGACTGGAACACCTGACAAAACTGATTTTGCTTTTTTTTTTCTTTGATATGATCTTAAGGCTGAAGAAAATCTATGTTAAAATAGATTTTCTGGTCTTTAGGCAAGTTGAGCTATAAAAGTTAGGAGTCTATATTTGATTTTTTTTTCTCCTCTGCATTTCTTTAGAGTTATAAGGTGCCACATTTCCAGGGACAAATCAGCTTTATCACCTCCATGTCCGAGCACTTCTGTGGATCCTGCAATCGGCTGAGGATAACAGCAGATGGGAACCTAAAGGTTGGTGGTGAAACAGGATTCTTTTTGATTTCATGCAATGAAAACAGTGTTGAAATTCTTCCCCTAAAAGTAACTGAGAGGTAAAGATGCATAATTATTACCAGCTAGCTCCTGTTTATTTACCCTGTGTGTATTCTTGTTCCATCTTGTCAGGCTGCTAGGGAGATGCTACATCACCTTTTTTTCAGTTTCTCTGTTTTGCTACCATGTTAACTTCAGTTGTAAAACATGATTGCAAGGCCAGTAAATATAAACATTTATTCTAATCTTTGATTCAAAATCATCTTAAACATGTGACAAGCAGATGATTTCCCATTAAAAAAGGGTCCAAGCAGCTGTGAGGGTTTGGCTTTTGCATTCCACAAGGATCCTGTCTTGTTTTCCAAACAATTTGTAACTCTTCCCCTTCAAGAGCAGCCTGTACATTTGCTCAATGATTGTAGAACAAGGAGGGATAACCATTTCCTGCCACGTTGAAACTGGCAGTTTCTGGGGGGAAAATTAAAGTTTTCAATTAAAAATTGGCACTTATGCATTGTCACCTGATATTGACAACAGCTGTGCTGCTGCCTAATGTCAGATGACCGAGGCAGCCTGAAGGCCCATTGAGCTTAGGCTGCATAAACATCCCAGGCTGTCTGCGTGTACACGAGGAGAGATAAAGAAAACAATCTCCATAAATGCTCCCTTCAACAGGGTAGGCCTCTTCAAAGCTCTTCACTCTGAGGTTAGTACAAAATACTTGTAAAAGTAATTTATTCTTTGTCATTTCTCCTCTTCTGTTTCCCTGGGTTGGCTGCAGGTGTGCCTTTTTGGGAATTCAGAAGTGTCCTTGAGGGATCACCTGCGGTCAGGTGCCTCAGAGGAAGACCTGATTCAAATCATTGGAGCAGCAGTGGGCAGAAAAAAGAAACAGCATGCTGGTATGTTCATTGTGCTTGAGAAATAACAGCAGTGATAGGGAAAACAATCTCCTGGTACTTGTCACCTTCCATGAGAGTTAGAATCCAGACTGTCCGAAGGAGTTTCAGACTGACTTTTGTTCTCACATAGATGCGAATACTACTGCTCATGACAACAACAGCAAAGTGTAAAGCTAAGTAGTTGTACTGTATCCCTTTTCTTTTTAAATTAGTTTGCTGTAAAAGAAGTACTAGGACTAAATTGAGCTGTCAATCCAAGTATTGCAGTAACATGTTTCTGGAAGTTACAAATCTCTTTTTTGGTATGCAGGAATTTGTGGGTACTCGTCTAGTGCTCTGCATAAGGTCATGACTCAAGGTCCATGATGATGCAGTGACATTCGCAATCTGTATTCATCTTTTCTGAATTTATGTTGATATAAACATTCACATCTGAACCTAACCGTGTTTTTGTAATCTGTCTCCAGCTGGGAATGCTGACCTCTTGTACATGAACTAGCTTTATGATCATGGATTAGTCCCCTATACACTAAAAATATGCTTTGGCCCTTTTGTTTTCTTGTGGATTCTGACAGATTAATAACATTAGGTTCTTCCCTTTTTTCCTAATATGTGAAACAAATTTAAAGGTAGCTTTTAAATCTAAGCATAGACTAACTTGTAAAGTACATTGGTCTGACCCAGATAAAATAGTGCCTTGTGAACCTAAGGGAAGGGATGGAGGGATTGCTTCCTTTCTTTGTAGACCATTTATTTCTGGTTTGGGAAAGCAGGGGGTGGATGGGGAAGAGTCTACTAAAGGCATTTTGCCACCCGCAGCATGTACCTGACATTGTCTATCTTCTCCCAGTTTGTGTTAATCTCAGTATTGTCCCCGGGGCTTTCTGTGATTGAACATCTTTGAACTGGAACACTTATTAACAGCTTCTCTATAGAACTAGAAGAGTCAAATACCATTGTTAGAGACAAGATAGTCTCAAATAGACTGAATTCTGTAATAGGTAGACTGTAATTCACATTATGGCAAGCTTTCTGGGAAAGGATTCTGCAGTATGATAGACCCAAGCAGCTGGATGCCTGGGAACTCGGGCAGCTATAGTTTGAAATAATACCATGCTAGATTCCCCCTCCACCAGTTCCCTTGGTCTTCACCGAGCTTTGTTTCTCCTAGCATGCAGGTTGCACTGTGAAGAAAAGAAAACTAAATATGTAAACCAGATGCATGACTTAAAGCCTAAAAAGCTGGGATTTTTATGTGTTCCTTATTTTATTTCTAGGCATGTTTAACATTTCCCAGATGAAAAACCGGCCAATGGTCCTGATTGGTGGGTGACAAATCAGTACGTAAAAACATACTATGATTTTGTTTGGTTTCTGTCTTTGGGGGAGCAGAGTAGACTGGGCTTCTAAGTCTAGCTTGTGGTTCTGCCTTAGGTTTAGGCAAAGAAATGGGTGTGTTAATTAACCAGTTACAGTTAACACGCTGAAGTGGAAGAGGAGGAAAGGTTTAATGTCCCTACTAAGCCTTACCTAGTTTTCCAATTGACAGCCCTGGTTTTGTTTTCTCTGATGATGACAGTTTGTTACATTTTCCAAAGGCATAATCAATTTTCCTACCGTCTTTCCTATCAGCTTCCTTTGTACTTAAGTAGAACAGTATAGTTACTTATTAGACAGTTTGGGGTGAGTTTTGACCATATTGCCTTATAAATACAAAGGATGCAAAATGGAGTTTTATCCACAGATTAAGAAATTCAACTTTGTTTATAATACATATATAGAGAGTCAGCAAGCTGACAGAAATGCAAGTGTTCCTACCTCACTACTTCTTCAGGATCTGAGATGTGGGGCTTCATTCTTTTGAAATTGCCTCTTATTGCTGCAAAGTCTTGGAATATAATCATGAAAGACCTATGAACCAAGAGCCTTTCCTTCTAGTGTGTATTGAAGCTGTTTGCTAACTCCCCCTTCTGCCTGAAGCTCTGTTCATGAGTGATGTAGCACTGCTGGGGTTCTCCTACTGATTTTTAACATCTCCTTCAGTGTGATTTTACCTCCTCCATGCATATGTTTCCCTATTCTGTAAGACAGCTGTCTTTCCAAAGACCTTAAGAAATGGTTTCAAGAGTTAGCTTTGTGAGATTAATTGCAAGATGTCTTTTTGTTGTGTGAGATTAATTGCAAGATGTTTCGTTCCTTATCAACAAGGTGTGGGGAAAAAAAAAAAACGAGGGTGAAAGACATGAACATTATGTTTCAAATCCAACCTCTCATCCTCCCATTGACGTTTTAGAACAGGTTAGCTGCTGGGCAGCTTAAAACACAGCTTTTAAAACATGTACCCTTGGGGGGAGGCACTTGCATTAATTTGCAGGTCTTTACAACAGGTGATATAGTAACAACTACTCTATTTTTAAACCAAGCCCCTAGGGTTTGTATGTTTGTTATCTTTATTAGGAAATGGGTTCCACAGAGGTTTTTAACATAGGTCTTCACTGGGAATGTTTTTCACTTGGTGCCCCACTTTAAAGGGCCATCATTTTCCATGTTGACTGGTGCAAGATTGTCTTCTTGAGTTTGCTTTTGCTTGCTTGTATTTGGCCACTGCTGCATTGTGTTCCAGAAAAAGGGTAAGCAAGACCCTTTGTTTAAAGTGCGTATTGGCTTGCTGCATGAGCAGAAAATTTTGGGGTTTTTTTTTAAGATGAAAAATACTATATTAAACTCTTGACAGCTCACTGGGACCTCCATAATTTTTCAAGTTGCCTTTGAAAGAATTCCCACACTCCCAAGTTAGCATTCATAGCAATGTTTGGATGTCTACAGATCAGATCAATCCAATTTCCTTCTGAAAAGTGCTTTAACATTGTCTTACATGCAGTGAAAGAGGCAGCCTGTCCAGGTCCTCCTCCTCCATCTCCCTTTGAGACTGACTGCTGGCAGTCACTGCATCAGTGGAGAGACTGGAGATGAGTGGAGAGTATCCCACTGTGCCACATGGGGAATCATTAGGAGGTTTCCTAGTTGTGTTTTGAATTAATTACAAACTTCAAATAATGCTGGCGTGCAAGCAGTCAGTGGGGGAGTGTGTGTATGGACTTAATTTAATGAAATAAATGAATGCTGTGGAAATCACTAATTGGTTTTGCTAGACCCAGTAAGCCAAACCTGGCGTTTTCCCTGCACTGCTGTTGTCCAGTCCTTTGCTATATGGTGTGTATCTTATTTCCCTTAATCAAAATATTCCTTTTAGCAGGTTCTTCTTCTCCTGGGTTCACTTCAGTTGTGGGAATTTCCTCATTAGTTTAAGTATCTCCTGCCTTCTTTTCTTCCCCTGAGATTGTGCTAGTTTGAAGCTGACACAATTAAACTTGAGGTGGAGTAATAGGATATAAGGAGATGGAATTTGTCAGATTGTTTCAATATATAGTACAGTAGAAAACCATTATCTTTTTTTTTTTTTGGTAGGTATATGAGCAATTTGGGTGCAAATAGAGATGACTAGGTACAACTTCAAGAAGTGTAGGTTGTTCAGAAAAGCAAGGATGTTTTTCACTCATTACTCTCTTGCTGCATGTTTACTTCCCACTCTACTTGAGCAAACTTCTCTCCCTGCTCCCACCCACGTGTGTTTACCCTGTGGAAGGAAGTACTTGTCTGCCTTTGCAGTCTGGCTTCTGAAAACAAGACACTTTCACAGGGGTTTAGCTTCAGCTTTAAAGCTAATCAAGGAATCCAGAAGAACAGAGTGCTTTGAGTTCCTGGATTTTAACAGGAATATTCAGGTTAGGCCCCACTATGAAAAGAGAGAGCAAGAGAAGAGGAATAAGAAAAAAAAAATTCTGTGCTCTTCTAAAGCAGAGAAATGTTACACTCAGTACATTTATGTCCATTTAATCTCATTCCTCTGAGGTAAACTCATGCCTTCAAATTTTCAGGAATCTTAATTTTAGTTGATAGGCCATCAGCTGTTGATGAAAAAAGGCCTTTGCCTGAATTTAGGTTATTGCAGTGATTACAGTCATGAAATCTGTGGTTGATTTAAGCCTCAGGAATGGGTACTTTCAGACCAGTGTTTGGAGGGTACTCTGGATGAAAATGGTGATAAGTGCATCAGTCTTGTTTTAGCAGAGGCTGGGACTAACAAGGAAGAGTTTAGTGGGTTTGTTTTAAAAAAAAGATGGAGGAGCACAATGAGACCTTTGTCTCTTATTGTCATGTGGACAGTCCCTGGGCAGCAGAGGTACCCACAGTAGTGTGCAGAGAGGCAGGAAGCTGCTTTGACACACCTGTGGGTAGGCTGAAAAGGGAGTCCTTGAATACCAGAGCTACCAAAGGACATTACTGAGCACAGCCTAATTCGACATTTCTCAGAGCAGAGAGAGGAGGAGCTTCAAAAAAAGAGAAACATGCTTATCAATGGTGCTGTTAAACCAGGGCTCAGCCACTTACCTCTATACTGCTTTCTTTACTTACAAAACATTTTATTCACTTTTATGTGAAAGAGACTCCTTCTGTCTTCACACTTGGCATTTAGCCCAGTGCAAATGCCAAAACCAAAGGATTAAATGGTGAAAAGGGGCAGGAGGGCTTACTACCTCTCTGCCAGCTGGGAGCTCTGCCAGCTCGACTTGGAACATACTTCTGAGTAGGTTTAAAAATCTATCTGTCAGTGAGGGGACTGTGGTTTTTCCAGTGCTTAAACTTCAGCTGTCATTAGCGTGTTAAGAGCTGGCAATAATACGAGAGGTTCCCATCACCCTCTGAGCTTGTAGACAGTGCTGTTGCAGTGCTTCTGGTCCCTGCTGTCCTCAAGCGCTGGCATGACCCTTCCCTGCAAAAGGAGATGAAAGGAGGAAGTGCAGCCGCCTGTGCTGGGAGGGAGGCGTTTGGCAAGGCAGAGTTGAGAATCTGAGTGTAAGAATTTCCTATTAACCTTGCCAGGCTGGTGCTGGGATGGTCCCAAATGGATGCTGAGATGCTGTGATGCACTTTTCTCCAGAACTGATGGTCCTCTAAGTTTTCTTGGCTGCTGTTTCTCAAAAGGTGTTGATACTTTTAGAAAGTAACTTGTTTCTTTTTGTCAGGGACCTTGAAATGAGTGTTCTGAGTCTTGAGGTTTGTAATAGCAGGGAACTGATGAGAGAAAAGAGAAGGAGCTTGAGGGAAAAAGTGGATAGTTGCAGGCTTACTGAGGTTTTTGCAACACAGGAAGTCCCAAGCAGTGCTCTGACAGGGTTCTCAGCTGCTACAGGCAGCTTAGGTTTCCAGTCAGTAAGATGTTCTTCTCATGTTACTTTTTGTTTTTTCCCCAGAGCCTGCATTGATGTCCTTCCCACTATGCCAAGATGCCCTACAGAATCGCCCAAATTCAGAACAGTGGGGCCACACATTTAGCCATTGGCTGACTTTGAGAGCAAGTTTACCCAAACAAAAGGGAAAAGCATCAATGAAAAATAAACTCACAAGACAACTTTTCCTGCCAGGATCTCACCCAGAGAAACAGTGGTACATAGCAACAGGAATTCTACAAACCCAACTCCGAGGCTACTGTTTCTTCCAGAAGGACCCAAGCTCCACATTTGATACAAAGTGCCTTGATGCTTCTGTTGGCCAAGTTTCTGTGGACTGTCAGTCTAAAGAGGCATGTTCAGGACCTGAATTCCATACCAAGGATTCAGGATCTTGCACCAAGGTACCTCGTGCCTCTGACAACTTGACTCACACTGATGATGAAGGACGGGCTGCAATGGTTGATGTTGGAGGGAAGCCAGATTCCAGAAGAAGTGCTGTTGCTGGTGCCGTGGTCCTCCTGGGTGAGAAGGCATTTGAAATGGTGAGGCAAAACCAGGTGAAGAAAGGGGATGTGCTGGCAGTAGCCCAAATTGCAGGAATTCAGGGAGCCAAGCTGACCAGCCAGTTGATCCCGTTGTGTCACAACATCCCCCTGTACCATGTTGAAGTGTCTCTGAGCCTGGATGAGGCCAGGCATGCAGTGGTGATTCGCAGCTCCTGTCACACCTGGGGGAGGACAGGTGTGGAGATGGAGGCTCTCACAGCTGCCAGCCTGGCTGCACTGACGGTGTATGACATGTGCAAAGCAGTCACTCATGACATTGTCATCCAAGAGCTGAAGTTGCTTAGTAAGACAGGTGGGCAGAGGGGAGACTTCTCCAGGGTCTAGATAATATCCAGATACCTTGAGCCCTCCAAGTAACCACTGCTCCTGTTCAGCATCTTACAAAAGTCCTTTTTCTCAGCTGGTGGGCTTGGAGACCTCGGCAGGTGTGTGCAGTACAGCAACCCCATGCCGCCAGCGTTGCCTTACTCTCTCAGCTCACTGCTGGGTGAACAGTGAAGCCGCTTATCCCTGTTGAAAACCATATATGTTTTCTAGAGGACAGAGCTCTCCATTCTGCCAATATCTCCATTTCCGTGTCCTCATGATGAGATTGAGAAAAGATTCCTGCTTATACCACAGCAGTTTTTTGTTTTTTTTTTTTTTCCTCTGTGCTGTGAAATCCACCGGCTGTCATCATACCATGCAACCGTGAGCTCTGGGAAGGAAGCCACTGCTATTACTTGGCAACTCTTTTTAAGTCAAGGATTAAGATTTCAGAATTGTGTCTGTCCATCTTCATTGAATTTAGAGGGTGACGGTGAGAAGAACACAGCTGGGGAACTTCACCATACAGCAGAGATTATCAACATGGAACAGTCAGGGTCAAGGGGCAGCTCCCATCCCTTAGCAGTGCTACTACTTCCCTTCACAGAATCAAAGAATCCCAGAATGGGTAAGGTTGCAAAGGACAACAGTGGGTCACCTGGTGCAACCTCCTTGCTCTGGCACCCACAGCACATGGCACAGGGTTGTGTCCAGACTGGAATATCTCCTGTGAGGGAGCCTCCACAACTTCTCTGGGCAATTTGTTCCAGTGCTGTCACCTGCAGAGTAAAGAAGTTCAGGAGGAACTTCCTCTGCATCAGTTTCTGCCTGTTGCCTCTTGTTCTGTTGCTCAGCACCACCAAGAAGAGGCTGGCTCCATATTCTTGGCATCTCCCCCTTAGACACTTACATACATTGAGACATCAGTCATCTCTTTTGGATGCTCAACAGGCCCAGCTCTCTCAGCCTTTCCTCATAAGAGAGACACCTGCAAGTAGGAAATACCAGTTTCAAAAGAAAAAAAAAAAAGGCAGCTGCCCAGTTTTCTGTCTTGAGTGCTCTGTAAAACATGATGCAGAAACAGGATTTCTGGGTTTGGAAGAATTATTTTTCTGATCTGAAAGATATGTTCTACAATGTTAGAAGCATGTTCCAGCATTTTGACCTTAGCACTGAAATAATGCCCTGTCTGCATGCTTAAGGGATTAATTTTGCCATGCACAGAAGTAAGTATTAAGCTCTCCCTGACTTTAGAAAGAGATGTCACACCAAGCCCTAGAAGACTCCAAATCTTCAATGCTACAGTGAAACTCCTAGTAACCAGCAACCTGCATAGTCCTGACAGATAAAACAGGCTTTAATACTAGTAGCCACTTGGAAAATTAAGGTAGTTACTGTTGCCTCTGCCAGAGTGTTTTCCTGCGTGTTTCTCTAATTCACTTTCCATGAAGTCTTCTGGCCTTCAAGCACTTAAGTGTCCCCATAAATGTAGCAGTGGCCAGGGTCATGTAGCATTAATTAGCTTTGGTAATTAACTGTCCTAGATAAGAAATGACTCAACATTCTTGTTAATATTGATGGTGGCTTTTCAAATGTTAATTTAATTGCTCTAAACAGGGTTGCTTATGGCTAATGTGAAGCTGCACATGATTCGAGGTGCTCCCTCCATACACACAGGGTTGAAGACAACTGTAGTAAGGTCAAAGACACTACCAAAAAATCATCTTACTCTTAAGAGGTTAAAGTACTGTGAGCATACCACACTGCCACGCACATCCTGCTCACTTACAGTAAGCACAGGTCTCAGATGAGGACGGAATAGGTTTTACTACAGATCCTTCACAAATCTCATACACCAGCCACCACAAAAGGCACTCTGTCCCTTTTAGGTGATTTGATTCTTTATTTGCTGTTGCTGTGAGATAAGGTACCTAGAGTGACAGAGTCAGATATAGCTGCTATAAGGGAAAGAAATTTGGAAAGCTTGGTGCCCAAAATCCATAAGCATTTGTACATTGATGATGTGGTTTAGGAATGGTATTCCCCAATTTACTGTTCCGCTCTCGATCACTCCTCCCTCCCTGTGGCGGTCTGGAGAGGAGAACTGGAGGCATGGAAAGTAAAGATCATTGGTTCAGATAAGAACAATTAACTGGAAACAGCAGTGGAATAAGAAAATGAAGAGTAACACCTTCAATAAGAGAGGGAACAGGCACTACGTGATCGCTCCTCTACTGAAAGAGACCCGTTCCCTGGTCCCCATAATAACCCCCTATGCTGTTAGCCATGCCCCCTCTTGGTTCCTGCAAAAATTACCCATGTCCTGGGCAGAACCAGGACAATCTACATTCATTGTTACAGTCTTGACTCCCTGCCGTTCCCAGGAGTGTAGCTAGCACTGCCATACTGACACCAACAATCCCACCCAATCCTGCAAATACCAGAGATTGCATTCATCTGTGGAACTGATCTGCCCATAGCACGAAAGTTTCCTTAGCTCAGCATGGAAACAAAGTGCCAGGAAAAGGAAGCACACGTGTAACCTGCTAAGTCAACTGACACAAGCACTTACCTCCCCTCACCACACACAACACACTCTGCCCTCCTGGCCTGCCCCCAGGCTCTAGCTAATTTTGAAAATGAAAAGGAAACTCGATGTACTCAGTAACAATAAAACTTTGGGCATATATGATTCTTTGGCTTCTGAAAAGTTTGCTGTCATGCTGTAAATCTCCCACAAAGGACTCAGGGCCCTACCAGGGACTACTGAGCACATGCATGACCACCACGCACATCTCGCTACTTACGCACATTTCACTACTTCCTTGGTTTGAGAGTAGCTGGAACTGCAGGGCAAACTGATTTTGGTGCCATCTTATGCTCATGTTACATTGTCAAGTCTTTAAACTATGCACATTTATAGGTAATGAACCAAACATGAGTCAACATTTTGCAAGAGAAATGGGTTGAGAGCACTGTGTTTCTGTGGTGCTGAGTGGGCCCTGGTGTAATACATGTTGATGAACTGACTACTTTTTGGAGGCTTGCTTTTTTTGTCCACTGTATTTTTAATAAATACTATTTGCAATGGAATGTGGTTTGCATTACTTTGAATATCCTTTTTATTTATCTTTTTATGTTTTAACCCAAAAGCTTCTATGAATAGTTACCTCAAGACAAGCAACAAGACAGACAAGTTGCATGATTAGTCAGCAATTAGCAAGGGATCAGTCATAACTTAGTACTATAAAGAATCTATTTTTTTTGCTGTTGAGTGAAACTTATTTTAATCTGGCTGTTCTTAAACTGTGTAATCCTGTGTGTTTAACATCGTAATTTATCATCTCTTGTCATTATCCCAGCTTCTCCCACATGCCTGTTCTGAGCCAGTGGCTCTATATAACATTGCTGCTTTTTGATGCAGAACTGGGGCCTCCAGAGCTCTTCCTCCTAGTCTGAGTGAAACCAAGATTCAGAGAAGTGCCTGTATAGAAGTCCATCCCTCCTGTATCATGAATAAGCCTTAAGGGAAATTCCCCTTCTCATCCCTCCAAACTTCCAGGAAAGCTCTCAAGTCTCCTGCTACCCAAGAAGGCATCAGTGATCTTAGAGGTCTTTTCCAACCTAAATGATTGTAAGATTCCAAATGCTGTCAATCCTGAAATAAGCACAAAGCTTCGCATCATTTTTCTTGGAGCAGTAACAAGAGTAAGCCCATCACCTCGTTCTCTTGAAGGGTGCCATAAGAGTACAAGTTGCACTTCTGTGCGTGTCAAAGACAAACAAAACTACTGCAGATCATGGCAACACTCACAATGCACACACAGTAGAGCTTTTGCCTCCTGGAAACGCAGTTGTCCCAGCTCATGGCCCATTTGTGTGTTACAATCTGTTCACTGCCAATCCAGGCTGAATCCTCTGGGACTTCTTGGCCTGACTTTCCTTCATGCCCACATCCTCATACTGTCCTGTTAAAAACTGAATGCAGCATATAAAGTAGAAGTTGGCAGAAGCTGGTCATTAAGAATTTTTAAAGACATTAAATGTATGTCAAAAGAGCACTGCTTTCACGAAGTGCTGGGGGAAGGAGAATGGGCCTTGGGGGGAAGACAACTTGAAATGCCTCAGGGAGGGACTTCTTTTTTTCTGAATGGGAACTGCTCAAAACCAGATTCCAAAAGCAACAACAGCTGAGCAGTAAAAAGAGCAATGGAATTTTTTTTAGCTATTCTCAGCCCCTGGTGACCTGCAGTGATTCCCTGTAAATTCCCTGTTACTCAGCTTTACATGGGATTTGACTGAACAGAATCTGGCCCTTGGTCCTGCCCCTTCCTTGGTGCTTTGTTGGTTCTAGGCTCCCTCTGGCTGCCTCAGCAGAGTCAGGCAGGCTTGGAACAGCTGAAAAATGGTTGGTGCATCATGTGTGCTTTGGCCAAGACAGAGCTGCTAATTAGTTAAATGGAAACAGTTCATTTCCCTTTACGCACCAGAGCCTCACTCCAAGAGAAGCTCAGCATTTCAGGGAATCTAAAATCAAAGGAATTGCTGGTTGATGGTGGGCTGACCAGGTTTTCAGGTTTTTGAGATGTCAGGTAAAAGCCTCAACTTAGGTCTCAAAACCAGTGGAGATGAGGAGCTCTGCAAAGTCAGGAAGATGGCAGGCAACACCTTGACATGCCTGGCACGGTGCCAGAAAGACAGAGGATGAAGAGCTGAATCCTTTGTCACAGGCTGTGCCTGAAGGGCTTTGGGTGAACTCAGTGCACTCTGTCGTAAGAGCAGATGCTCACTTTGGGCACAGCAAGCTTAAACAGTGGGTGGCTGAGACACAAATCCAGCTGTCCCTACCTTCCCCTGTTCCTCCATGCTGCCAGTGCCATGTTTAGAAAGCTTCCAGTTTAGCATCTCTATCTTTGTACTTATCCTGTTTGCTCCTTTGGGGAGTAAAGGGTATCCAAAATAGTAGCAGTAAAGTGCAGCTGAGTGCAGGTTCATGGGAAGGGATGGGATGGATGCCCCGAGACACTGCTGAGCTTTCCTCCAAGCAGAGAAGCACAACAAACCAGGCATTGCTCAGCTGCATGTGCACAACCCAACTGCAATGGCATGGCCGTGGCCATCGGGCAAGCTGCCTACTGCCCACAGCTCTCTGAGGTGCCATCCTCACAACACTTGCTCCATAGAACAAAGTTTCACGCTTCATGATTGCTTAAGGTTTTCTTCCAGAACCCCAAATTAGCATCAGAGACAATTGTTTCAGCAATGACTCCATCAACAGAGTGGGCATAATCTCAAATTCTGGACAGCCTGCTCAAAACCAGAAACTCTCAGTACTACTAAGCTCTTCCTGCATGAATTTAGTCTTAAAGTTAAGTTCAACAGAAAGTCTCTTCTATACCCATGACACCTTCAGAGTGCACAGCTGAAAGGATGCAAAGCCAGCCAAAGCAGAGTTTGTGTTTGCAAAGTCAAGGGCAGCTTGGCTGCAGTGGGACAGGAGGTAGGGGAGGAAGAGGAGGAGATAGCAGGAGGGCCAAGCAGCTGTAAAGTTGTGTTAATATTATGCTTGGAAGATAACACAGGCTATCAGATACGCGGCTGCTCCATAGGTAGTGCCCTAGGCCAGTTACCTGCTGGTGCAGGTTGTGGCAAAGCTCTGTCAACACCAGCAGAGCTGTGCAGTGTCACACCAGGCAGCATCTGCTGCTGGGAGCTGAGAGAGAGGGGTTCAGCTGCACAGCCCTGACCTGCCACTACTGCAGCCTTAACAAACTTAGGTTTCATTATTGGGGTAATTTCAGCACTCGAGGCTCCCCACGTGCACAGTTGCAGCAAGGCTGCAATTGCTGTTGTGTGAGGCAGTGCCTGGAGTTACACCACCCGTCCATCCCTCTTTCCCTCCATCCCTCCCCAGCTGCCACCCACACTCTCTGTGCTTCAGAGAGCTGCACTTCCCCACCCTGGGCCTGACGCTGAATGGAAATGTTTTAGCTCTGTGTGGCTCATTTGGCTTCTGCAGATCAACCCTTGGGGCCATCCTAAGCCCAGATCCAAGCAATGAGCTGAGGGAAGGGAATAATTTCTGCTGCCCCTGAAGCCTCATCTCTCCTATTGCAGCTGGCAGCTCAAAAGGCTCCATCCTGCCAAGACTGAATCTTAATTGGAATCAGTGGAAAAGACAAGCTGCTGCCAGGGCCGCCCTGATCCTGGGCTCACAGAGAACATGGGCAGAGCTTGCCCAGCCCCACAAGAGAAGGCCTTCACTAGGGTTTAGAAAAAATAAAATTTCCTCCAGGGTATCAGTGGAAGCAGCAGGCTGAGGCCAAGGAAAGGACATGGCTTAGCGGGTAGTTTGCAGAGGAAGAGCAGGCAGAACCACACCACATGGAAAATCCTCCAGTCCCTGTAGCCTGCTGGGAAGGGAAGCCACCAGCAAAGGCTGAGGTACAGTTCATAATCCCCAGGCCCTGCAGTGAATTCAAATACTATAACCATCTCTCTGAACAAACACACAAAACTATCACAGTCATGCCCAGAACTGCTCTTGCCAAGAGCTACAGGAAGGAGGACAAGGTAAGTTTTTCATCTTAGAAGAGAAAGACTAGAGCAAAACCTCTTCAGGCATCCCATCTGCATGTGGCACCAGGATGCTACATGATGCTTTTTCCAAGCCACAGCTGCTGACTTCAAGCCCACTTTCTTCAAAGACCCTGGCAGAGTTCACTCATACCTCTCTGATTAGGCACAGTCTAGCCACCCCTTTGGCTTTGTGGAGGCAACCAGAATCAAGGCTGCCAACTCCTAATGCACCCAAGATGGGTGCTCCTGACCCAGTTTCCTTACAAGCACACAGTCCTGCCATCTCAGCACTGTCTTGTCCCAGCAGCAGCAATGTGCAGGAGAAGTGAAGCAGAGCAAGTAGCCATCGGTCTGGGTTATTTTTACACCATTTGTTCCACCTTGCATATTTAGGTGCATCTCCAAGTCCCTTCATCAGAGGAAGGCCACGGTGGCAAGTCTTGTTCAGACTGGGAGCTTCAAAGAGCTTCCCTTGCTGACTCAGGGGAACAGAGTTACCAGCAGCTCATGCAGCAGATGCCATATCAGAGCTGCTGGATCTGAGCAATGAAAATGGGCTCTTGCTCTGGTAAAATGGCTTTAATGGGATTTTCCAGCCAGCAAATATGCTTTGAGGGACACACCCAGGACATTCAGCCATCAGCAACATGACTGCATGCAGAAGGCTCTTGGCCAGCCAGACTGGGAGGGGTATTTAAACACAAGTTTCTTGCCTTCATCTTTATAGCCTGCTATTTCTCTCCTGGGTTGCTAAGGATGCCCCAGAGCACATCCCTCTGGGATGTCCCAGATGCAGCAGAGGCATGGCCAGTAACAGCCCATCACCAGTAAACTGTAGCTTTTGCAAACCTATGCCAGAGAACTCCAGCTGAACCCCAGCAGCTGGAGGGGTTTTCATTTCCACTTCTCCAAGGCTGGTATTTCAAGGTGTTTTTATTTCTTTTTAATCAATGCACATGGCCAGCTCCAGAGGGGGCTGAACGAGGAGAGGGAGGCGGTGCAGCCACTGTTTCTTTACAAAGTATTTCCACATGCAAGTGAAACGGGGCTCAACTCGCTCGGTGCGTGTTTTGCAATGCGGTTACGGGCTGTCGTTCCGCCTCCACAAAGCTGTTATTTATTTACTTAAAGACTTGCATTCCATGGAAAAAGATGCCCCAAGATAGCACTATGTTTCTAAAATTAAACCCAGCTGGATGGAATGGGGAGCAAGCGAGTGAGTGCTCCTGTGCTCCCACCAGCAGTGGGAACAGGGTTCCCCACATCCTGGACTCCCCTGCCCTTGCTGAGCAGCAGGAGAGCCTGGCAAAATGCCTCCTGTGTCCTCAGCCATGAGGGAGGCAGCTCTCTGAAAAGTCAGACCAAGTGCCTTACTCAACAGCAGGAGTGCCACTGCTTCCCATGGCAGGGGATCAGGGTTTAAGAACAGTGATAGCCCTTCCTGCCCCAGCAGCTCTGCAAATGCCCCACTCTGCTGCAGGACAGCAGGCACCTCACCATGTGCCTGACACAGGTTTGAGAGTGGCCAGAAGTCCTTTAACAGAATTTGTGAGGAAGGCTGTATTCATGAGGCTCATCTCCTACCTAACCCAGCCAACATTTTCATCCAGTTTATGTGTCACTGATAGCATCCTGCTAACTGTAAAGCTCAATTAGCCCTTGCTGTTGTAACCTAAGTTAAGAAACCTGTTCTTGGAAAAGCTATTTATAGAAGGGAAGGGGAAAACCCAAGTATTCCTCCAACCTCTCATGGCACCAGTAAGAAATCCCTCTCAGACACACTCTCAGCACCTGTTCCCCTGTCCACACAAGCACAGGGGCTGCCTCTACATCCACAAGTGGCTCTGCTCAGAAATGAGCACATCAGCTCATCGGAGCAGCTGTACCAGAGCTGCTGCTCAGAGGCTTTACCATGGCCTGCATTTAGCCTCATCCCTCAGACAAAACGTCTCCTCACACACGCAGCTGAAACTCTCCAAAGGACAGGTTGGGCAGTGGTAGAGCCCCCTGCACCCATCAGATCTGGGAGTGCCTTGGAGCCTCTTGGGAAGCAAAGCTCCAGCAATGGCAGAGGTGGCTCTGCAAGGACCATGGGAAGGAAAGTGAGGTACAGCCCCAGACCTTGCTTCTCTGCACCAGAAGGTTCACACAAATGTGGGACGAGAAAAGCTGGCAAAGAAGTCTGAGCCAGACCCAGAATAAACAGGAAAAGAAACAAGGATGATGGTTGATAGGAATGGCTGAGCAAAAGGAAAAATGGTGAAAACAGTGGCAAGGTCAGGGTGCTCATGCAGCTGCTGCCTCCAGGCTCATATGCCAGCTCTCCCAGGGCCTCAGGACCATGTCCTGTCCTGAGTACAGGCAGGAGCTGCTGCTCCTTCACTTCTTCAAAGAGACAGTCCCTGGCATCACATGATGCTTGTTTCAACCAAGGCAGAAAGGACAGTCCCAGCACTACTGGCCTGGACTGTGATCCAAGAGAACCTGACCACAGGGATGTGGGCCAGACCAACATGTCACACTTGGTAAGTCACTCAAATTATTGCTTGCAGATGGGGACACTAACCTGGCATTCCCATTGCCCTGTGCACTCTGCAGTGAGCACCTGGAGACAGATTGCCAAGCCTGAGTGCTCCTCATGCCTGATGCGCAGTTGAAGAAAATGATATTTGCTACCAGATTGACAAGTCTGTTCTCAGCAGATGGGCTTTTGTCCCTTGGTTTCTCCTAAATATTAGCAAAAGATTTCACCTTGCTGCCTCCCATGGTAAAACCTTCACATGTGTTGGTGACAGCCCAGACCCTGTTCTAATGAGAGTGAGAGGTGCAGACTTTCAGGGTTCATTGCAGAGCTAAGGGAAAGGGTGAGGAGGAGTAAGAAGAGAAGCGAGCTAGCCACCAGAGAAGATCTCAGGAAAAAGCCTGCCTCTCATCAAAGCTCAGCTATTTCTGTGACTATGCCCATTTTCCCATAATTATACTTGTTCTGCTCTGCACAGCACCAAGTCAGGTCTACTGATCCCTGTCCAAACTCCTGCTGCCTTCCTGTTTGTATTAGGGCGCCAGCATGGGTTAAAAATTAGAGAGTAAGATTGCCTCAGTATCTGATTTATCCCCTTTCTTCCTTCCATCTTGATTTGAGATGTGCTGGTCAGCATCCCCCAGAGAGAGGATTAATCAGGAACAGAGAGAGAGCTGGCAGCTGCCTGACAAGGGCAAGATTGCGGCTATGGGACAAGCTGCAATTTGGAATCTCTTCCTCTGACCCTGGTACAAGTCCAAGACATGCTTGCTGATGCATCCCAGAACTGACACCCCAGGAGCTGGCACAAGATCAGCACCCCCAAGGCCACAGCAAGCTCTGGTCCCGATGTCACATTGCCTCAGTGCTGGAGATGCTTCCGCAGTGAAAGGCTGCCCATCCCCGTGACTCCAGAGGCAGCTCCGGCTCTCCAGCTGCAGAAAGGGCCTCCTCTCCACTTACAGAGAAACTCTCATTTCAGGGACCAGAGCAAGGGAAGATGTTACAGCCATTCCAAAAGGGCAACACTACACCTTTAACATTTGGTCCCTGGATGAACAACAGCTGCACCACAAGGAGGACAATGGGAAGGTAGGACACAGCATCCGATCTGCCTGGCAACTCCTGTCCCGTGCGAAGCCAAGCTGAGTGCAGAGCAACAGCATTTGTGCCAGGGTCAGTCCTCTGCCAGGGGCTTCACCTGGAGCCTGAGGTGCCCAAGCTCCCGCAGCTGTTAATACCACAGAAAAAGGGCAGCAGATCCTCCCAAGGAGGGCAAGCAAAGGGCCATGGCAATAGAAAGGAATTGTGAAGGCACAAGAGAGAGGTGATCAGGGCTCAGATATTGAAGGAAATCAGGAGCAGAAGCAAGAGGTACTTTACAGCAGAATGAGGCATGGCTCTGAAGACTTATTTTACTGCTTGGGAGCCCAAAAGGAAAGAAAACACTGGATTGGACAACCCTGGGAAGAATCTGCACTTTGGGGTTAACCAGCTTCTTCTACAAAGAGCAGATCCAGACTTGTTCAGGAGCACAAGCATGGTGTGTGCTACCCAAGGAAACTTTTGCCCAGTCATAACACCTTCCTGTGAACCCAAGGGTAGGTGAGCACTGGGCCGATTCGTACTTCTGCCCCTGAAAACACCCCGTGACTATGCAGGGGCTAAGGTGACAGTTCCCATCACACCCAAAGGCTGTCACACCCAGACAGCACTCAGCCAGGCACAGCCTGACCACAGGAATATGCAATCAGATGCTGCAAAACACCATTTCTTACCTCTTACATCCAGGGACCATCTAACCTTCGGGGGGGGAGGGTGTGGGAATCCATCTTTGTTCTTTTACAGTATTGCCACAATGCCATAACCAAATGGAAAATAGCTTAAGCCTAAAGTAGATGGACATTTATTTTCCTCCTATTTTGTTTGCTTCCTTCTGTGGGCAACGGAGCATGCACAAGCTTTTGATTTTTTTTTTTTTTTTTTTTTCCCTCACCCACTGTGCACAGAGCACCTTCTGATACCTTTACAGACCACTGGCTTTCCAGGAACCACCACTGGCAGAACAGTGGCAGAGTTTGACAATCAGAGCATGAGCTATGGATTCACTACAGGCAAGTTCTTGGTAGTCTCTCATGGGGCATCCAGGCCAATTCTTAAAACACTCATGATATTTTAGGAGATAATAAAACATGCCCCTGCAGACCTGCTGGTAAGGGAAAGTCTTTACTTACAAACAGACAAATAACAAGTATTTGTCAGATTTCTTGACACAATCACAGTTCTCACCCCCCCACCAAATCTTTTAAATCCTCCACAAGCAACATAGAGAGACAGGAGCCCCCTCTCTGCTCTCTGCAGGGGCAGGCAGCAACATCACACAATGCCCAGCACACCCACCTCCCTGTCTGCCCCATAGAAAGGGGTGTCCAGGGCTGATGTCAGCCCTGATCCCCAAGTCCCTGAATGTCGTGCTTTCCTTGGTTATCAGCTGCCTCAGTCCTTGCTGGAAGTGCTCTGAATAGCCCTTCCATGTAGGGAGAGTATGGCAAAGGTCTTGCTATAACACGACACACCCAACCACTACTGGTCATAGACACTTCCGGCAAACAAAAGCCCTTTTCCACATCTCACAGCAATAAATTATGAAAGTCTTTTCTCAGATCATAGAATTACAGAATATTCTGAGTTGGAAGGGACCCACAAGGATCATCAAGTCCAACTCTTATGTGAATGGCCTGTACAGGGATTGAACCCACAATCTTGGTGTTATTAGCACCATGCTCTCACCAACTGAGCTAATCTTCCCCCCCTCCCATTTTCTGATTCTTTTTTTTTAGTTAATTTAACTACAGATATGTTCTCCTTCCATGAGCACTGCAAGAAATTGGCTCAACACAACTGTGCCTCACATCTAAAACAAGGTGGGCAAAGAACAATTCCTGGATTCCCACGTTAAACTGTTCACAGCATTTCAGGCCCTTCTGGACCCTTGGGGTTCAATGCTGTCACATGGTAGGAAAGATGCAGCAGCTCACTCAAGGCAAGCCTCCACCTCGCTGCTGAGCCTACTGAGTCTGGGGTGGGGAGAATTAGGAAAAAAATGGCAAAAAAGGCAAAAGAGAGGAAAAAAATAGGCAAAAGGGATGAAAATCAGCAAAAGGGGGGAAAAGACAAAAAGGGAAAAAAGGACTTTACCTCCTGGTGAGTCTAAACAAAATAGAGATAAATAGCAACTATGCCTCAGAGAAAACAGCAAGAAGCCCATTAAGTACAGGAACATCAAACAAACAAAATCTATCACAACAATGTTGAAAACCAAAACTTTTGGGCTTTGAGAGGGGAGAAAAAAACCCCAAACTTTAATTATGTTATTTCCCAGTGGTAGAATTCTAGGGCCAAGCAGATTTCTCCCAGAAAGCTCCATGTCCACTATGGCAGAGATAATAGTCACCTTTGTTTAAGCAGAAGCCGAAAGTTAAAGAAATAGAAAACCAATAAATGATAGAGACTCAGCCCTTCCTAGCAAGAGCAGAGAACTTCCCTTACACTCCTCTTCACTCCCAGTCATTCAGGGCAGCTAAACTCCAATCCTAATTTTGCTCAGAAAAAGTCATGAGGCACTTACCTTGCTTCTGTGCAGTGATGACAAGGAGAGGGAGGTCCATGATCATGGGAAAGGTGTCAACCAGGAAGATGGAAGGAGGCTTCTGTGATGGACCCATGCTGCAGGGCAGAACACCAGCTTCTCACTGTGTGCTCCAATCCCAAACAAAATATTAAAGAAAAGTCTTCTTACAATCCAGACAGGATTTCTGTCTTGTTCAAAGCAGGTAATTCAAATGCCACTGAGTTCCACCTCTAACAAGAGGAAAAGTAATGGTTTGACTTCCTCTACCAAATGCCAGCTGCCAGGGTAGAGAACTCAGGGAGGTCCCTGCATTTTCATCCTACCTCTACCACTCACACAATGCAAATGTTTCAGAAACATCCCTTTGCCTCTGCCCATCTGTACAGTAAGAACTTAGAAATCAGAATTTTAGCAAAGTGTGAACCAAACAGATCAAAACAGAGAAACTGAGAGCCTTTCTAACAACTAAAAGCCAAGAACCTTCCCACAGAGCACTCAGACTCCCATTTGCTGCCTGTTGATCCTCAGCCTGTGCAAATAATTACACCCTGATTACTTTTGCTCATTTCCACAGTTCTTCCCACCTGAGAGCCAGAGCCAACAGCTGAGGCTGTGTCTGGGGTCCCTGGGAACTTTAGTGCTGCAGGAATGTGCTGCATAGGCAGCAAGGCTCCCACTGGAAGCTAGGCATGAACTCAGGAGCTCAAGGTTAAAGCATTGCCCTTTGACGGGTTGAAGATAAGCATGAAATGTTGTGGCTTAAGGATAATTTTGTCAGCGGGCTCTTTCCATTAACAGAAATGGGGAGATCTGTGTATAAATGAAACAGCTGTACACACTGCATCTATTATGAGGACAAGGTTCTGCCCCTGAGCTCCAAGGAATTCCTCAGCACACCCTTCAATTCAGCCACAAATTAGCCCTAACCCTTGTGTGCATCTTGCTCACCCCGCTGTTCTAACTTCTCTCCAGACTCCCCACTCTGCTTTTCTGAAGTCTTCACTCCTGATGTTGGCTTTCCTGCTTTCTTTTCAGTTGGCTTTATTTAACTCCTTCCTTGGCAGCAATGCTCTCCTGCCCACTCCTCCTCTGAGTTGACGCTCTTGCTGTTGAGATGTTGCTCAGTTATGTAAACGAGCTCAGGGCCAGTGCTGCCACCCTGTACTCCCTTCCTTGCTTGGAATAGTCATGTCCAGCCATGGATTATGAACTCTTAGCTATAAGGACAACCTTATTTTTTTCCTTTTCTTTAAGTGAACTCCTGTGTATCATATGTAGTTCTGAAAGAAGAACAAGAGAGCTTTTTAAGAGGACCCTTGGATATGGTAACCTGCTGGCTCCATGATCAGCTCTTCACCATTGCACGGCATGGAGAGGATGTGCTTGTGTTCCACGGTGTTGCTTGTTCCCCCAGAAGAACCTGCAGAGTTTCTCACCAGCTCTGCAGTGACTGTGTCACCTAAAGAGCTGCATGCTCTTGACCAAAAACCCAGAGTTTAACAAAAAACTGCACCGGGAGCCCGACGCACCTATCAGACTTTGCAGCAAAATGCACAGAAAATGAAACTACAAAGAAATGTACGGAAATGCAGTGGGGGCAATATATCTTTAATTTTTTTTGCTTTTGTTTTTTAGTATTACAGTATATTCTTATAAAAAGGTACAGATAAAAAGGACACTACAGGATTTGTACATTTAATTCACTTATAGTCTTAAACTGACTAAGAAATGAGGATAGGCCAAGGCATTACAGCAGCACACAACCTCCCACTTCAGTAAGCAGCACTGTACTTTCTAGCTTGGCAGGCAAGGCCACCTCCCAAAGTGACCTGCGAGTTTCAAGCTGAGCAGGCTTGCAGAGGAGCAGAACGACTGCAGGTGGGGATGGCTTGGAAGGGAGGCGTTGAGCACAGAGCGGCTCAGGTACCGAACATTCCCTCGCAATTCTAAAAACTGCAAAGAGCTTTAAAGAGCCTGTTTGAAGGCGAGCAGGAAGGGGGAAAATGGCTTGTCAGAGAGGCTTTTCTAGATCACTTGGCTCAGAGCTCCTAGTGGGGGAGGCTGAAAGGACCAAGCCCTACATAAGCTGTGTAGAACATCTTGTAAACAGACAAAACTGTCTAAAGGAGGGTTTTACTCCAAATCTACTTTTAATTATGCTGACGTAAAACCAGAGTAACATGAACTGGTTACTGCAGATCAATTCTACGTTACCACCCAGAACGGAAGACTCCGGTTTGCAACCATCCAGACTCTTTCATGAAATGAGGTGCCAAAACGCCATGCTAGACTCATGGCATCCTTCTCAGCAGGCACAGTGAGCAAATCTGGCCAACTTCAGGGAATACTCGTCATCAGAACTACTACTTAGATCAGTAGATAGCTTTTTTTATACATTATGTAAATAAATATATAAATTCTATATTTTCAGTTGGCCAAATTGTATTATCCAGGTTGGCCCCTTCTACCTTTATGAGAGAAACTAGGTTGGCCAGTGGAGACTACCTCTTTGGACAGCAGGCAATCAGAAATCTCCTGTGTCAAGTACAGAAGCCAAGGAGCCATGGCCAAACACCTGGTGGTTGCCAGAGACTCCATGGGTAACAAACCAACCAGCAGAAAGACTTTGCTTACCTGGGATAACCTGGGGAAGTGGGTGGAGGAGGAAAAAGGCAAAGTAGATGAAATCTTTCTTTGGCCATGAAGATAGGGAGGAATATTAGCTCTGAGGAAGGAGAACTGTCCCAGTTTCTCTCACTAGTGTGTTAACTCTGGTGAGAAGTTATAGGGTATGAACCACTTTTGGCCATCTAGCCAAGTTTCTCTGGCATTATGAACAGAATTTGTGTGGCAGGGTGAAGTTTGATCAAGCAACTGTGCGCCTTAACTCTTCTCAATTTTCTCACAGTGATGCATGATAAAAAACAAACACCTTTTGTAGAAAGTGTTCTAAAATAACCAGCCTCCATCAGTTCACCACAAGCTTTAAAATGCATTCCCAGAACCAGGATCACCGGGGCAGAGTAATTACGACAAAAGCCAAAAGGGTTTTTTTCTTCCCTCCCTTCCCACACCAAGACTGCTCACCTGCATCCCCTGGCCTGGCTCAGCTGGCACAGGAGCCAACCGAGCTCTCCAGCCGGTGTAATGCCCTGGCACGGTCTCAATAGTCTTTGCTGTAATGCAGTGTATACATATAAACATAGCAAACTAAAATAAGGCAAAATAAATAGAGGTGTGAGATTTACAGGTTCCCCTTAGAGATTCCTAAAACCCTTTTTTTTTTTTTTTAAATCATTTAACCCCCAAACAAACAGACAAACAAAACCCAAAACAACCAACCTAGAAACAAAACTGCATATATCATGTACATCATCTACTGTACAACGGATCTCCTTTCCCCTCACGGAAACTCCCGACACAAGCTTCTCCCATGCAACCCAGCTCAAAGTGTGATCTTTCCTAAAGAAGAGGAAAGATTTAGCCAGTGGGGCTGATGATTATGGAAACACCTGTCCCATGGTCTCCCACTAGGATCCTTTGCAATTCCTTTCCCTTGCTCAGACACTGTGAACACATTACAGAAATGCTTCTGAAGGATATCCAGGTTGTTTCCCTAGTGAGGAAGTCTCTCAGCCCTGAACACTAGTCCTACTGCTGCTCTCATAGGGAACAGGTGCCTGGACACAGGCTGTGCTACAGAGCATGGAAGGGTCTTGCTGCCTTGAAGTCACTTTACCTTGTAGCATTTCTAGACACACAATCAACTGAGAAGAGTGACTCACTTCAAAGCAAGTGGAAGGGGGAGGGAGTCTTCTTCAGTCTGTTCTGGGATCATCCTAATGCAACCTATGTAGCAACAATGCAGAGACACAGTGGTAAGTGAGTGAGCACTAAGACCTCTAGGGACAAATTCTGGAGAGTTAAAAAATACCTCTTCTAGGTGTGAGGAACTTAATCATAAAGTCAGCAATTACTGTATTTCTGCAGGAAGCAGAACAAGCCCTCAATTATGCCCTTCTTTCTCCCATCTCCTTCTTCTCCACTTACTTCCAAAGAGAGTGACTTCTTTTAAAATGCTGATGCTAGGCACAGGTGCAAGGACAACAGCAGGCCCTAGCTCTTCTCCAGCTTCTCTGGTGATGTTAGACCTTAGATTGCTTCCTAAACCTACTGCGGAATAAGATTTTCCTTTCTCCTGCAGCACCTGGCAACTCAACCACAACTGCTGAAGAAGAGAGTATTAGATGCACTCACAGTATCCAAGAGATGAGAAACATGGACAAACTTGGCTTCAGCACGAATCTGACCTACAGCACAGCCAACTTCTTCCTTATCTTCTGTGTGGGTAACCTCATCTCATACAGTAGATAACTGAATGGGCCTCTTTGCTTGTCACCACTGGTATGAAAACACTGCTTGCCTCAGTGTGAAACTGAGCTTTTCCAAAACCTTCTTTATGAACTTTCACCAGGAAGTCAGGAGCCAGGGGGACTGTCCAACACACTGAACGAAGCTTTTGGCCACCATCACTGATTCAAAGCAGGAGAAGCCTGGGGTGCTGGAGTACTGAGAAAGTCGAGCTGCATGGAATCAGGGGCAAGACTCTGAGATTTTTGTCCATCCCTTTAAGGATCCCCCAGCTGATTTACAGGAGTTGTACAATCTCTCATTATTAAGGTATGAGTCAAAGAGGTGGCAAAACTATGGCAGCTTTCTTTGACTCTCAGTGTGGCTGGAGTGTTGTCACGTACCATCATACAGGACCTCTTTAAATCAGGGCTGAACTGTGTACACAAAGGGACAGAGGATTTATCACTCTCTCTGCTTTTGCTACATTTGTGGCCTGGCAAAGTGACTTCAGTTTCAAAAAGCACAGCACAAACCTGGTTTGACAAACATTGGGGCAGGGGAAATGCTGTATTTATATTCAAAGGGTTTGCCCTGAGGTGTTTCTTCTCTGACAGCTGCCATGATGACAGTCTGCCTTGTCAAACAAGTACCTGGGGAGCAAGCAAGCAGCTGTACTTGCACATCATCTTGCACCAGGACTGACCTTGGCACTACACCTGAAGTTCTGGGTGAGTCCTAAACCCAGGGAGAACAAAGAGGGAGGAAAAAAACCCTACAATGTTCTAATCCCTAAAAGCATAATCTTTGGAATTCAGGGATTATTCAAATCTAAACTCAACTGTATACCAATTTGGCACATATTACCACCTCTCATATGGCTTACATGGCATAGGTTACATGGCATGCTTTAAAACAAGACAAACAAAAGGGCTGGGATATATAGCAAGTCTACTTCAGGGAGCAGCAAGGAGCTTGTTAATATAATTTACAAGAGACATTTCTAAAAATCCATTTGTAATTTAAAATAAAAATGCTTTAAAAAGTGAGATTTTTTCTTAAACTTTCAAAAACCTTTATGAAATAGTCTTTCTTCTACAAGGTGCTTGTGTCCACTGCAATAGGCATTGCTGTTAATAGCTAATCCCAGAAGGGGAGCAGGATAGTAAGGGAGGAGAATGCACCCAGCTCTTGTAAGATACCAGCTCTTTACGATGAGTATTATACAGAGGCGCGGCAGTCTGGAATGTCCTAAATAGGGAAATTCTGGGGTGGGAGACTCAAAATTCAGTAAACAATGAAACATCAGAGTTTAACAATTCTGACTTTTTTGCTTCTCTCCATAGTTTACGTAATTATTTAACTCTCAAAAGTGTTCAGAAAACCACCACAGTTTGCTTCTCCAATATTGTAGTGTGTAATACTGATCAGGCAGCGTGCATTGCAGAGGAAGTTCTGTTCTGCAGACTCAGTGCAGAGCCTGAGGTTAACTGACATTCAGAGAAAAATCAAACCAAATGATTAAAGTGACAAATAGAGCTTTTTTCACTTCCCTGGGATTCCTTGACATTTTGTGCTGGTGACTATTGCAGCAATTTGTAGATGGTGGGTCCCTCTTCTCAAATGTTCTCTTTTTTCTTTCTGTCTAGGAGGAAGAATCCACTACCATTCTTTCTTTTCCTCTTTTCCTTCTCCAGGGAAGATAAAAAAAAAGAAGACAAGTTTGAAAGAAAAAAGGTTAAAAAAAAGGCTGTGACAGCCCACACAATCCAATCCCTTTCCTAGAACCATGAAGACACACAGAATTCAAGCCTCTTCTTGGGTTCATTGCTTTTCTGCTTATGTGTTTCATTCATGTAACTTAACTACAAATTTATTTGTTTCTTCTGAATTAACCCAACTCCAAAGCCTGCTTGGCTTACGCAATTCTGTGTCCTCCTCGAAAAACTCCTGGTTTTAATTATGGGGCTCTCCCTTGGTTCATCCCGAGTGATTTCTTCAAAATGAAAAAGTCTGCGTGCTCCAAGGCTCTCCTTTGACACCATTCATATCTTGCTGAGTGACGGCAGGAGTGGGGTGCGTGCAGTGGCGGTCAGGCTGTTAGACAGAAAGACCAGTTCATGCCAACAGCAATCACAGCTAGCATCAAGTGGGAAAGAAATCTCACTTCTGGCAGGCAGTGAACTTGTTCGCTGTTTGCTACTGGAGACCTGTGGATGATACTAGGGAGCTCCCAATTTCCAATCCTGCACAAAAAGGTAAGAAATTTTCCACTGATTCCCTCTCAGCCTCTAGCAATGACAACAGGCTCTACAGTCATCTACTTGTAATCCCAACCTGGCAGTGGCTTAGTTTTCTAAAGGAAAGCCAGAGTTTCTTTCCAAGAAGATGCATTTCGTAGCTTTGAGACGCAACCACCAAGAAATTCCAGAAAACTCCTTCTAGCAAAGCAGATTCCAAAAGACTTTTGAAAATTATTGTATGTTGATCCTGATTCTTGAATTCCACTTTGTTACAGAAACTGAAGACCTCCTTCTAAGCTTCGCTTGCTCTGGACAGTGTAGGCCACACAAAAATACTATATAGGACATGAGCTTAAATGCATTTTTCAGGTGCTAATCAATGGCTTATAAAATCCAATTCTAGAAGGGAATTGGAAACTTGAGAACTACATCTCAATGAACCCCTGAAGGCCAGTCTAGATCCTGAAGAAGTGATAGCTGTTTACAGAGTTGCTCTGAAATTAGTCTTCCTTGTTATCAGCAAGATGGAGATCATGACTAGTTTTTACTTTGGCACACAGAAAATTATCTTGTTCCAGCTCTGATGCCATCTGCAAGGCCCAAGTACTTTCTGTCATCGCCATGAGGCCTTTAATGAGACAACAAACTCCCAGAAGGAAATCTGTCAGCTCCGCATGGCCCAGTCACAGGCCCTGCTGGATCCACAGAGGCACTTTTATAATGGTTCAAATTAGGAGCAGAGAAGAGGGATGAGAGGAAAGCTGATCATGGAAAGGTAACGTCTCTAGCTACAGACCAAATAAATCCTTTGGGGTAGCTGTAAGCCAGGCGCCATCACACACATTCATCTTCCTTGTTTTGCACTTTTTCATCACCTTCTTTTGGTTGATTATTTTTCTTCCTCTTGTAATTAATAATTTAGCTTTGTCACCACTCGCTCACGGCTTGTCTCTAAGCCTTGGTTCCCCGAACGCTTGCGGTTACGCTTGAGCTTGGATAAGTCTTTGTCAAAGACTTCACCCGACCTTAATGCTGACACCAGGTCATCAAACTCCCCACTCTCTTCAGAGATGCTTCCAGCTTTTGCTTTCTTTTGTCGCCTCTCTTTTTCCCTCTGTTCTTTTAGCTGTGGAGAAGGACACAGAGTTTTAGGATTAGCTAACCAAGATGCCAGATCACTAGATACACTGCCAAGAAGCAGCTAAAATGCATCAGCGCATATTAGGGAAAAAAAAAAAGAGTAGGAGCTTATCCACAAGGCCATCACCTGTGCCAAGAGCAACAAGAAGCCATGCTGGGCTTCTCTTCTACACAGGCGAGCAGAAAGCAGGAGAAATGAGGAATGAGTAGCAGCACACGTCTGCCTCGCAAAGCACTACCAGTCTGCAGCAAGAGGACACATGGGATCTGTCCATGCTTCTGCTGTTTTGCACTAATTTTACAGCAGATTAGTGCCAGCTCGACTCTCTCTTTCCTCTGCTCAGCCCCCGAAATCTGTAGAACTGTCAAGGGATGGTGGTGGCTATCAGGAAGCAGGTCGCCCACTCTGCAAATGCTAGCCCCACACTGCAGGAAGACTCTTTCCATAAGGCCTCCCTCATGGCGTATTAGGCCTATGAAACCATTCTATAGTGCTTTAGCAGTGGGCTCCTGAACTTTCCAGGCTGGCTGACAGGAAACTTGAGCCTATGTCCTGGCATTTTATCCTCGTGTCTAACAGTAAGGCTGCTGGCATCCTGATGTTTTACCTCTCTCCTCTTCTGAAAGGCACAAACCAGTGCTTTTGGCTCAGCAAGCATTTAAATCAGCAACTCCCCACAGCGCAGCCTGGGGCCATGGCAGCAGCCAGGGCTAAGGCGCCGGCAGGGGGGAAGGAGGCAGGGGACTGCTGAGCTCTCAGGCAGCACAGAGGCTGAGGTTAGAGGGGGAGGCTGGTTCACACGAACCCCTGGGGACACACACACGTCTGTCTCCCAGCAGCAAAATCCACAGAAAGTTCTCCTGCCACCTGCCACGTCAAGGCCAGACACGGCCCCAGTAATCAAGGCATTAAGGCTTGCCAGAGAGAAATACTGCCGGTGTGGGCTGCAGCAGGTGCCAGGGCATTTGCTGTGTCACTGTGCACTGTCAGATGACAGGCAGACAGCAGATGATGATGGAATCTGACTGGAAGCCGACCACCTTGGCAGGACCAAGGGAAATCTGCCTTCTTTGCTTGCAGCCCAAAAGCAGGATAGTCTGGCATGGGGTGGTGGCAACCCCATCCTGGCAACGTGACAGGGCGAAAATGCCTGGGCTAGATTTGGTATCTGAGTCCAAAAGAAGGTAATTTGGGAGTCAAACAGTACCTCCTTGAGAGCTGACAAGACAGACAGCAGGAAAAATGTCATCATGTGAGAAGAGAATGATGTGAAAGAGAGGTGTCAGGGCGAAGAACATAAAACAGTGACAGGACTTGAGCACTGGAATTTCTCTCAAGACATGAAAAGGTGAAGGAAGGAAACATTTTCCTGTGCCCAGATCCTCACCATGGCCTCCATGCGTGCCCTGCGCTCCTCTTCTTCCTTTTTCTTCCTCATATTCTCCAGATCTTGCTTGGCCTCTGCAAATGACTGTAAGAAAGTGTCGAAGATGCCAAAAAATTCATCTGGCTGCATCTTGCCCTCGGTCTCTCCAAAATGCTTCAGTGCCTTGGCATACTGTCAAGGGGGCAGAAAACACAAAAGCTGTAATTAGGCAGGCAGTTTGGTGAAGACAGCAAGGATAGCTTGTGAGTAACCACACCATATAATTCAATACCCTCTGAGTATTCATGCGGCAAGAGTAGAAACTACCCCCAGCAACAGAAGTGTTTCTCTTTAAGGCAGGTGCCTCTATCCCTGAAGAGTCTGCTCTCCTGGATATCCTTTGGGCAACATGCAGCAATAGCGCTGGAGAGCACTGTCTACTGATACAAAAAAACATGTTTAGTTCCTGAGGGCAACAGAGTAATTTCAGAGGATGACACTGTAGCCACATCTCAGCTGCAGCACAGCCAGGGCATGGAAGACACTGAGCTAGCTGGGAAAACAAGTAGTTTTAGTCTATACTTTCTCCTTCCATCTTCCCTTTAAATCCACCTTTTTAAAATGCCTGGAGGTAAAAGTTTTTTGCAATAAAGCTACAGTCTGTCCTCTCAGAAACCTTTTGCCATGTCATCCATCTCTCTGGAGTCCTCTGAGCCAGGGTGTTACCCGGGAGAGAGGAGACTATAGACAGACAAGGCAAGAGAGAAGGGCAAGGAAAGCAGCCAGGGCTCCCGGGCAGACTTAAAAGAGAGTGAATACATCACAAGTGGTTTTTATTTTAAAAGGCAAATGTTGAGGCTGCAGGACACATATGGAGGCAGCCAACTGGCAGGACTTCAGTCACAGGGCAGTCCTGATGGGGATATGGTAAATTCACAGCAACCCGTGGCTCTTGGACATCAGTCCTGCAGTAGTTGTACTCTCTCCTTTGCACTCTCACACTCCCAAGCATGTCTCATTGCTCACCAAAATGCACTCAAACGCAAGCACATATAGTCTGTCAACAGCATGTACACAGGCACAGTAAGTGCTGTGTAAGGACACACACCCAATGCCCAGCTGCCCTCCCTCACACATCTCTGAGCTGCAACAGGCAGCCCCAGTAACACACTCCTGACAGTACCTGTGCCCTGATGCATAGCTTCCCTAGCATTCCCTGGTTGTGCACGTTAGCACACAACCACAGAGCAGCAGAGCATCCTTACAGACCTCAACATTTACCAAACCAGGCTATGGACTGTCTTCAAGCTCTCTCATGAATGTATTCAGCTCATACTAACACAGCCCGGTTTCCCTTTCCTTATGTGGGTGCTCTTGCAGAATGGAAAAGACAGCAAGAACAGTTCAGGCTCCAATCCCAGCACAAAATGAGTTTGGAAGCAGGTATTATAAACCCCTCTGGCCCTTTACCAGGTAAAGCATAAACAATGTCTCCCAGTCAACTGCAGGGAGAAGAAATCTCCAAGGAAAGCAACTTCCTTCTGGCACAGCCTGAGAGATTCAGCATCTCCCCTCCTCTGCTATCCCTGCCAGGCCCACAAAGCAGTTTGAAGCAATAGATTCTTTTTTTCTTTAAAAAGGCTGTGTTCTCAGCCAGAAACAAACAAAGAAACCCAAAGAATCTTGGAAAAAAAGTGTTGGAAGAAATGCAAGTTGCTTTGAGCTACCAAACATGGCAGGAGTTGAAGGAAACACTACATAGAAACAGCAACAGATTACTTCTCTGTTTAACTCTTTTTCTCTGAAGCCTCTGAAGACATACACATAAGTATACACAGCTACACCCTCTCCCCACCCCTCTCTGTAATTTTATCTGTATATAATGTACACATAGGCTCTTCGAATATTAGGGAAGTGCAGCAGTCTACAGTAACCCACACTGAACCAGCACCAGCTCTTTGGCAGAGAGAATACAGGCTGTAAATACTATAGAGGGAGATAAAGCATCTCCATATGCCCTGTTTTCTTGTCTTAATTGCTCCAGTGTGACAGTCAGCCAGGGAGGCAAGGAAGTGCCAGAGAAAGACTTCAGTACAAACACTGCCACCACTGCTTGAACACACAGAGCACCTGAAGCCCACTGCTCACAGGGGATGTGACACCTGGAATCTCTTCCCACTTAATTTGTCATTAACTCCTGTGAAAATTGAAAGTAAAGCACAAATTAAGAGCAGTGACTAGAGCTGCCAGCTAGAAGGAAGGCTTGTCCAACTGCTGCAAAGCTTGAAGTCAGGGGCAGCGCACAGGAGACGGCTGCTGCACCTTGCAATGCACTGCCTCCATCCTGTGTTCCTCCTGTGCTCAGCAAAGGTGAGTGAGGGGGCACACAGAAATGAGCTGGTTGAGTCCATGAATGTCCACAGGGGTTTCCTAGTCACTTAAGGAAGCTGGAGGTTGAAAAGACAGGGGTTCCTTGACTCAGGTTGTTGGATCCTACATACACGGAAGTCTCCTTTAGAGGGTGGTGTTGTCTGCAGATGTTCTGCACAAGGCTACCAGCACCAGCTAGTTGGTTTCACACTGGCAAGAGGGGCTTTTGCCACTGCCTCCCCACTGCCGCTCAGAGGAGGAACAGTATTGCTGTGCTGCAAAGACCCAGCAGCCTGGGAGCCTTCCAGAGACACTCATGCGTCTAAGGTGGTGTGGTCTCTAAGCAGCAGCAAGGAGGCGGAGAACAGCCTGTCTTTGGTGCCCTGTAACACAGGGCTTAGGAGGTCACAATCACTTACTGTAAAGCAGTGAAAGACGAAAAGCAAAAAATCTGTGAGCTGAATGACCCAAAAGAACTACAAAAGGAAAAATCTGGAGTTCACTGAAATAAACATTCTCCTCCTTTCTCTACCCTCTCTGGAAAAAAAGCTGACTGAGCAGAGGAAGGCAAGTCAGGAGATCCAGCTTCTGCTGCCAGCTCTGCCCATGATGTGGCTTGGGAATTCATGCTTCTTTTCTGAGCCTTGTGTTCTCCATTCGTTACAGAACAGCAAGTGTCGCCTCACTAACCTGATATAGCAAATGGCAAAAAAATCAGTTGTTCACATCTGTAGGGCACTGCACTAATGAAACGCACTATTGTAAAGAGAGACATGCTGTCTTTTCACTATTGAAACTACAACAGACCCTTTTGGCTTTATTACTTCTTCTACTTCTCTGTAATTCTGGTTCTGTGACCACATGTGCTTTTCCAAAGCACCAGTGCTGGGATGAGGGGCATTGAGCTGCTGCAGACAGCCTCCCCAATGCAGTTACGAAGCCCAGGCTTCTACCTGCCCACAGTGGCTAAAACCACACTGCCTGCCTCACTCAGGGCATTAAAAGGCAGCGTGGCACAGACCAAAGTGCTCTGGATCCCAGCCCTCTCTTCTGCTCTTTGGCACGGGATTTGTGTCACCCTGTACAAATAGCTTGACTGTTCCATGGGCAGATTCCCTGCCAAACAACACCAGCTCTTGTGCACGGTTGTGAGATCTGTAAGAAAAATGCTTCCCAGAATTTTGTGATGTGCTCTAATATTGTGGAACAAGGGCTGAAACTTGCTTATTCCTGAAGTCATTTGGGGACAGATGACATGGGCAAAAGCAAAATGGAAAACTGTGTTTCAGCAGGTTTTCCACTGTAACACAGAATGGTAGATCTTTTTTTCATTAAAAAATTCATTTCCACACCATAAGGGCCCCCAAGCTCCATGATATAACAGGTCCACGAGCTCAGTGCCAGTTCTGCTTCCTCTGCCAAACTTTCCACTGAATTTATCCTCTTGCCAAAGCAAATCGTTTAGACAGTTGTTTATTTTAAAAAGCCATTTTAGCAAGGAGAGGGAAAGCGGGACAGCAGCACACACAAACTCTGCTGTGCTTGCCAACGAAATGTTAAACAGTGGCAGAAGACCTCTGGAAACGGCAGGAATGGGGCTCTAGGAGGAGGAGGAGGAAAAACAGCCATGATAAAAACTTCCTGCTGTCTGTGCTGTCCGCTGTTGTGGAAGGAGCCAGTACACAAATGAATTATACCATGTAGCCATGGAACGTGAACTATATTCCCCAGACAAGTACTCCTGAGTGTGCTCTTATGAAGATACCAATTCAGTACTGAGGCAGGTCAAATAAATGTCTTTTCTCTTTATGGGACAAATTCAGATCAGTTAATGGAAAGAGGCCTGCCAATTTCAGGCAGGGCTGGGCCCAGCTCTACTTGTACCTAAATGCTCTTAAAGGATTCTCCCAGGAGTTTAAGAGTGATGCTGGCAACCCCAAAATCGAGTTACAGGTGCTTTAAACATTTATCATACGTAAGATGCCAACTGCACTGCAGCATCTGAAGTTCTAAGTTACTGTACAACAGCTATGTGATTTATTTACCAAATGGCTGGTGGTGCTTTGGTAGGATACCTCGTCTTGACTTCCTTAGTCTCTGTCCTGATACATTCCTTATTCATTTCCCCCAGTGGCTGACAGAAACTACCAGTCCCCAAAATGCACAACTGAACTGCACAGCCTGTAACAGGTACTTGGACTACAGTATTTCTTTGTGCTTCACAGCATTCTGCCATTAATGACTATTTTCTTAAATAGTTTTCACTCAGCAAGCTTTCACTGCCTTTCTGTTCTTAAAAACAGTTACTGTAGGTGCTAAGCTTATTAAATGTATGTGCAGAGTCTGAACTCCTTTCTCCATCATGACAAATACCTTGCTTGAGAGGAACTGTACTAGAAAGACTGGGAATGGACACCTTTCCTACCCGCCTTGCCCAGGCAAGTCTCTATAGAGACAGTGTCTCTACAGAGAGGCTTAAATTTGACATTCAGCACAGGAATGGCAGTATCTGACCAAGCAGACTTCGTACTCCTAACAAGATCCAAAGTGTCTTAAAAACAGGTTTGTTATAAACCAAGCACAAAGCAGAACAGTTCTGAGGAAGTCTAGTGATCTAAGTTCATACCTGCCAATATTTAAGTACATAGTAAAGATTAATATAGGACAAATGTCACCTTTTTCAAGCAGAAAAATAAAATTCATACCACAGGAGGTTACTCTTGCTCTGCTTGGGCATTTTCATTGCTTCCGCACAGGAAACATACAGAAAAATTTTCATTAATAAAATTCAACTTCTTCTTTCTTATGTAAAAAATTTTTTCATCTGTTCAAATACATAAAAACTGGTGAAGGATTCCAGGGCAGAGTTTCACTTTCTCCTGCCCCCCACTTCCAGTTTATGGGAAATGGCAGAAAACATTATCCCTTGATCTAATCTATATACTCCCTTATAAAGTGGTATTGAAAGTGAGAAAAACACAAGAAGAACAAGAACCAGCTGTTTTAGAAAGCCTCTTTAGAGTTGCTCTAAGTTTTCAATCAGTTCTTAACCAAGCCATCTGTTTACTGCATGAAGATAAGTACAGTTACAAGGCTTCCTCTGCAAACATGGATGCCTGCATCTGACAACCTGGCCCTTTAAATTTAAAATATCACTTCCTCCCCATAGCCACTGACTTCAAATGATTCTGTTTAAGCAAGAAGGCCAAAAAGATACTGCATGGGATTGTGAAAAATACTGTCTGCTGAGAAGGTCAGCACCACACCTTGGTAATGGATTGTTTCCATAACTAAAGAAATTACTTTTGCTAATACTGAAAACGTTTTCAAAAAAACCCCAAAAACTTCCCCAGTTTGAAAAGGTAAGTAATATTGTTTTAAATCCCAGCTGAGGAAACATGGCTCTGATTAACTCATGCTAATCAATTAGCCACATCTATATTTAGGATATCCAACTCCAGCTGTTAAAACTAGGGCTTCATTATTATTAATAAACCTGTGAGTCAGACTAGTTCTTCCTAGGCTCACTTGGATGTTTTTCAAAGTCCTCCCTGCCCCACTACCTTTTTTGCTCAATTTGCTTTGCTTTGAGAAATCAAAAAAGAACAGGATAATCAGATGTCTTGGTCCCTCTCTTCCTTTAATTGGCTAGTTCCATTAGGTTTCCATGGTAAGAAAAAAGCTTGTGATTCAACAAGCACAGAGAGCCCATTGAGGTTGGAAGATGTTATAAGCTTTGCAAAGCACATCTGGTTTGTTGAAAATTTCCAGCTTTCTTTTTCCTTTTTTTTTTTTCTTTTTTAAGAAAAAAAAAAAGAGGAAAAAGAGGGAGAAGAGAGGGCCAAAATAATATGAAGCAAACATGAGAAATAGCTCAACACTGGTAAGGACAGACAGTTCCCTTACTGGAATCCAAAAGCAGCTTTTTGCCAGTGGAAGAACCAAAACCATAGGTTGAGCAAAAGTTGGAATGATGTGTGTTCAAACATAGCAAGGGTGTGTGAGGAGAAGGTAGAGTAACGTTTCCTAAGCATGTTATAGTCATTAAAATAAAACATCTCTTTATGTTGAGTGCTTTGTGTTGGCTATGTCTGAAAAAGCGTGCAACAACTTCCAGACATACTGGTCCGTCTGCAGGGAGTTTCTCTGGTTATTTTTAAAGCATAAGAATGGCATTTTTCCTGCAAGTGCCTGATCAAGAAAAGTTGCATTTCTGTGCTGGATATGTACCACTTGCTGGTTTTTAACCCCCAAGTGAACTTATAGAGAATCTGCATTGGGTTTTTCTTCTGGTGTGCCAAAAAGAAAGGAGCACCACCATCTTTAACACCAAACCAAAAGTGTTCAGTCTAAGCCATGGACAGAGTGAATATCCTTCCAGAAATGTGTGCCTAACTATAATGAAGTTGAAAAATTTACCCAGTCATAAAACAGAAGCCCCCAAACCATAGAAAACCCGGTTTTTCTCAGTAAATTTAGTGTGGTCACAGAACATAAAATAGATTTTTGTGCTTAGAAAGCCAGTATGGTGTGAAAATTATTATAGTTTGAATAGCAGTTTGAAGTAGTTTGAATCTTCTCGAGCAACATGACAACAATGAAAAAGGGAAGCACTCAGGGCCAGGCTGGAGGGGCTCTGAGAAACCCAGTCTAGTGGGAGGTGTCCCTGCCCATGGCTGGGGGGAGGAGATTGGAACTAGATGATCTTTAAGGTCCGTTCTAATCCAAACCATTCTATGATACTATGAAAAAACTAGTCGTGTTACTCTCCCCAGATATTTTTTACAAGCTTAGTGGTATTAGACCGCCCAGCTTTGCCTTCTGAGTGTTGCAATAGCTACTGCCTCACTGGAGTTTGCCAGGGCAGCCCTCACTGACAGCTGGTGGCTCCTGCGTTTGCAGCTGCAAGTCACTATTACCAAGTTTCTCTCCTCAGCAAGGAAATGTTTTTGAATCACGAAATAACACAACTGCAGAGGAACTGGATGAGTGAGGAGTCTTACTGTCAAGATCCTCAGCCTATATTTTCAGAATCCGAGGCCTACTGATCCAACAGCACAGCTTTCATTAGTAATGCAATAGGTCCTTTAACACTAAAAGGACTGACATCAGAGTGGAAACAATTCAATCCAAAAGAAATAATACATTTGCTTCATATAGCCAAGCACTTTTAAAATGCCAGCCAACAAGGGCAGATTTGCCATTACATATCATTTACTTTAAAACTTGCTCTTCTCTAAACATTTTCATATGCTTATGATCTTTTCATATAAATTCTTCCTCATTCAGCTGAGAGACAGAGAGATTAGTGCCAGACTCCAGTCATCAGCAAAGAACAAGCACCTCCTTAGGTGTACCAATCTGGTAATGGAGATGCAGACAGTGAAAGGACAAAATGATTGCAGCAGCACCTGAAGAATAACACACACACGGTTCTAGGTGTATAAGAAGAACCCAAGAACTTCAGACAAACCACACATTTGGGATTTCTATCTTTGTACTGAAATACACACAGCAACAGAAAAGTGGAAAAGATCAAGCATAGCTGGTATAGCACTGTACCAGCCACTAAGAAGAAAATTAACTGTATCCCAGCTGAAACCAGGACACCAAACTACCAGGTACAATTTTAAAGGAAAGAGGCAAAGCACAGATGTCCCCAGCTGAATGAGCAGAGTGGAATGCAGTCAGAAGGACAAGGTAAAAAGATATGAAGTCACCATCACTAACAAAGGACCCCTTTTTCAGCAAAGGCTTAAAAGGCATTCCCTTCCACACCATGGCAAGGTGTGGTATCCTGTTATGGATAGTGCCATTGCAATTCTATGCCACACAAGAACAATGTTAAGGAAGATTAGAAAGAAGTGGGTAAGAGCATTGATCCTTCTTTTAATCCTAAAATATGTTCTAAATGGATATAGACCACATTAGAAAAAATATGATGCTTCAGCCTAAACAATTTTCAGTGTCTATTTTCACTCCAGTTGCAGCACCTTAAATTGCTGTTTCCACTTTAATTCAGGCTTTTCAATGAGCTGGTGAAACTCTAATCACTTCAAAAGGAATTCTTACCTTGTCTCGAGCCTCGTTGAGAAGGTCTTCTAACTCTGAGAAGCTGAAACTGGCCACAGTGATGAAATCACTCATGACGGGAACAAACCTGTCCCCTGATTCTCGCATGCGTCTCTTCTGATAATCCAGTTCCTGAAAGAGAAGTAAGAGATAGAGACAGGCAAGTGTCAAAGATTCCTCAGTGATGAGGAAGGGAGCAGAAAAGTCCATCTCTTTCACTCACTGCAGAGCATGCTCTGCTCCCACATTCATCCACCAGAGCTCTAACTTAGAAACCACTTTCTCAAGAAGTCAGAAGTTTTTAGGTGAGAGAAGGGAGGTCAAGGTAGGATGAAGGAAGGTCCTGGTTGCAGTTTCACTTATCCTCAAACAATAACCACTCCCAAGGAAGCCATCAACATGCTAAGTTTCTAAAGCAATTTTATAATTTAAGCATCGAGTACGTGAAGTGCTGCATTTTTTTTTCTATGCAAAATGACAAATGATAAAGAGCTCTGTGTAGCAAGTGACTTTAGGATTTTTAATAGTGAGTTTTGCTCCATCATCTCTTCCCATGGTCAATCAAAACACTGTATCCTTAGGGAAATGTGCTCTAGATCTCCTCTTTATTTCTCTGAAAAGCACCAGGTGAACAGCAAAAAGACATCAAAATTGGTTCTCCCACTGAAGGACAAGTAGACAGATGCCAGGTGCAACATCTGTTAGCACCCTGCTGAGCATTAGCTTGGATGTCATAAAAGTGACAGAGTTATAAACTGGGGCTATTTTGCTAAGAGTTATGGTAAAAGAAAAAAGAATACATAAAACCATAGGAAACAAAGATCTATTTGTCTGCTACCTACAAAAAGAAAAAAACTTGATTGCAAGATTCCTTCTTTCTGGCTCAAGATTTTTAGTTTTAAGCCAAGATTACCCATAGCTATCTCTTCCCTAACTTTAATCATCATGCTTGAAACATGGAGAGAGCTATAGAGCTCCTCAAACTGAGTAATTTATAGTAAGACTGGATGTCTCCCATGCCTGTGCTTGGCTTGTGTGCTGTTGACAGTCTCATGGGGACAATGAAATCGTAATCTGGGCCTCATCTTTATTCTCAGCTGAATAATCAGTGGGAATGATAAAGCTTGGCTTTCTCTGTAGGGAAAGCAGCGTGAAGCAGCAGGTCAAGTTACGATCTGACCCTCTGTTCCCTTTGGAAAAAAATATTTTTGTGCTGGCTGCAACTCTAGCTCCATGCATGTTGGGTGCTCTCTGTTACTGGTCGTCAAAATAGTAGTTCACAGAGCCAAATGGGTAGGTTTATAAGCATCTACGGGTAGGTTTATAAGCATCTATGATGAGAAACATTTTGGGATTTGCTCCACACAGTGCTGCTGAATGCCAAGAATTACTCTGGCCATCAACAATCTAAAATCTGACATGATGTATCTTTTGGTTTGGTGTGAGCTGGAAAGAGAACGTAACCACTACAAGGAAAGACCACAAAGCAGAAAAGGGGCAGGAAAAGCAATGAGGAGGTGGCCAGAGAAAGTCCACATTAAAGAAGTGCTACTTCCCCTGCTTTGTATTACATCCTCTTCTCCGCTGGTTTTCCTAACACATCGCAAGGGACAGTCCTGGGAGCACTGCTCAGTACGTCACTTTGCAGTGAGTTTTTTCTATGTTACAATCACTTTGACATGGACCTTACAAATACATGAAATGTCACTTCACATGCTTCTAAGAATTACATATATTTTTTCAGTGGCTCTCTTCCATTCCAATTTTTAAGCTCATTTTAGCTGAAAGTTGCTCCACTCTCTCCTTCCCCCTTCCTCCGGCAGATGAGTATAACAATTCTGTCATCTCACTCACTGTTGAAAGCTATGGCATTTGGGACTGTTAATGGAGGGCAGTGTTTTTCAAAGTAAAATTAAGATTAGGTGGTCTGCTCTTCAATTTCGAATTCAGTTCTTCCCTGCAGAATAATTATCCCAAAATGCAAAAGAACTAAAATCCCACACAAGTAACCAGTATAGCTATGTAATTAGCCAGAGAGTGACACCCGAGAATAACAAATTCATCTGTATCTTCTAGAATTGGTCTCTACTAATCATAGTAGCACAACAGAGGCCAGAACTGGCCCTGGTGGGCTGGGCTGCTTGTTCTCTAGAGGGATGAAATGATTCAGCCATGGTAATCATTTCTCAAGTGGTGGTTATGATCTCCTTGCTGTGTGAGAGAAGGGCTCTGCTGACAGAATTCCCCTCCATTACTTATCTGTCCTTCTGGGAACATCCTACACAAAGGCAACAGCTGCATGAATGTCTTGAAAATGAATCGATCTTATTTTTACAAAGAAGCGAGCTGCAAGTCCAGGAAGCCAAATGGTTCATAGTACCTTTAAGAACATCTGACTGTGAAACTATTTTTAGCTTTCTATTCTTAAGGGGCCTTGAAGAAACACCAGTCACTGGAGCCAAGGCTGTGGTGAGAACACACTGGAATAGAATCAAGAATCACACCTTCCCCTCCTCCCCCTTCCACCTGACAGTGATCTTCTATTGTTGCTATAGTGCTGCTTTTTACACTCCAGAAAACCACGAACTGAGCAAGCAGACTGGGAGGTGCTGGCAGCCTCAGAAGAAAAATACTACGGCAGGAAGAAGACTGAGGCAGGAAGATGGCGATTGTATGGGAAAGAGAGGTTGTCTATGGAACCCATGTACGGAAAAGAGAAGAAAAATCAGCTGTAAAGGCAAAAGGACAAATAATCTGATGAAAGAAAGCAAAACAGAATTAGCTACTCACATTTCAAAGGGGGGGAATTGTCTGTCCCAGCCAAAAACTGGGCCTCTCTTCATGTCATGAACTCCATGTCAGCCTTCCCTTTACAGGTGCTTTTAATTCCTAAACACTGTACTCCATGTATGGAGCAGTATTTCTTCTCATTGCTGCATTCTCCCTTACCCCAACAATCCAGAAATAAGGTTGGGAAAGTTTGGTTTTTGTTTTTTTCACAGGAGGATCACTGGTTAATCACATGATGAACTGCGGGCAACAGCCAGACAGCCTGGGGGCCGCTGACAGGACAAATATTCCTTCCTTTACCCCAGAGGCAAAAGCAAATTCAGTGAAAGAAAAATGAACTCATCACTGTCCGTCTCATGGTGAATGAGAAGGACTGGAGGGTCCTGTGTTAGCTCCTTGTAAATAGGTAATCTTTGCATAGAAACCACCCAATGCAATTCCCAACAACTGGCTTTCATTAGCAGCAGGAAAAACCCCACCACTGTCTCTTTGCTTGCCAGCTCAGCTGCTTCATCTTTAACCAGTTTCTATCCTTCCCTTTGCCTTCCCAAGGAGTGCTTAGGATAGAGGTTAGGGTTGCATATAACAGAGCACTACCTGCTTACTACTACTCCAAGAGCCATGTGAAACACTTGCTCAGCAGCCATCCATCCCTCAGTAAGAAAGAGCAAGAATTTTATTTCTTCTTTCAGTCCATGCCATTTGTCAAACTGTCCTTTTACTTTCCAGGTTGAGATCAAACAAGCTTTTCATTAGCCTCAACTCTGCTAAGATCATCAGCAGGAGCTCCACATGAGAAGCTTTTATTTGTTTTTTCTTGGTTAATGCATTCTGGAATGGAATGGAAAGGAATGAAAAAAGAAAGCCCACTTTATCTTATCATAAAATATATAATGCTCCTGATTCTGAGAGAGATATTTTAAGCGTGGCACTTTGGAAACCTTCAGATACTTACAGTTTCAACAGCTTTCAATCCATTCTTTATGTTGTTGACTTCCTTCTCCAGCTCCACCAGGCTGCACAGGAGACAGAGGCAGAGCAGATAAAACAAAAAGAGCAGTGTTACACAGGGGCACAGGAACTGTGCAGCAGCACAGACCACTGGCCCATCACGTCTGGTATCCGGCCTCTGGCACCAGCCACGCCAGATGACTTGAAACGAGGGGAAGGGGATCTGTTAATGCTCTGTGCTACTTTTTGTACGAGATGTAAGACGAGGCAGACCCTGCTTGCCTCTGGTCACACTGAAGACTGGGATTTTCCTGGGAAGAAAAGGGGGGGGTTGCCCTCAGAACATCTGCCCTGTGAGCTGAGCCTGACCCTTCAACCAGGAGCGCATGCCACATGGCCAGCTTGCAGCGATCAGCTGGCACGCGTGCAAGGAGCACGGCTTTAGCACACACATCACTGCAGTCTCAGATTATCTCCACACACGATTCTTACACCATAGAACTACTAAATCCCATTAGCAGTACATTTATGTGTGATTTTTTTTTTCTCCCCCTCAGTCCAAACATTGTTTTTTCCATCTGCACTTGTACCATACGGTAGTCCGGGCCAGCTTACACTGTAACTGAGCACAGAAATGTACTGTTAATGTTCATACATGCTTCCCTAGACACTAATGTTACACTGAATTTCTGCTCATCATATACAAACAGGAGTTGTTTCGTTTTTTTCTAGGACTTGTGAGCGATAAAATTTTTAATTTCCAGATAACTAGTGAGTACCTATTTGTGAGTCAGCAGGCATCTCCTCCAAATATTTGGAGAGTAGTAGCTTATATCTCAAAAATACCACTAAAGCTTTAATACATGCCTTTTAAGTGTGAAAATACATTCATTTTTCACTTGTCTTTCATTAGTTGGACTAGTTCCTTACACAAAGAATCACGTCTGGGTAAATAATATGCATAATATTTTTTGAGCAGTGCTTTGGAAAGAAAAAAAAGGTTAGTATTTTGGGGGATGGCTTATGTATTCATTTTTCACAAACACTTCCAGAAAAGGACCACTGAATTTTTTGCAGAAAGTATGATGCTTTCCACATTTCTGTGCAAGACTGATTTGTGCAAAAGTTTGAACAATCTTCCTGAAAAAGATTTACTATAGCCTCTCTGCCTAACTGACCCTATCTTAGAAACAAACCTGCCATTGCCCAGAAAAAATAGCACACTTAAATGAACAACCATAGAATATGGTGAGTGAATTACAAACAACAGCCAGCCTAGTTACAATGTCTGATTCAGAAATAAAGTAGATACAGGCATTTCTGAGTAAAGCTATTAATTCAGTTATCTACAACAAAGGTATTAGATTTGTAAGGCTGGCCATGGGTTTAGAAGACAGAAATGAAAAAACACTATAATAATTAAATTAACAAAAATTGCTGGGAACTCCAGCTCTGAGAAGTAATAGCACTGGACTTACTTGACTTTTGCGGCTTCTGGAAGATGCTGCAACTCAGACTGGATGTCTAGGATATCTGGATAATTCTTTTCAAAGATCATAATTAAATAGTGCAAGAGTGTAATGTTCCTAAAGAAAACAAAATAAAAACAGAAGGTAGAAATGAGAAGGAAGATGGTTGTGAGAAGGAAAGGATGGTGAAAGGATTGTGACAAATCAGTGAAAAATATCTGGGTAGGAAATGAGCTTGATTGGAAAAAATAAACAATGTATCAGCAGTTAGTAGTACTGCTACTGAAAGAAAAGTGGAAGGGGCTGAAATGGATTAGTCCTCTATGAACCATCCTTCCTAAAACCCCAAGCAATACACTGTATCTTATTTTATTCTGGAAACGCCAGCATGCTTCCATTCATCTGTGTAGATGGCATAATAGAAAATAAAGTTGCATAACACAGTATAATATTTGTCACCAGATACTTCAGAGAATAAACAACTAATAGTATTAAAGGGACATTAACTTGTAAGGGAGAAGCAAACTGTCCTCAGAGGCAATGTGCGAAAAAAACCTGAGAGTTAACTAAGAAGAGAAAAGGGGTTCCTGAAGATTGGAGAACCTGCAAGGAAAACTACTGCAGTAATGGAACAGCTTAGCTTATGAGTAGTGGTCAGGCTCACTAACACAAAACCAACGGTGGCCCAAGTAGGAGCAGATAGAATTGAGATGTATGAGGGATGCAGGAGAAGGTTTAAGGAAATTTGTAAAGTAAACAAGGAATTCTGCATGTAAAGAGAACAGACAGCCATTGCAGCTACTTGAGGTGGGTGTTACGGGGTTAACTGACAGGGAAGATAGCAGATGGCCACTGTTTCACACAGACAGGAGCCTGGGAGCTGGGAACTGCTGAGAGAAGAGAATCTGCACAGGACACTTAATATATGGAAAAATCAAGCCAAGCTACAGTAAGGCAAAAGAGAGTTCAACATTAGCTATACAAGCGTTAGCCTTGGAATACAGAAAAGGATATTTTGGTAGCCGAAACAGTAGTCTGTTAGTTCAAACTCTATCAGGTAAGGATGAATTTCTTGTGATTTTTTACTGCCATAATTCATTCTGTTGCAGCCTGAAGTAATTTCACCACAACTATGGTCTCAGCAGGTCTTAAAATTCAAGGAAGGTGCAAGTTAGTAAGAACCTGCATAAGAGATCTCCAAGGAAAACCTTAGTGCTACTGGAGTCCAAAAGTCATATTCTCTGCCCAGTCTCAGCTGGTTTAATTTCCAGAACCACTACGAGGATATGGGGCAAAACATAGAGTGACTATAAAGACCTGCAGTCCATGTCAATAAACAGTAAGCTCCACATTCCCAAACCAGCTGTTTTCCTTATCTGCCCTAGATACAACCAGGATCAGTCTCTCTGAGTTATGCCTTGTGGTTTCCTTAGTCGTGTATGTAAGAGAGAAAGTTTATGACAGTCCTGCATCAGAAATGTATGCCATGTTTCACAGGAGACATAAAATTGTGCTCAGATTTTTTTTTTTTTTTTTTTTCCTTTTTTGCAGAATCATAGCCATAAAACTTTGGTATAAAGAGCAAATTCCATAGAAATCCTCCTTCTCCCCAAACTTATTTCAGTTTTTGTGAAATACATTTTGTGATCTATGCATAAGGTTGCAGAAACACAATCCAACATCAGATCTGCATTATCCAGAGAAACAGAAGAATTTAGCTGCTGTGTTAATAGCTGGTCTTAATTGCTGCAGAATCTTTTAGAGTGAAAAGCACTACTTAAGTGCCAAATAAGACATTATTTTCAATTGTCTACAGAGTTAAAACCAAACAAAAACCCATCTTCATTACTATGATAAGAGATGCAGCAGCACAGTAACCGATGTACTTATGGCCTTTTACCCTACCTGTCTATGCTGGATTTGGTGTCCGCAATTTTGTTCAGGCTGGAGACTTTGAAGCCATAAGCACTTCCCCTTTGGCCCTTGTTCATGTAATTCCCGAAGGCAAGAACTACCTCCAGGAGTTGCCTCAAACGCTTGCTTCGGATGAGTTCTTTGGATGCCAGAAGAATGGCTTGAAGAGAGAAAAATGAAGAACAAGTTATTGCACAGTGGCTGTTTTTAACATGCTTGGGCCCATAATTTGAAATACCCTGCACAACAAATGCTGCAACACTGTCTGTGTACTCTCCTTCCTGCACCCACACACCTCCAGAATCAGGACACCTGGAAGGAAAATGCACTACATGGAGCTTGTAGGAAGCTTCTCTGAACAGAGGACCAAGACTGTCCTCACACTCTAAAAGCATAGCCAGTGAGAACAGAGGGAAGGCTTGAGCTCTTCTGAAAATGCAGAGTAGAACACATTCACTTCTTCTCTGCAATAACCATGGATGTGGTACAGAAGCAATACACCTCCCTTGCTTCTAGGTTACACATTCCCAGAGTATCAGCGTCCTGAGGTATCTATTCTAAGTGCTCTCTGAAGATGGAAGGTGCAAGGACTGGAGGGTGAAAAGGGAAGGCTGACCTCCATAGAAAGGCCATGGAAGTTTTTGGCAGCTCTGCACAGCCTGGTAGCACGCTGTCATATGTGTCAGGTCATATTTACAGCGTAACAATCATGAAACTGGCTTAATAAAATCAATGGGTAAAAGAAGAGTGTCAGACAGAATTAAATTCTTAGGATATGACATGCCTTGGGCTCACTGGCTCTACAAATATAGCATGCGTGTAACAGCATCTCCTTTGAAGACAAGCCTCTCTTGACCTTCCCTGCCCCTCTGCCCAACACTTAGCAAAAGCTTCATTAACCATACCTTCCACTTTTGGTTTTGCTTCTGCCAGCCTCTCTGGAAACTTCTTCTTAAAGAATAATGCTTGCAGACGCTGCTGATAGTGGTCAATCCTGCATGAAGGGCAGAGGAAAGCCAACACTGAACTGGAACTCTTGAAGCCCAGAGCCAGTATGCTACCCACATAATCTAATGGTTGGATGTTCAGTCCCATGAAGCCAAGGCATGGGATTATGGACATAGTTCAAACACATAACACTATATAATCAACTTTGTTATAAAAATGGTGGACCTTAAGTCACATTTTGCTCTCAATTGAAAAGGAGCTGGAAGAATTTCCATACTTTCAAAATATGAGAGTCATGGGAGATGCCAGCTACACCTCAATTAGCAGAATAAGATGTTAATTCTCATCGAGGTGTAGCAAAGTTGGAACAAGAAAGAGGGTCAGGGCATGAGGGGATGAGATAGCTGAATAAAAAAAGGGATCTTTATGAAATCCTGACCCCTGGCTACACTACATCTGATACTTGGATCTGCATTCCTTTTTGTGAACAAATTTAGGCAGGGGAGGCAGATTTCTGCTTGTTGTCAGGGGACAGGCCCTTATGCACAGAGAGCGCTTCTTGTCAATAAAGTTGGTGTCACGAACGGAAATATTTGTAACATTCACGGGCTTCTGGCAAACACAAGGTATAATGCTGGCCCACAATCTTGCACATTCCCCCGCAGTGCCAGATGATCCATTTTCAATAACAACTTCAGCTGCTTCCAAGAAGTCCCGCATGCACTCTCCCATAATGTATCAAACAGACCTGCTCATTTCAAAGAGGAAACGATCTGCCCGGGCCATGCGCTCGATTTCGTGTTTGTGCTCCTCCAACAGGTCAGTATCACTCTTTTCAGGAACGAACTTCAGTAGCTAGAGAGAGAGAGACACAAACCAAACACTGAGATGTGAGATCCAAGGAAAATGAGAGGAGGACAGAGGGGCACAAACAAAAGCTGGTAGGGAGAGAGAGCCCTCAGATTTCTCTGCTACCACTGGGAAGTATTACATTGACTCAGCCGTGTGACCATAACTTCAAAAAAGTGCAGCTGTGTCTACAAAACTGACCTTTTCTAAACCTTTGCTTGCTGTTCTGTCTTTATCCTTCACTGACCCCATTAAGATTAATTTTTAATTCTATGGGGAATTTCCCATTTCAAAATCCTAAAGGCCAAGTGCTACTGCAACTTACCCAAGGGGAAATACAGAGAAAACTTGATTCCCACAGCCTTACTTGGAGTTTAGATTGGTGCAAACAAGAGCAGGATGTGTCCCAAACAGTGTGAAGTACCCATCGTGCCTATCGTAGAGTACACACAAAGCCTCATCTATCTCTCTCGGCTATGCCCTACACTGCTGAAACAATAAACAATAACCAAGCAAATGGATATGCGTCTGACACTGGCTGCTATTCACATGCTGACCTTAAAAGCTCATACTTTGACAGATTTTTGACATATCTGGTGGTAGTTGTGCTTTGGTATGGTTATAAATACCCTGCACACAGCCTCAGCACACACCCACAAAAACTGCTTACATGGCATATCAAGCACTTTGCCTTTTACCACTTGTTAATACTTTATTGCACTCTGCAAATACGTGATATTCAAAGGTGTGGAGCATCAGAAGCTTGCAGTGACTTCTGGAGCAGCTGTGGTCATTCAGATAACATGACAAGTAGGCTATAAATTTCCAAAGTGGAAAAGCTTTTCGTGCATGATTGCACGAAACACTGTGACTGCACAGAAAAAAGGAATCACATTTATTACACAGTTTGCTCCTAAGGAACTTTATCACATGTCTCTTTGGTCAAAGCATCATCTGTCACCTTCTATAAATGGAAATTGGGCAATGGTGGTGTAATTGTGGGGGTTTTTTCTTCACAAGTTATACAGTCAACCAAGTGCTGGGGATGGAAGTCCCTGGCTCCCCTTCTAGTGTTCCTGTGAGATCCCTTCTAGTCCTGGCTCTAACCATTGACCTACATGGCCTGGTTCCTGGCACTTCCCAATAGAAAAGGCAGGTAGAGAAGGGAGATGAACAAAAAGAAAAGAGAAAAGGAAAACAACAGCAACAAAAAATAATCAGCAGGAAAAAGGAGAGATGGGAAAAATTATGGAAAATAGAGGACATAAAAAGAAACCTCATATCACCTGTAATCATGCAAATTTTACACCAAGAAGAGAAAACTTAGGAAATCAATCTGATACAAATACGGTTACATGACACAGGTATAACCAACAACATTGGGAAAAATACTTTTCTCAGGCTCCCATGTGCAGCTCCATTGACATGACAGGGCCAAATTCTGATCTCCAGACAAACCACGAGTGCCAGTACATACATCCACTTGAGAAAAGGCAGTGAAGGACCTAAAAATAAGTTATATCTGACTTTAATCTTTCTCACCTGCTCAAGCATATCTTTTGCTAGGTCTTCTTGTTCATCCATCTTCAAGATTGCTTGTCTGATTTCTTCATTAGACAGCTTCAGCCTTTCAAAAGTATCAACATTGTACCATTAGTGCCAAGCTAAAGGGACTCTCACAATTCAGAAAGTAGGAAGCCTGAAATGCTGCACTACACAGGCATGAAACAACCACGGCAAGCTCTAGTGTGAAGTTGCTATTCTAGAATATTCAGTAAGAAGAACAAATCAGTTTTAAAGGTGGGGGTTTTATGTATAATATATTTTTATCCTCTTCAGGTAATCAAACACACATCAGAAAAGGAGATGGTGATTAATAACAATCAAGTCCTTACAGATCAAAAGTGCTTCCAAGTTCTCCCATACCAGATACCTCCCTCATTAAATTCTTTTGCTATAGTAAAACCCTTCATGTCCACGTGACTTATGACTGTGATCTCATAAGTCACCCTGACTTGTGAATATTACAGCATCTCCCAGAGTAACAAATGGGACCGAAAACTCCCTTACTGAGAATGTGTTTTCTTGCAAGAAAACTGCTTGTGCTAGGTAAGTTCACTCCGTCAGCAGTGACAGATGACAAAGGAACAGACAGCATCTGCATATCCATGTTTCATACCCAATGGGAAACAAGATCTGAAAACAAGAGCTTTTTAATGTTATCTGAGGTACTAAGATTACACTCTCCTTACCACCTACTCCTGTCAATCTGAGTGCAATGAGTAGGGGTCATCAGCTACAACTGAACACAGAATCAATAAAGAAAAGAAGTCTCAAGGTCTCCACTTGAAATCTAGGGCAGATTAGGAGGAGTCAAAATCTGTGATTACCAAGACGTTGCTTGATGGATACTTGAAATTAGTTTGGTGGTTCTCAGAGCAGATGTCAACAAACAAATGCACAAGTGAGAAATTCTACCCCACCAACCCCAACCCATGATACTCAGTCATTTCAGGAGAGTAGGGAAGATTGAAGTGAACCATAAAGGAAAGGCTATCCACAAGAAAATCTGAGTTTTGGGACTGAAACAGTAGAGTATAAAAAGAAATATTTGAAGAATGAAGCCTGCAGTCTCCATGGACCTTCTACTATCAATATAATTAATTAACAGTAGAAAGAGAAAATGCGAATATAAGTAAGAGGCTGATGCATGAGGCAAAATGTTTTTGTCTTCAGTGCTAAGAAGTTCCATGTCGAAATTTCACATTGTCATTGGCATTTGGATAGAATCATATTTTTGGAACTAGGTAAAAGTAAAAGAAAAAGCTTTATTTTTACACACAGGAAATATTACTAAATCTAAGAAACTTAAAATATTTTTATATTGCCCAATATAACCAACAGCTGGAAACCAAAATATGAATCAACAGACATTTGAAATCTTGTAAGTATTACATCTCTGAACTAATTGCTCACAAGGAGGGAAAACTGATAGCAGCTAAGCAAGATAAAGTATTGAATTTCCAGAAAAGCTTCATAACTGGACCATGCTCAGATGAGATACAAGGATTAAAAGGTTTACAATGAAAAGGTTGGAAACTTTTTACTTCAGGTCATTAGTTTGACTCTGGATCAAAAAACCAAACTTCAGTACATGAGGTTCTGCATAAAGTTCTACAGCCTTAATCCGAAAATGGAAGGGTTACTTTTGGCTTAAATAGTGAAATGTAAAGTCCATGGCTATGTGACCCTGAACTGATCAAACACTGACCAGAGAAGGGCTGAAACTGGTGGCTGGTCCCTAGGAGACACATATACACATGCACAAACAATTCAGTGCCTGAAGTTTTTAAAGTGCTACATTTTGTTGGTTATTTTTCCTTTAGAGAGCACCTTTGCATTTTCCAGAATCTGCAGTCTGCAGTTTAGACTTGTCTTGTAACACAGGCACACAGTCTGTGAGAGGGAATGAAATAAAGCAACCCATTAACACCAGGGTGGAGGGGTTTTTTTGCTACTTTCACAGAAGTTGAAAAGAACGAGGGTGAGTTTCATGTGTATTCCAAGCAAATAACTCAAGCAATTACTCACTGACCACCCATTACACAGTGCAAGTACCTCTGTGTGTGTTTGGGGATGCAGTAAACAGGACCAAATAAATAGGTCTGAGGTACATCAACACAACAGTGTTGCATATATTACCACTGATCTTGCTATTCTGTCCAGAAGCCCAAGAATTCCAAGCTCCTCTGTTTGCTGCCATTCATCAGCACAAAATACACTTGAAAACATCTTCTGTTCAAAAATAATTGAGAGCCCCAAGGACAGAGAGTTAGACAAACACTTTGATTTCTTGGATGATTCTGTGCCCTGCCAGCCATCAGTAGAAAAACATCTGGTTTGAATGGTTTAGCCCACGGTAGAGAAAAGCAGAATCCTTGCCAGTCCCCTGCCGAGAAGCAGTTTAACTTGGTCACTTATAGGACTACAACAGGGTCATGGTGCTTGCAGGTGTGCATCCTAGATTATTACCAATCTAATTACTAGTATGGAAGGATTTACAGCAGAACAATCCTACTCTTCCAAAATGGGCTTATTCTTCTTCTGGGACAGGATGCATTTCAAAAGCAACAATGACACAAAACACAGATCTTCCCACTTAAAAACTGTCTGAATAACTGGCCAAAGAATTGTTAATCAAGTGATTCTTCTTGTATTTTCAAAACTCATGCCCAGCCATGCAGCAGATCTTAAAGATGGCCAGCAGTAATGTGAAACAGATGTGCTGCTTTTAAACAGAAACAGGTGAACTGATTAAAGAAGAACCTAAAGCAGATGCGTAAAACCTTTCCATTTAAAACTGAAAAGAGGCATCCCTCAGAGCCTAAAACTCATATGAGAGAGACAGCAAAATTGAAGTGGAATTATGGCCCAAAAGTTTACACTACAGAAATGACATTTCGGTATATATTGGAAAGTGGCAATGACTTTCTTTCAAGCTTTGCAGATCCAGGCACTCTTCCTCCAGCTGCTGGAGGTAACTCAATTTGGAACAGCATACAATTCGAGCTGTATTCCCTCTGCCTTACATTTCTCTAAATCACATATCCTGGGATCGTGACACAGGAAGTAAATGTGACCAGAAGAAAATACAGTGCCCCTTTCCTCAGCTGCAGCACGTTCATTCATAGCACAGATACTGCCTGTTTTTGTTCAACAGGAGCCTGCACTGGTCAGATGAGGAAGGAAAAGGATCTTTACCGAGAATACTCCCTCCTTCTTCCCTCAGCCGTACATCTGGTGGCAGCATATGGAAGTCCAACTGCTTGAGTCATCTTCAAGCAATGTTAAAGCTCAACAAGTACCAAATAACTTCTGATATGGTACTTAGCCTGCCTCCCTCTATCCCCTCTGGCTTCATAAATAATCTCTATTGACTCTGCAGAGTAATTCATCACTAATCTCCCCAGGACACCTCGACTGATTTAACACCAGCTTCACTTGCAGACATCAAGTGGTTTATTGTTTCGACCTCTTGGAGAATGCCGGCAGCCTGACTCGGAACATGCCTGGGAGACATGTTGCAGTTTTACATCAACTTCCCTTACAGACATCCAGTGCTCGCTCATTTTTTCTCCTTAAATATACCCATTGATTTAACTCACAGTAACCTCCCCCTTGCATTTCTCCCTCCCATGAATCAAAGCAAAATGCTTGTCACTCATTAACCATCTCCCCCTCCAAGGAAAAAGTGAGTTACTTCATGGGCTTGTTCCTTGGATCTTTCTTAGCTTTTGAGAAGGAAACATGCTTTCCCACTAACAGAGAAATGGAGTTTTGTTGCAGCTATGTTAAGCTCCCATACTATAGGGATCACAGACCCACTGTTCCTTTTACCTTGGAGAAGAGGACTGATTATCATGTGTCAAGGACATTTTATACCTCCTACTGAACTACAGTGCTTCCAACAGATGCCAACAGAAGTAGCTGTGACAGTGAGAGGCACTGATTGGTACTTAGCTACGTCCTAAAGCCAGTTAGTACAGCTCACCCAAATCTTAGCTTTTATTGACTGCAGAATTCTCCATCTCCACAAGTCTTTTCACAGAGGCTACTAGTTAATTCATTCCCAAACTTTGTGACTGAGACATAAGCCTCCTCTAACTCCTGAGCCCTCCTAAAGCTCTGTACAACTCCCAAACTGCAGGCTTTTCAGTATCTACGTTTTGGGAATACTCACTGTCACCACCCCATAAAGGCCTCCTCTTAGAAGCAGCATTCAGGAGCCAGGCTGGTCTAACTGCACATTCAGCCAGAAGACAGAAAGATGCAGCCACTCTTTCCACATCCTCTTATCTCAGTTGCCAACTCATTTCATCAGTGAAGACAACAGTGCTTTAACTTTTGTGGGACAACAGCTGGGACATTTTACCAGGTACATCTTACACCATTATATCAACATGCTGGGAAAAAAAAAAATACACCGGTGCCTTTTCAGAACGTCACTGTGGAAGTATTCTGGCAAGTACAGAAAGAAACAGGCTTTTCTTTTCTTGTTCTCCTTCAGCAAAAGCTCATGAGTAACCAAGCAACTTTGCATTCAAATACTCTCAGTTACCTTCCAAGAAGGATCTGGGCATGACTGTCTTTCTGACCCAAGAGGAGAAAAGCAGGACTGAATTTGGGAATCCCCAAATTACCGTGACATATTGATGAGGCAGTGGTTCATCTTTTATCACCTTTGGGTTCCTAGTTGTGATCTCAGACAGAATGGCACTAACTAACGTGTTCAGTTTGCCTTGGAGTATCATACTCAGCATAGCAGGTAAAGCCATTTACTGTGGACCTTTATTTAAACCCAGAAAATCTCTCCAGGAACCCAGCAGGCACTGGTAATTGCCCAGTGTTTTTCAATACAGCACACTGAGGAACAGAACTGCTGAGTCCAAACAGCTCTTTCTGTATCAAGATATGATCTGTACCCCAGAATATCATACTGCTTCAAATTTACCTTAAAACAAGGGTGAATGCCGAATTGTCACATGGCAGAAAGGCAGTGCAAAGCCAGTACACAGAGACTCATTGGCTGAATAGCTTGTCTCCTTAATGTCTCAACTGAAAGAGTTTAAAAGCACTGAGGAGGTACAGTGATGCGGGAAAAACACTTTATCTCTTTCGTATTCTCATTGGAAATTCTGCCTAAGCCTTTTTTCTTCTCCCTTACTAATGTCTGAACTGACAAAGCCACAAACATTTGGTAAAGCTGCCTCCTAGTACCTGTCTATGTCACATTCACATTTAAAACTATTATTGTACAGTCAGATTCTGCCTTCTGCTACTACTGGTTTTACGACATTTTGCTAGCACCCCGAATGTTTCCAGCCTCTTGAGAAGGTTACTGCTGACTCACTGAGCCACAGGAATAACAAACACATCGCATTATGTCAGAAGAACACTGACACAATTATTTTGCTGGAATTAATGCAAAATAATGTGCACAAAGTTCTGTAAGTACACATTCAGCCTTCTTCCCATAAAGATGTCTCAAAGAGCTGAATCTCTCCAGAGCATTTCACAGAGCAAGACAGTAAATAATACATGTATTGGGCATGTTCCATAAGAACATTTAAAGAAATGGCACCACAAAAACAGAGAAGCGAAAATATTATCCATTACTTAAGTAATGGAGGCAGAGAGAAGCCATAATGGTGAGAGAGGTCAGAGAAATTTCCACCTGCCAGGTGAAAGCAGGGAAACATGGGGATCTGGGATGACTCTTCCAGACCACACAAGTCTGACAATAAAACTCCAGCCTGGTGGAAACTGAAGACATCAGGAAATTCATGAGAGGTAGGAGATTTCCAGTGTGAAAAAAGTCACTGTATGTTTGAAATACCATTAAGAAACCTAAATTTGAAGCTGGTGGGTGCCTGAACTCACCACAAACAGATGGTTCCATGTCCTGGTTGAACTACGGCCTACTGAAACTACTATGAGATAAATTCATCTTATGCTTTTTCAAGCCTTTGAAATGGCCTATGGAACAGAGCTTTGTTTTAGATCCATCAGGCTCTATTAAACAAGGACAATTTAATCCTTTCTCTGCAGGAAAACTGAAAGATGCTACTATCAAGTAGTCGAAAGAGGTGTCTTTTTATGGAAATAGAGATGAGATCGAGGAGGAAGGTTTATGAATTTGTTAGATGTCAGCAAAAATAAACTAGCAATTCAATTTTCATCTCTTTTCAGCTTACCATGCGGCAGTCTCTCTGCAAAAGAAAGCAAGAGACATCTATTTCTCATTCTTGCTAGGTTTTGGCTTGTTGGACCATATGAAATATGAGCTCTGCCTGACCCCTTCTAACACAGTGTTAGTAAAACAAAAACATTTGAGTAGGGGAGGGAAAGAAAACCCAACCCATGCAGCTATTTTACTTTAAAGGACATGATGGTTTAGTGTAAACAAAGGGGGAATAAACTACAGGGATATATGCACAGTAAGAGTCAATTGGAAACAGCTGTTGGCAGATACTGTGGCAACCTGAAATCTGGGGCTGCAGCTCTGGGTTGCACAAACTCCTTTTGTTTGTCACCAATTTTAAATCCCCTCTCATTGCATGTGTGTACACACCCCCATGCACGTGTGTGGGGTGTGCTGCAGGAACAGCAAGTGCATGGCAGCAAGCAGGGATGATTTGGCTGGGAGTGTCTCTCCTTCAGAGTCTTGCCTCAAGGAGGAAGAAGCGGGGTAATGAAAAAACCTGCAAGGGGTTATAAAGCCCTTTCAATTATTGTCTGCAGCCATTCCTTGCAATTCCTGTCTTTAATATTAGAACCATATAATGACAAAGAGCAAAAAAAGAGGCAAGAATGGAAAGGCGCTACTTTAGTTCCCAAAGATTTTTGCTTTTTTGGTTGCATTTAAAAGGGAAGTTTGGGGAGGAATACCAATCCGGGGCCAACCTGTTGGATATTTCTGATATTCTGGTGTAACACCATCTGTTACAAAAATTAAATTATCTAAGCCAGTGAGACAGCCCTGGAAGCTGGTGTTTCCAATACCACAGCAGCAAAGTTAACAGGGCGCAGTGCAAACTTGCAGGCTCCATAGGGACACCTCAGTCTCCAAATCTCTATCATCCATGTTAGACCTGCTAACAGTAAGAGCAGCATATTTCCTAGTAGAGAAGCTGACAGTCACAAAACACAGCTTTTCACCTCTGGTTTGAGCCCAGACTAGCAGTTTGAGGTGCACTAACTTCATGGCACACCTGAAGTGAACACATGCCCCGTATCTTGAAGTGCGAGGTTCATGCTTCAATGACCCTGCTGCTGAAGGCAGCAAAAAGAAAGACAAAATACAGAAACTGTACCTTCTCTCTTGCTGTATAGAGAGAATTCCTCTCAGGTAAGATTGCCCACACTTGCACAGCAGAGAAGGTGAATGTTGAAAAACATGCACTGCTGCCATCCACATTGCTTTTGTTTTGGAGACAGAAGACTTTAAAAAATAAATATCCAGTGCCATACCAAGTCATGGACCACCTTCCTGGATCCTCCTCAGCCCAGCCAACTGAACATGTCATGTTACCACTTCTAGGAAATGTTCCACCTGCTTACAGAGTTAATCTGAACCCCAGACACAATTTAGTGGGTCCATCAAAGAGCATGAAAATGCTGTTGCCCTTGTGCGTCCCCATTCCTCTGCCCCAGCCTCAGTCAGCTGCCAGCACCAGCAAAGACTTGTGTTGGCAACTGCTGCAGAGAGAGAAATGTAAGCCTTCCCTCACTGAAGGTTTGGATGGTGGGGGTCCTGCCGACAGGGAGGCTAAAGCCACATAAGTAGCATAATGGGAGCCTCCATGGGTTTCACTAAGCAAGGGAAAGAAATCACTCCAGTCCTGGTGGTCTGGCTGCAACCTTGCTTTAACTGTTAGCTTGCTAGAGCAGACAAGCATCACATCCGTATGAACCCACATTTTCTACTGCCCAATGAAAGAGTTTTGCTGCTTGGTACTGCCACAGATTTGCCAGGTTCTGTCTCCAGCCTTGCTGTCCCTCCTCTGGTAGGAAAGGCAACTTTCTCAATTTGACCAGTGTCTGCACAAGTCTGATAGTGACAGACCTCCGACTCAGTACTCATGTTGATAGAAAGACATGAAAAAATACAGAGGGCCCTGATGTCACTGCATTTGAATGCATTAGTCATTGCAGGAATACACAAAGGCAACTCTTGGCTTCAAAAACCTAATTTACAAATAAAAGATTTAATTCTTCACAGAATATTCTGAGTTTGAAGGGACCCACAAGGATCATTGAGTCCAACTCTTTAGTAAATGGCCCATAGAGGGATTTAAACCACAACCTTGATGTTATTAGCAGCATGCTCTAACCAGCTGTGCTCATCACAGGGTCTTGAATATGAATGCCTGTGTTTACCACTGTTCTCACCACAAGTCAAAAATGAACATCACACTCAGCTCTGCTGTATTCCAGGGAGATGGTCAGAGCAGTATTTAGAAAGAAACACACAGAACAGAGACAAATGACAGACGCAGAACATGGGCGACACATCACTTAGAGTGAAGTGCAAGCACTGCCAAAGAGCTGCTTTCATCTACCAATGAGTAGTGATCACTTTCTGGTGATGAGTCTTCAGATACAAGCTGGTGCCCATCTGTTTGACACATAAAATGTGTGCGTGTGGATATTTTCACTAAGTGACATAACACGTATGAAAGACGTGCTTTTATGAAACCGTAAGAGAGGCTTAGCTGAGGCTCTGCAGGTATTAAACAGCAGGTCAAATTGGGAAAAGAAATACCCATTTGTTTAATTTCATCCCCTCTTGCCTCTGCATTGATCATGGCACACCTTGTGAGCTAAGGCTTAGCACACTTACTTGGAAAGGAGAATGACACAATTCTGGGCCCTCCGGCCATCAATCACAGAGAGCTCTTTCACCTTTCGTGTGGAGAGGTAAAGGTCTTCTGTTGAGCCCATCTCTTTCTGCATGTATTTCAAAAGGGAGGGAAAACAATCAGTATTATGTTTCTCACCCAAGACTGACAGACTTAGCTCCGTGTAATGAACAAACCCATCCCAACCTAGAAAAATCCACCCACACCATAAGAGAAGGAGACAAAGGCAGAAAGCATGTAGGTAGATTCTGTGTAACTAGACAAAAGAAGCATTCATTAACACCTATAAGCTCATTTTTGATCCCAAATACTGGACCTGATTCTGACCTATTGGACTCACTCGACCAACAATTATGTTATGTTAATGTGAAAACTGGGCATGATAGGAGAATCAGGTACATTATGATGAAGCCCACTGGTGTCACGGCATATCCTTCAGCAGATGCCTCCTCCAGGGGTTACACAGCATTCTTGAAAGGCTGCAGCACAAGCAATAAAAACCCTTCTGTTATGTCTTATGGCTGCCATTGGACATGACCAATCCCTATTATATGAGAGATGCAAATGGTGGGGCACAACAGCATTTATCTTACTAAATATATCTTACTAAATGGTATTTACTACATCTAAACCATGTTCTCTTTTAAAACTAATTAGTACATTTTATTGTACAGAAATCCTTTTCCAAAGTTGTCTATATATCCCCATTGCCATACTCATCACCTGAAAAAAACCCTAGAAAATCCAGTCCAGAACATTTGTCACAGCACACAGAGATAAAATATTTGCAAACTCAGTCTGACCATCCAGTTTTTATTTTCCCAGCTGACTGCTGCAGGAACTATTTAAAAATGCCTTTTCATGATATCCATGTTGTCAGGCCTTGAGATTTTAAGATTTATCAGTATAATATAGGTTTGAATGCATCCATCAAAGAAGCAACATGACTTCTTTTTTAGCATATAACAGCAAGCATTTTGAGTCAGATCTAAAGGTCCATCTACCCCAGCACCCTGTCTCTGGGAATGGTCAGTAGTAGATACCCAGGGAAACATGTTAGATCATGGCAAACATGGCAAACATACCTAATGGGTGCTTCCCAGAATTCACTCTCAGGACTCAAGGTTCTGCAACTCAAGGCTTACTTATATCAGCATGACTAATCTCTAAAGAGATTTTGACACCCAAGTATTTGAGAGTTCAATGTAAATCATAGGTTCATACTGCTAGCTGTCATTTCAGTTATTGTTACAGTCAGCTACCACAAATTTGTGTCGCTCCTGGATATACAAAGGACTCATGCAGCGACATCCAAAAGTGCTACAGTGAGCCACCATCAACAGAAAGTGGCATTTGTAAGCAGGTACAATGCACCGGCTGAAGACATGCACTCAGTAAGTTCTGCTAGACGTGCCCAAAGCATCTAGCTTGGCAGGAAGAAAATTGCAATGTTATTCAATGTATCAAATAGTGTTTCAAAAAAATGCAATATTGGCATTGGGTAAGTTTATTATTTCTGAGAGAATAACTAACAATACCAAAAGGAGGAGTGCCCCCACTACAATCTGGCATGTAGAGATTTCAGAGTTGTCCTGAGTCTTCTCAGTTTGTGGGAAGGAAGACAGGGGAATATGGAGATGGGCAGCTGTTGAAGGGAAGAAGGCTACTTGCTGGTCTGTGGTCTTGGTTTAAAAGCTTCACTGTTCCTCCCTAGCTAATATTTGCAGAGAAGGAAACCTGGATAGTGACAATCAGCACCCATCCCAAGGGAAAAAAAAGTTTCAGCCTTTGGCTATGTATGTGAGGTGCGTGTTTAGCCAGCTTTCCTTAAAGCCATCCAGCAGGAATTGATATAATAGCCTCCATGCCATTTCCAATTCTCCAGCCCACTGGGTTCAACACAGATGAGTAACTTGAACTACTCAAACATGGCCCACTCCTTGGCCATAAGGGCTAGACTCATCTAAAAATATATCCTCTTCAACTCATATTGAGGACAGAGGTATTTATAGCTACTTGGAGTTATGTGTAAGCAAAAGCAGATGAAGCCTCAGGTTTTACCAAAGCCACATTCCAAGCTTAGCTGAAGGAAAACAGATTGCGTATGGACTATCCACATTTTCTCAGACACAGAAAAAGAGGAGCAAGGGGGCAGTGGCAACTAGCTTTTGTGAGAGAGCCCAGGCCCTGAAAGCAAGGCTGGAGCAGGTGTCAACCTGACAGAAAAGATGACTAAGTTTTATGCCATCATTCTTTACCAGCTTCTCATCTGAGATAACACTACATTACGTGATTCAAAGAGTATTTCAGATTTGATATTTTAGTTGCAAATTCAAAACTCAACTAAAATTTCAGTGCTGAAATGACTATACACGTGGAATGTGTTCATCACATTGGTGCCTGGCTTCAAACACAATTTGATTTTGGTTAGCTGAAGACTCGTACCATGGCAGCATCCTAGCTTCTGGCAATTATCAATACTTCAGAGAACTATGTCTAGCATACTGACTTGTTTTGGTATGCTGCCATGTTAACCTCCCCCATGTGGCAAAAGTCCTGACCACACTTTCCAAATATAGTTCCCTGAGCGCTCACGGTGAGAACTACTTCCTTCCGAAGCCACCAGAGACACGACCATATCCAAACAACCCTCTCCTGATAGCATTGCTCCTAACAAGATTGTTGCCAAGAATTTTGCTTAAGATACTAAATTTATTGAGAGGTGGCCAGTTTAAAGACATTTGCATGATCCAGCATCTCTATCTAAAACCATTCTAATCTTTTGCTGAACTTTCTGAGGGTTTCAGCTGTCCATTTGAACTCTTCTGCTCCTCAGATGGCCCAAATTATTCTGCCAAAGTACCTAGTTCTATGCAAAGAAATATTTCCTTTATCAGAAAGTCTGTGGCTAGTAAGTGCATCTGAAGACTTCAGTACTGTCCAAAGCAGACAGAACACAGATGGGAACAGTGGGAGCAAAGGCTCCTTGAGAAACCCTTTTGTTCTCCTCTAGAAAGACTGTTACTTTGGTTAAGGAAGAGTTCACATTGACATTCTTCTTTGTCCCTGGTCTTTTTTTGTCAAGATCATAAAAAAGGGGACTACAAACACCAGCAGGGAGATATAAGCAAGGGAAAGAACAAGAGCTACTTCCTATCACAGAGATAATACAGCTAAAAGAATTCTTTGTACCACCTAGCCCATCAAGAAAGCAGAGTACAAGCGCATATGAAAGAGTAGTATGAGCTCTGACCCCATAACGGCATGGTCCAGGACTTCACCTTCACACACATGGCAAGAGGATGAGGAAGCAGACAATGATACTCACCTGCTTACAGGAGGAGGGGTTAGTTAGCAGGTCCTATGCAGGCAGCAGTCGCAAATAACGAAGAAAACATGCCAAAAATTAGCACAGAGAAAGATACCAAGTTTAACGAGGCAGCTGAATTTAGACACATACTGTTTTCTAAGAGCATAAAATGCTTAGCAAGTAATACTGGCCCAGATGGTTCAAAGGTATTTCAGCATTTCTTTGCATATTTTAAATCAGCAGATGTCAGGGAACTAAGAGTCCTAGGTCTTTTCTGAAAATAATAAATTTGGACTCCAAAGCATAAATCTCTCAGGTCTTTAAATATTAACTAGGATAATGCTTAAATACCTTTACAAATCCAGTCCAGAGCCTTCCTGAAAGAACTGCCAAGGTTATAACTGGAGGGTCAGTTCTCCTCTCCTGATGCACAGGCACAGTTTGTGGGTATTAACAAGTATAATAAGCAACAACTTGTTTCAATGGCATGTTATACACTTTAACAACTTGTAGCCAAGTATTTTGAAAGCACTCAGTAACCGCCAAAGAGGCCTTACAGCACTTCTCGAAGACAGACTCCAACTATTTCATTACATACTCAGTACTCCAGGAAAACACCAGCTATACTGAATCAAAAGGTCAATATTACACAGAAAGATCAGAGCAAGGTCAAAAGACAAGCGTAAGAATACTTGGTCCAGCATTCTGTACACTGGACAATTTTGCTTTCCCTCACAGCCACCAAAAAGGACACACTGGGCTTGAGAGAGGAGAAGAGACCCTTCGTCATTAACAAAATCAGGAAAATAGAAAAATTGTTGGAAGTAAATGAAACTGGAAAAAACATGAAGATCATGTTAATAACAGCAAAGAAAGAAATATCTTTATCTCTACTCATTCAGCATTTCAGATGCAAAATAGCAGGGCTTTGCATTGACATTTTTCTTCACAGACATTTGGATGAAGTTTAAAAGTCACAAACCCAGAGTAAACACATACTTTGTCAGAATAAAATATTTCCAAAAGTAAAAGAAGAGAAAAGGCTAAGTGTGAACAGAAAAAATTCTCATAAATTTTTAATTCAAAAGCAATTTTGGTTGCTTGGTCTTAAAAAAAAAAAAAGAAAATTGATGAGGACTTGTAGATTGGAATCCAGTTCACACTGGAGCAAGTATGAATGAAAAAGTATTACATAAAGTAATAGCAACAAAATGTATAAGGAGAAAAAAAAAACCAAAACAATGCAAAAACCTCAACAAAAGCGGTAAGGGCAGCAAGATGTCTAACTGCACAAAAATACAAGTAGCTTACAGAAGTGTTACTCTGGCGTCTGGAGCTACTGTCATAAAGTGTGTTTAATGAGGACGGAAGAGTACTGTTCAGAGACCCGCGGAGGCAGGGGTAAGGGTCAGGTTAGTTTATGGCAGAATAGCTCAGGCTGCTTTCCAGTGATTGGTAACATAGCCACAAACATTATGATTCTAACTGAGACCAGGACAGCTTTGGCTTTGGATTTTGGGGACAGAAGGAAGCAAGGCTTTGCAAGGTCATTTCTAGTGAGGAAGCTGCAATGTTTGCACCTGAAACATTGGAATGGAAGCTCTTGGGACAGGATCTAAATCCAATCTCGTAACAGCGCTGAAGTTTCGTGTGCCTTTCTTCCCCTCTGTGAACTAAGACCTTGTTTCAAGGACTGGGATTTACAGAAAGAGAGAGGGACCCGCTGAAACAGCAACAGCTATTTGCAGAAGCAGAATGAGAAATGAAATCTCATCATGCATTCTTCACAGCTTATCCATGTGGCTATGAGCTAGTAAATAAGAAGAGTTATTAATTATGTTTATTGGATTAGATAGAAAAATAAAAGAGAGAAGGGAGCAGATGGAAAACCCAAAGACAAGGGGTTGGATTGTTAATTTAAGGTACTGAGTCAGTTAGTGAGTTAATGAAGTAGTTATCATCACTGTAAGGAATAATCATAAAGGTTGTTTATGGAAGTTGGGTCTGTGTCTTTTCCTAAAACTTCAGAGTAATGATCCAGTTCTGCAGCATACAAAACATTGAAAATATTCCAAAAGCAAAGGAAAGTTGGGGGAGTTCAAGGAGTAAAAGTATAATCCGTCTGCTGCTAAATCTCATTCAGCAGAGATAGACAGATTGAAAGTGACTTGCTTTCCAAGAAAAAGAGGAGGGAAAAAAGATATTTTAATAAATGGCCACTTTTAAAGTATGCTGTTTGTTCTGTAATCTGTAATTCAGACAGTTTCTGTCATCTAGTCAGTTCAGGCAGTTGGCTGTCTAAGAAAAAACAGACAAAATGTAAGACAGCTAATACAGTCACCTTGCTCAGTACTCAGGGAACTGCAGCCTTTTTTCTCTGGATGAACGGGAGAAACAGAAAGATCGATATGCAAATATAAACATAAAGCTCCGGAGCTTTGGAAGTCAGTGGCCACTGGCATTAACTAGATCATTACCTGTTGGTAGGTGTTTTTTCCGAGAGCTGTCCATTAGTATGAAGTGTGTCCGTATCAGAAGGTTAGACCCCGCCCCATGTGTCCGTCCCAACTTCTTTTGGTCTTCAGATTTTTTAAACAATGGCAGAGGATCAAGTGATGCAGCCTGACTGCAGGCAGGCAAGGGCTCAGACCACTGCCATGTGTTCTTTTCTCCTCCAGAAATTCAAGACAGAAAAGGTATAGAAAGAGTTCACTCCTACCTGGTGCCTCTGATATGCAGAGAACATCTTTTCAAAATCTTCTAGATCCAGCACCTTGAATGCCTTTAAATCATCAATCTCATTCCAGATTGTGCCATGGATCCTCTCCTAAAAGAAAAGGATGTATTTTAACAAGATAGGAAAAGTATTCGGCTAAGAACATCCAATCCCATTTGGATAGATCATTCTCTTCTCCTCACTGGTCACATTCCTATGTACTACTGCTGTCATTTTAGAGGACACACTTTGTTTCACGAGTCAAGGGAGAAAAAAACAGTGGGGTTTTCTTGGTTTTGTTTTTAAACATACTATTTTGTATTTTTCATCACAGCAAGCCTCTAATGAAAAGGCACATTCCAAGTCTACCAGACCATATCTCAAGCATTATCCGTGATCCTCTAGTGTACTTCCTTTCAAGAGTGGCCATCTGTCTAACACAATGATTGTGGTCATGCTGAAAGGAGTGTTACCATGAGGAGAAAAAAGCTTAGGAAAAGCACTGATGCATGACAAACCCCAGACACATCTTCCCTTTTGCAAATTTTTCCAGGTTCTTTTGTAAAGCCTAAAGGGTGTGTGGTTTTCATTCTGTCTGCCTGTGAAAGTAGTTTAAATTTTTATTTTATTTTACTTTTAAGCTTTTGAGTCTTTGAAGTCTAATTGTTTCCTATTACATGAACTCCCTACATGAGGTCTTCGTCAAGTCAGATAGACACAAACTATACCCAGATCCCTGAAACAGCATCATTCACAGTAACTGGAAATGTTCACAACCCTTCTGATGATACATTATCCTGAAAAACAGGAATCCTAGCTGTTTGGCAGATGATTACCATGGAGGGAGACAGGCACAGACTTCTCCTCCTACTTGCTGTCCACCAACCCCAGAACAAACAGGCTCCTATAGTACATTAATTAACTAACCAGCAGTCATCCTAAACTAAGTGAAGGTCTTGGGTCTCCTGCTGACATTCTCAGGACAAATATCCTTTCTGACAGAGGACAAGATCAAACTACCTTCTCCTTCCTACTGACTCTTAAAAGTGTATGTCGCGTGGGACAAGCTTTGGGTGCTCTTCACACCTGACACCACTATTCTTCAGTTAATTTAGTTTTTGAAGTGTATATTTATTGTATTTTATTAACTGCAAAAATAATGAAAATGCTTATTAAAAGAAATGGACAAAAGGAATTGTAAGAAAAGACCTAAACTAATCCCAGGAGATGAAGAGCCAGCAGAACACTGATGCAGAGAAAGCCAGGAACCACAAGCAATAGCAATGAAACCCTCACACAGGTTCCAACTCTGAAGTATCTGACTTGTACCTACACAGCAAAGTGCGTTAACACTTCATTATCAGAACTAATTAGGAACAGGCTCTACTTCCCATTCAGAGTCATCAAAAGGAATGAAGGAAATGTGCTAAGCCACAAGGCTCAACGAGCAAGGAAAAAAACCTGACAGGATAAAATGAGGGGGAAATAAAAGTGTGAAGTGTTCTGGAGGAAATTCCTGGCAGGGCAGACACTGTGGAGGAAAACCAACACCCTTCCTCCAGAGGCAGCCTGTGAGTGCCTGAGGGTAAGGAGGGGTGTCTGCAGTGCTATTTACAGTGAGAGCATATCCTAGATGGGAGCAGCACCCACTCCTGAGCAGGCTCACCAATATCATTGCATCATCCCTTGCAATCAGCGTGGCTCTTCTTTCCATAGTAGGAAGAACATGTGACTGTAACATGGCAAACAAGTCTGGGAGGCTCATCTCAGCCAAAGGAATAGGAGACAAAATTAATTTTCTTTTTATCCTAGTCCTCAACTTCCCTGCCAATCTTAGCCAGAAGCATCCAGGCAGAGTGATTATTCTCATTCAGTTTCCAGGCTGGCTTTGTAAACCATGAATTATAAATCCTGAGGGGTGTATTTGAACAGCAGAGCAGTTCTCTGAGTACCTCACTGTTTCAGACTGTCCAATCAAAGACTGAAATGGCAGAATATTTCTTGACAGGAGTCCTTAGAGCCATCACTGGGATAGAGCCCTGAGGATGCCAAAAAGCTGTATGCTGTGTTTGGCAGAGGCTGGATGTGACTCAAGACAGCTACTCATGAGTCTTGCCCATCTACCTGTCCAGCTGCAAAAATCTCAAGGGAGTGAGGTTTCCTCACTAATGGCAAGAACAGAGAAATTGTCCTACGGAACAGTCTAGTCTGAATGAACTGCAAAGGTGTCAAAACAGGAAGTTTGAGACTCAGAAAGGGAGTGCAGAGAGTATTTGTTCCCCTACTTTCCCAGGAAAACAACCCAGTGAAAATGATTCTAACTTCAATTCAGATTCATTTTAAGAGCTAGGTTGAATCTGGTCCTGTACAGGATGGGTTGTATGCTACTTGTAGCAGAAAGACAATTTCCGAAGCAGAACCCATTGCAATGGCATGCACAAACAGAACTTGAACCAAAGCAATCCAATTTTAGAGCTAATGCAGTCAAAGAAAAATCAAGGCAGGCAGAGCTATAAACAACCTTTGCTACACATAACACTTGCAATGGGCCTATCCCTTCCATTTCTACTATAAGCTCTGTCCTTGAAAATTTTCATATTGCTGCCAGATAATTTCCTAGACTGAACTCGATACACAGTTTACACAGTTATGGATTTACTGGCTGATAGCTCCTTGTCATCAGCCAGAGAAGACAGAGCGTTTTAAGAGAAACAGACATGCATAATGTGGTTGCTATGATAAATGATTCCCTCAGCACCATAAAAATATTTATGGTCCCTAAATAACAATTTAAAAATAAATTCTTTATTCCTTCTTTTCTTTTGTTTTCTTCTCTGCCCTTGGAAAGAAAAAAAAAGAAACTAAAAAAAGAGAGCAGTCATTTTATCTGTAATGTTTTTCCCTTCATCTTTATTTATTAATTCATTCATTTATTCATTCTACTACTCTTCCAAGATCTGTGGTTCCTGCACCTTGGAAAGTCTTGGCCCACTTGGCGAAGCAAACCCTGTGAACTGCACTTCCCAGCATCCTCTAATGAAATGGTAACACATACCAGGTCAGGAAACATCTTATTATGAGAACAAGTATTGACAAGGCATTTGCTCCATCAAGCTGAGTTTTTGGTATGCTGTGTTTAACAATTCACTTGCTGTAGCAGTTGCATCATTCCACCTTTATAGAGAATCCCAGTTTGCTGACAGACCTAGCAACATTAGAAAATGACAGTGTTTCATGGCACTACAAATCATATCAAGCTGTCCTCTGCTACATCTAAAGGATGATTTTATTTACCCTGATAATTATATTCTGGAGGGTATCAAAGTCCATCATGCCTTAGTAACCTCACAGCATGAGCGAAAACTTACAGTGCTTTTGTTTGACCTGCAGGTCCAGAGAAACCATGGAAATGATGAACGTTCTGTGAATACTGGAGAAGGCAATCCTGCTTATTTGTAGGTTAATATTTGCAGAACATTAACCAAAAAGTGGAAGCAACTTAAAATTTTAATTCAGAAATCCATTATGAATCTGAAAAGTGATATGAACAAAGCACATTTTCCAAACTTTTATCCTGATATTAGATCCTTTCTTCAGTGTAAGAAAAACCCACTTCAAGCAAAAGTATTTTTGACCTGTTTTTTAATCAGGACAGGTGTTTTATCTCATTGTAGGCCTAGGCACCACCACAGCTATTATGAGTAGCTTCACAATGAGATTTTGGAGAATTCTTTCCATTAACTTTGAATATCTAGCAGCAGTCCTTCATCATTTTATGCCATAAACCTCAGGCTGCTTGTAGGAAGGAAGTTCCAGAAATCAGAATCATTGATAACTTTACAGAAACATTTTTTTAAAAAATTAGTGTCAAAATGAACATTTTCTGTTTATGTGACTGGCTGTTTTGGGGGTTTGGTGGTTTTGGTTTGTTTTTATGTGTGTGTATGTGTGTGTGTTTCGGGTTTTTTTAAAAAAATCCTACATGGTATGTAAAACAAATACCTTTCTTATGAAATTATTTCAGTCAGGTCTGTTTAGGCATGGCTAAAGAAAGCCTCTCTGACATCACTGATGAGAGTCACTACCAGGACATTTGACGGCAAGCTGCTTCTCCAGCCAGGAGATAACAAGCAGAGCAGTTGAAGGTTGATGTGATTTACTCTGAGAACTTCAAATCAATACGTTTATATTTATTAAATAGGTAATTATTAATCCATACTTCCAGTGTTCTTGAAACCAGTCCACTGCTTGGATTAACCATAAATGTTTGGTCACTGATTGACCTTTGGTGTTGTGTAAAACTCAGAGTGAGACAGCATTGCTGCCCAGAAACAAAGAAAGGAATCTTTCCAGGATATTACAGTGGTTATATTGCAATATCTTTTTCTTAAAAAACAGAGACCCTTGGCACCAGTACTACTGTAGTGCTGTATGAATGGAATTCACAGACAATGCTACAGTGCTGTATGAATGGAGCTGTGGTGTGGAAGGGCTTCATCAGAACTCAGCCCATCCAGGCATCTAAACGTCTTTGCCACTGATCATTAGCTGACATCAAAGCTAGCAAAAAGTCCTTAATTCCCAATGGAAATTAGTAGGCTGTTGGAGTTTCTTTGTTAGAAGCACAGATACTTTCCAGTCAAACCATTTTTTTGTGGTGCCCATGGGAACTGCGGACAATCTGTTATTGTCAACTGCTAAGAGCTTGACTATATTTGATATTTCTCCTAACACCCAACGGCTCAGTTCTTTCCTTCCAAAGACAAAATCAGCATTGGAAAAAAAGGTGTCATATGAATTGCCCTGGAGAACAGCTTTGATTCCACTACTGAGAAAGCATATTGCAGACAAATCTCTCTCAGCCGGTCCTGTCCACACTCCTCTTGGCCTCTGTTGGTCTTCCCTCACTCCCTCGAGGCAGGCTGCATGGACAGAGAGGAGTTTGCTCTCATGTGGGCTGCCTCAGTCCTGGCATCATCTTCATACTTACCTGAAAAACCTCCTGAGAGAGACTCTGTACTAACTGCTTAGAGAAGGGTGAACTAAACAGTATGCAGAGATACGTAAGAGCTGAATATTTGACCTCCCTGCAGCCCTAACTTTATGTACAGCTGTTTCCACACTGTGTTCCCTCACCTCGCTGTGTTTCATGTATTGTTCCTCAAAATGTTTTTGTGGGGAAAAGTTGTATTGCCGTGAACTGAAGTTAAACCCTACCACAAACCACACAAATACTACGCACACTTCCAAGCCTCAGTTTTCCAGGCTCAAAAACTTGAGATGTGCTGCTCCCAGACAGTGTGCTTATTGCGAGTCCTCATTCGTTCAAGTCTGGCTACTCTGACAGCTCAGTTCAGGAGAACACCACAGAAGTGCAGCAGAGGTAACAAAAGGCATGACAAGGCCCATCCAAACTACTCATGACTTTGTGGTCAGAGGATTCAGATCCATGTGAATAGAAAGATACTGAAGCAGGAAGCCTAGGATAACTGAGGAAGATGACCAAAACATATCTGCTTCTCCAGCAGTCAGTGAAATTAAATAATTCCATAACAAAGTGCAACCCAAGTAACAACGTGAGCCACCTGTATCAACACCACAACCTCTGCCATTTTGCAGAGACCATACCAGGTTCAAAACACTAACACTGGCAGACACCCCAAAATGAAGGCCCTACCCTCATGTGCCCCTTTTTTCAACTATTTTGCCTTCCTCAAAATAGTGTCTTTTAGCCACCTCACCACCCAGGTCTTCAATTTTATTAGCACAGCTGCCTTTGCTCTTATCCAGAGGGCAGGATAAGCCTACAGTTACTGTACACTAAACAGAAACACCTGTGACTCTCTCTTTTTCATATAAATTTATATATATACATATATTAGTTATTATTTCTTTTCTTCAGAGCACTAAGTCCCATGTTCTGCAAAGGAAAATAAATCCTCGTCCTTACATTCTCTCCCACACCCCCAACGTGGCCTTGACAGACAAGCACAGACGGTGCAGCAAATATTTCACTTCACTTTATTTTAAAGAAAAGGGGAGAGGGGGAGAGAGAATTCTTGTGGCATTCCAGAGGTCCCTGGACACTCATTCCAAATGCCGGAGTTGGGCCCTGGGTGAGTTTCAGTCTAAAAGAGAACCTGGGTTTCTAGGCAGCAATCCAAACTCAACATAGACACTTTTTTTCTTTCTAAATCAGTTAAAAAAATTAAGACCTAAAGAGAAGGGGAGGGAAAAGAAGAAGGGAAAAAGAGAGAGAGAGAGAAGTGAAGGGCAAGAAGACAACCAAGGTAGAAGAAAATGAGTGCAACAGGAAGAATCCAAGTCCTCTGGGGTTTTTTTTTGCCAATATGGAGTTTTATCACAAATAGACAGAGTTCTAACCATTCAAGGAGAAAGGCAGCTTCCCTTATGGCCATGAACAAACAGAGAGGAGAATCAGGACACCTTTCTCTCCTTGCTGACGGCTCCTCCCAGAGTAGAGTTGGATGGTTTTCCAGGTGGTTCTCACCATGTTTTGCCTCCACTGGCTCTGGTCATCCTTTTCCCTGGTGCACAAGTGAGGGCAGCTCCGGCACACCAGTCCCAGAGATGTCCAGCTCTGACTTAGGTATTCAGCCCCACTACAGCTTTGCTTAACCACGTTATTTGCATGCCCAGACCTATGCAGCTCAATCTGTGCAGCACCTTGCTCATCACAGGGGATGTACTGCACTGCTGGAGAACTGGAGAGACTCCCTCAAGACAATTAATGACTCCTACTGACCACAGCCCACGGAAAGCCACTTGCTTCTATCACTTTGCATTTCAAGGCATTAATCAACATTGGAGTATACTCAGAAAGCAATTAATTGAGTAATGCAGTTTCTTACCTCACTCAGCTTAGCCCAGTTGAAGGATTTCAGTGGATGTGAAGGCTGCGGGATAGACTTCTTCTTCAGACTGGGGCCACTGGTGCTGAAGGTGGTTGTTGAAGGGGGTGGTACCCCCATGCTGAAGAAAGGTGGTGCTCCTGGTGGAGGAGGAGGTCCTCCTGGAGGAGGTGGTGGAGCAGGAGGAGGGGGACAGCTTGAGAAAGGCAGAGGAGGTGGCAGCGGTGGCAAATTCTCAGACATGTGAGAAGAGGACAAAGCTAATGGGCCACCTGGAGGAGGGGGTGGTGGGGGTGGGAAGGAAATGCTGCCCCCTTGCTGGAAAACAAAAAACACAGGGAAAAAGAAAGCAAACCATTTAAAAGGCACAATAATTCCATGTTGCCAGCTGATGTGATTTTATTACGACTCTCAAAATATTTGATGTTTTCTTTAAAGCCTCCTGCACTCAAAGCCATGCAATAAAGGGAGGAATCTCAGCTTTCATTTAAGAGAAAGTTTCAAGCCCTTGGAGCTGTGGAGAAGAGCTTGAAAAAAGGAACCATAAATGGCTCAGAAAAACAGAAAGCTAGTAAAAGAAGCCAAAATATATTATTTTCTCCTTATGTATGAAAAAAGAGAAAAGTTCAATCTTATGAACTTTTGAACTCCTGGGTTTAAAAGCTAAGGGTTTGAAACACTGAATACCTGTCATTAGGCCTCACTAATGCAAAGTAGGAGAGGGGAGGAGGGAATGAATCTGCTTTCTGCTGTGTCTAACATCTCAGGATTGTGTGCTGGTGGCTCAAGCACACTGCTGGGATAGAAGGAGCACTAAAAGGGGGGAGCATCTGCAAATGCCACTTTTGCAGAATTCCAAGGCAGTTCAGATGCTCTTGCAGCATGATAGCAATCCTGTTTCTTAGATATTTTTGTATCAGGGAGGCTTCTCTCTATTCCACTGAAATAACAACCAGGGCCACCCCACTCAGCAGTGAAAATTATAGCTGGAGGAGGACACTTGTGCCTCAGCAACTCTTGCAAGGAAGGCAGCTGAGGAGAAGGAATGGAGTAGCCCATGCATTAACCATTCTACACCACCAGCTCAGGGATTTTGGTCTCAGCTAAAAGCTGAGCAGCTTCTAAGTATTCTCTATTAGGACCACAGATGTGCTTCATGCATAACATGCTTTTGTTCATCATTCACTAGTTAGCAGCCCTTAAACAAGGATGGGGAAGACTTGCAGTCCCATACCGAGAACTCATTAAGTTGAGCCACCAGATCGTTCATCTGGTCTCGGGTCTGGCGCAGCTCCAGGGATTCCTTCTGCAGCTTGTCCTTCATCTTGTTCAGTGTCTTCATCATTTCATCCTTCTCCTGGGTCTTTGTTTCACATTCCCGCTCCTTCTTCTCTAGCCTGCTCATCAGTTCAGCATGGTCTAGGGGGAACATGCAAAAGGGACTGATGAAATAAAGCTCATGAACAGTCCCTGAGGAGATGTAGGTTATGCTGAAATAAAGCTGACAATTCTGTCAGCTCAAGCAGGGATGTATAATGAGAGCAAGAAAAAGAAAATAGAGTCTGACTGTCTTGACAAAGACCTTCAGTGATCACGACAGCAATGCCCAAGTTTCAGTTAGACTGTAAAATCACTTCATGTGAGGACTGAGGGAACCCTCATCCTGTGAAACACATAAACTGTTCACCATGACACAAAATGTATGCAAAAGGAAAAGTTGTGCCAAGCTCTGGTGCTCGCTGCTCTGCGAATGATTGGGATCAGTCTTGCCTCCATTTCTGCCTATCCAAGCACAGAGCATGCACTCACCTTTCCGGAACTTCTCTGCCTGATCCCTCCACTGCTTGACTTCATTTTCATTCACCAGCCTGAAAAATGAAATTAGATCATTTAAACTTTTCCTGAACTACCCAGGTTGAAAGGCAAGTGGCCATTATGCGCAGTGAAAAGGCAACCTGGTAAGTGTACAAGTTTATACAGGATCATACCAGTGGTCCTTCTGGATCCAGATTCTGCTCCCTAGCCTACAGCTAATATAAATATGATGCCTTGTTACTCAATGTCATAAAAAGGCATAAAGGAATGGCTGGGAAAGAAAGTCTTGATACATTCCTGTCTTCAGGTAATGCCCTCAAAGTGCCAAGTCTACTTATTTTGAAAGAGAGAAGTCATCACTAAAATAATCACAGCTGCTATGGGTTACAAATTGCCCCATCCTTAATATAAGACCAGATCACCACGTTTTTCCTACTTTCTGCGGTTCTATTTTTTCTTTCTTACAAGGAGGAAGAACACTTCTCTATTGGGCAATATATCAGCAAGGCAATTCTCATATCTCATAGTGGCACAGCTATTTCCTATTACTGACAGAAAATATGCAGGGCATGCTGGGGATTGATCAGATATGCAGAATGAGGAGTAGCTATGAAAGTAGGAAGGGAAGATCAGGCATGAAATCTACAATGAAGTCTGGTATCCAACACTACTGTATTTTTCCATGACAACAAATCAGTTTCGATTTTGGCTCATGCCTGTAACAAGAGAAACTGTAAAATTTTTAGTACGGGAGAATTTGGTTTCATATAGGACTTATGTTCTATAAATGGTCTTTTCAGTGGATAATTCGGAAGGGTAATGGGCCATGAATTACCTGCAGAGGCAGTTGGATGAAATGAAGAATCCAAAAGTTTGGCTAAAAAAGGACTGAGAACAGGGAAGTTGAGATGAGAGCCAGCTCATGTAGCTAGACTTCTCAAATGATGCATCCTATGGGAAAAAATAATGGTAATGCCCTCAACCAAGTCTGTGGGTGAGAGCAAACAGACATTTTATGAAGAGGTAAGAGGTTTTGTGTGCCAAGTGGGGACTACTTTCCCCTATTTACAATCTTTCTAAATCATGTGCTCATTAGTGAGGAATGGGATCTACACAGAGATGATGACATTATTTTTATTTTTTTAATATCAAGGAAAGCTTTCATGAGCATCCTGAATGAGAAAAAGGCACGTGAGGAAGCCTTGTTATAAAATCAGGAGCATTTCTTCTGCTCTTCTAACCAGATTAACATTTACTAGAAGTCAAAGACAAGGAGTTTGCTAGAAAATACTGACAAGCTAAGATGTCATTAGAAGGAAACTACTTAGAAGACTTAAATACTTAACAAGAAAATGAGAAGCTGTAAGTTGAAATAAGAAAGTCCTCATATATGATATTTTATTTCTTAAGCACCTGCATAATGTTCATATCCTTATAAATGCATAACAGAAATAAACAATAAAAATGCAGCTTACATTTTAATGATATTTTTGACATTGAAGTTTTCCAATGGAGCTATATCTGGATCATCTCCTCGTTCATCCTGAAGAACAATTTGTTGGAGTATTCTGTCCAACAGCTGCCACTGCTGGAAGTTTCCTCCATTCCTCTTATCTGTATTGAGAAAAGACCAACACATGAGAACTTCCAATTCCATGCCAAAGTGCACAGACCTGCCAACAAACTGGCATTCTTTCCTTCCCACCTTTCATCTCAGTCCTGTGTGCGATGAATTACAGAACACGAAGACTAACCCTGAACAGTTGCTAGCAGACTATTTACAAACACCTGGCATACTGGAACAGCAAATAACAGGCATGGGCAACTTTGTGCCTGATTTGCACATTCAGGCTACGCAACCCTTTTGACAGGTTAGCTCTAACTTGCACGTCAAATGTCTGTGAAAAGGACTCCTTTGTGATAACTAATGCTCAGTGTTTTCTGGGGCTTGATGTTGAGGTCACTGTAGAAACAATGAGATGTTCTATCTGCATGCTTGGTTATCTGCAGGTCACTGAAACCCAACTGGCATGAAAAATTCGTACAAACATGACAGGAAAGCGTGGATATAAAGAACAGAAATTGAAGCAAAGGGACTGATCCCATGGATATCAAAACAGAAGAGCCAGAGCAACATAAAGCTCACCTTAGCTCTCTAAGTTACATAACCTAGACTGTTAGATTCTTTAAAACTGCTCCACTAAAATCCTGTCCTGGCCTAAAAGGATTTAGTCCTTCTGCCACCAAAAATCTCAGTCAATATGTAAGCTGAAGCGCTGTTCTAAAGAATAATATCAAAGAGGCCACTGAAACAAAGCATTGCTTGAATTTGTCCATGGCAGTACTTGGATCTAAAGAGACCCTGAGAACATATCACATTACTTTCTGAAAAGCACACCATGGTACATCTCCCTCATGTTCCCTTCTCAGTTTGACTGCTCAAATATAGATGAAAGTAATGGAAGACCAGCACTTCACACCTAGTAGGGTCAAGGCAGGCAGTTCTTCAGTGATCTTGCTGTTATACTCTGGACGCGTAACTGAATTATTTTATTGCAGTTAACAAGAAGATTCTTATAACTTCCTCTGGAAACAAATTCCAATATTATTTTTCACTTTGAGTTTAGGAGCTCTCCACTGATGCATTGCCATGAGATAGCAGCCTGAAGACTTACTGTGGAATTTCCCAGTGGCAGAACAGCTTTCAGTACTGTACTGTTTCACCAGAAAAAATCCTCAGTGTCTTTTTTCAATATTCAAAATGCTATCTATTTCTGGGAATTCCCTGATCTACAGCACAATGACTCTTTTTAAAACTTAAATTTAATAATTTCAAATCATTAAAAGCTCCGTCAGTGACTAACTGGAATGTCTCAGCTACTCAATTTTATTTTCAAGTTCAGAGAGGTCAAACTGCTGCCCTAAGTATTGTGACAAAGTTTGCTGGGTGGAGTCAGTGTAAGATACCAAGTTCATTAGCCACAGCCAAGTTCTGAATGGAAGACAAGGGCAGTATGTGCCCTGGTATCTGTGAACTTGTACCTACACCAAAGCTTTACCCAATTCTCCAATACCCCTTGTTCTGGAAATCTGCAAATGTACTCACATGGCATCTGCAAGCAGTGCTGGAGGATGGATAACAAATAGGGATAGGCATCTGTATGCTTCAATCTCTTCTTGATCAACTCAAACATCTGAGAGGCACTTTTTGTATCAATGTGGATCTGAAGTGAGAGAAGAGAAAAACCATCCGCAGTGAAAACCTGATTAACTGTGAAAGATCCAATCAACATGAAGACAGGCAAATTTCCAGCAACTGGACCTCTGCAAAGTCTCCTGCCATGTCCAGCTGCAGGTTCCAGTAACAGGCACACGGGTCTTTGACACCACCATTGTCATCCCTACCCAGTATGGAAAAGATCCCCAAAGCACAGGGCTAGAAAGGTGGGAGGCATGCAAAGCAACCAAGAGCTGTTCTGGAGCAAGCACAACATTTGGGTCCTAGAAACTGGTGGCACAAATAGTAGAAGCTAAGCGAGAAAAGGACAGCTGTTCTGTATCAGTGTGCAGCAAGAGCTGTTCATGAAGAAAGAGACTAAACCATTTAGGACCCTATAGCTTTTCACTGATGCAAGAGGTTGTCTTTGTTTTATGGCTGTCTTTAAAATCCACATATTGTAAAATACTGATCCTCTCCACAGGCTCCAAGGCAACAGTCTTCAGCAGAATTTCATGTAATCTTGGGAAGAGTATGAGAAAATAGCCCAAACTTCATCCATAGTCCTGTAAAACTAGACAGCATCCAGATCATCAGGACTGAGAACCTGAAAGCAGGGTTGAGAACCTCCTTCATTCCTGAACATTCAGGCAAACAAAATAAAGAAATTTTTATCAAACATACTCATCAGAAGCCCTTTGTGTGATCACTGTTTTCATTGTTCACATACCACAAACCTCCTGCTTGCTAAATGAGAAACAGTGAAAACAAGAGCATCAGCCACTCTCAGCATCAAAGTCAAACATTACTTTTAGGGAGCACAAGGGAAAGGTGCACCAATAATCTCAAGAGGACACAAGTTCAGCTTTGGCAAGTTCAGGTACTCCAAAGAAAAACTCACCAGGTCAAACCGCTTGGCAAGCTCCAGGTCATCTTCATTTCTGACCATCTCAAAGAAATCTAAATGTCTAAGAGGAAACAGAAAAACAAAACATCTGCTAGTGTTCATAGCATGATTCAGACTTAAAGTAAGTGTGTCACTAGAGAAGCAGCAATACCTCAGTTCAGCTAGAACATGTGGAAACTGGTAAGCCTTTCTTACATGAAGTGCTGCCACAGGTATGCAAGGCAAGGGGGTCAGTGACAGGCCAAAAGAAAAGGCTGGCAGAGGTGTACACGCTCTGCAACTCCCGTGCTAAGTCACTGTGTTAAGGTAAGGTGCAAAAAATAAACATAAAATAGGAAAGGGACATTCTGTTTTTGATTAATGCAACGTCTGCAGTGATAATACATTTCTAAAAAGTCCACACCATGCTCGATAGCCAGCTATTAGATCATTAACAAGTTGTTTCTTTTAAACAGTGGAGCAGAAGTGCATTCAGTGGATCAGTTCACAACAGTCTCTAGATATGCCTATTGATAAGCACAGCAGCATGACTTTGGATCTGGGTGACCTGGTGAGTGACACATTTGACCATCTGGACTTGTCTTACACAGAGACTGGAGCACAGCAGATGATGTGGAGAAAGGCTGTGGCACATTCCCCACATTGTACAGATCTGGTACAAGAGTCCATGTAATCCAGCCATCTGAGATCCTCTCAAACCTCTGTTACTCTCTTGACTAACTTGTAAAACCCAAAAGTGCCCTAAGCCCCTCCTAAACACTCCTGGTTACTGTCCAAAGGAATACAGATTATCTGTAGGACAGATTCTCTTATTCTTGTTTATAATGTAGCAGATCAAAAGTAACATTCCTGATTCCAGCTCTGCAGCAAACTGTAGACATACAGCTTGGAAACTCAGAACCTGCACTCGGACCGTAGTCTGTCTCAATGAAGTCAATGAACTGCTGGCTTCTCTCCCTCCTACCAGTACAGGCTTTTGCTTCGGTTTTCCTTCACAAGAAAACAATTTGGCCATTTTTTGTATTTTTCATTCTGACTGCCACCCCCAGCTGAGAAGAAAAGCAATTGAAGAACTCCTTTGCCACAGCCTCTGCCAACTTAGTATGATATTTTCTGCTTCATCCGCTGATGCTAATTTTAGGATAATTTTTTTTTTTAAATTTTTTTAGAGAGTCAGTTTCAAGAAGAGACAGAGACAGCTGTCTCAAATACAGAAGAGTTTCTAAGAAGTCTTTTTATTCATCAGTAGCTGTTCTCAGAAAGTAAGTCTTACCTGTCCAGTGTGGCATTCTCATGTCCTCTGAGCTTGTCAATGACAGGTTGAATTCCCAGCATTAGAAACTCATATCGGAGGTGCAATCGGAACTCCAAATTGTCCTTAAAAAACGGGGGAAAATCAAGTTACTTGTTTTCAAAAGCTGTCAACCACATTTTAAAAAAAAAAATTACTTAAAACTTCAGTTCTTCCCTTTTTAATATTCTCTATCCTGACAGCAAATTCACAGGATGATTAAGTCCAGTAAAGTAAGCAAAAAAGAAATGAATGCCTTTGCCTCCATTTCACTTAAAAGTACATTTACGTACTACAAATTTTGCATATGCAGTCACAAGGACAGCACACTCCATGTTGTTCCACAAGGAACAGAAGCTATTAGCGTTTTTCCTGCTAGTCCGTTAGAGGTTCCCCTTCTGGTCACAGATGAACAGCATTGCAGCCTTCCTCCTAGTTTTTCTGTTTATTTGCCATAAAACCATATACATAAAATCACATACTCTCACAAACCTTTTGACATCTATTCAGTGAGAAGTTACAGGATTCCCAGAGATGGAGACAAACACATTGTCAGACAGCTCTCATGAGCTTGTTGTCTTTTGTGGTTTAACCAAAAAAGAAAAAAAGCCAACATCGCAAAAGTAACACTTTTAATTAAATAAATCAGTTTAAGCTATCCTCCATACTCTAAAGGAAGTCTTGTTAATAAAAGTAAAACAACTGGGCTTTTTTCTGAAATGTTTCCCTTTGATATTTTAAAATTAAAATGCTTTGAGTTTGGCTTTGAGTCAAAACAACTTAACACTTCAAAACATTTCTGAAGGTAAACCAAAATATTTTCTAAAAAGGCTGAAATAAAAAGGTAAATTCTTTGCAGTTCTTAAAACAAACAAACAAACAAACCTCCACAACCAAAACAGCAAAAAAACAACCAAAGAAACAAAAAAACAACCAAAAGTAATCACTTCAGTGTAAGCAGTCTATGTAATATTGAAGAAGCTTGAAATAAAATAATATGGAAGACATTATAAGACTGATCTTAACAATTAAGCATTATTTTCCACAAACTATATCCTCTCACTACCACAAGATTCGTGACTTAATCTACTAACTATTTCCAAGGTAAACTAATTTAAACATAACATTTTAGAAGGAATTTCCAGGGCAGTGACTCACCTCACCAGCACCTGCATTCAGAACAGCATTGATAAAGGACATGATGGCTGTTTTGAGGTTTACTTCATCTCGGTATCGCCCCATGCTTCGGTCTAGCTCATTTAACAATGACTGAAACAGAACAGCAAGCTGGGTTAGAGGACATAATCTAATTTCTTGCACTGTTGTGCATACTCTTCATAAGATATGCACATAGTCTTCTTTTGATCTGCTATATATTTGCTTAAAGAAATGGGTTTTTTCAGACAATGTTATTAGAAATTTTGGGCACTCACAATAAACAGATGAAGAATAGTGATAGGAATATAATGCTCACCTGACCCTAATTTTTTTTTAAAAAAGAGTTTTTTAAACAACCTATTATTTGAGAAAAAGCAGATGCCATTTATATTTGCCAAAATGATCTAAGAATGCAGCAGAATGATGACCTTCCTTGCCAGTTACCTCTGTATGGTGAAAATCATACATTCATAGAATCGCGGAATGGTTTGGATTGGAAAAGACCTTAAATATCATCTTGTTCCCATCTCCCTGCCATGAGCAGAGAACCTTCCACTAGACTGGGTTGCTCAGAACTCCATCCAACATGGCCTCGAACACTTCCAGGGAGGGAGCATCCACAACTTCTCTGAGAACGCATTCTAGTGTCTCAACACCCTCACATTACAGAATTTCTTCTTAATATCTAAACTAAACCTACTCTCAGTTTGGGGGCATCCCCCCATGTCCTGTCACTTCATGATCTTGTAAAGAGTCCCCCACTGTCTTTCTGTAGGCGCCCTTCAGGTTCTGCAAGGCCACAATATGAGAGGGAGTTTATACACAGAAAAATAGTGTCACATTCATATGTCCTTTCTACTCACATCACTCAAGTAATTTTCATTATTTTTTTGGATCTCAGCAGGATAGATAGCACTTCTGTATACAGGGAGAGATAATTGTAAAGAGAAGCTGTCTTTTGAGGAAAAAAGCCTATGCCGGAACCTTGAAAGATTTATCCTTGTTCCTTCACTTTCCACTCTTTAACATATAGCAGACAATTATTACCTCTTGGTAAGTTCCTTTTAGGAATTTTCAAATAACAGGAATATCTTCTATGCACACAGCTCCAAAGCTCAAAGTTAAATTACACATCTCCACTGGAAGTGCAGTTAAGCTCCAGTTTCCATGTTACAGACTCACAGAATGGTTTGGGTTAAAAATTACCTTTAAAGATCATCTAGTCCTGACACCCTGCCACAGGCAGGAATATCTTTCCACCACACCAGGCTCCTCAAAGCCCCATCCAGCCTGGCCTTAAATACTTCCACAGATGAAGCATCGACAACTTCTCTGGCCAACCTGTTCCAGTGCCTCTCCACCCTCATCATAAAAAACCCCTCTTCCTTTTACCCAATCTATGTCTAGTCTCTTATAGTTTAAACCCTTTAGCCCTTGTCCTATCACCACAGGCCCTGGTAAAATGCCTTTGTCCATCTTTCTTACAAGCTCTGTTTATTTATTGAAAGGCTGCTGGAAGTTCTCCCCAGAGGCTGCACATCCCCCTGTTAACCAACTCAAGGGGTCTTTAGCATTTGGGGGTGTTCAGCACGGGAATGCTTTTGGTCTGACTTCTGCATACATATTTTACCATAATCCAGTGAACATCCGGAGACAAAGGAGAAAAAGACTAGACAAATAACATTGGTGGCCTTTGCCTTATTTAGGATTAAATCCACTTGAATATTTACCAGAGAGGTTATATGCAGAGACTGATTAGCCATGAAAGCAACTCTACTTTTAGCTTTGTATTGATCACCATTAATATTCTCTTCAGGATCTTCTCTGATCAGTTCATAACTCCAAGGACCACTTTCCTTACTGAAAGAGTAACAAATTCCACTTGAGATCTGCCAGTTCAACTGCATGAGTCTCACTCCAGCATTAATAATAAATGCCTCACACTCATATATTTGTTTTGCTGTTGCACTAAAAAAGAGAGAATGCTTTTTAGTCTCCCCAGGAAGTTTTGACCATAAAGGGATAATGAAGACAAAAATAACTTTTTAGTGTTCAGCTCAGCAGACCATCTAAATAACATTTTGAAGCTATGATGCTGAGTAAGGAAGTTCATTTTCCTCTAGTCAGTCTTTTGTCCCTGGTTACTGAAAGTGTTCATTCATAGCAAAATCTTTCCTCTGCTAGTCATCAGTTTCATAGGTCTATCTTGCTTCCTGTAAAAAGCCATGGAGATATGTCTCAAGAAACAGGAGGAATATCCTTCTGTGCATTCTTCAGGTGAAAGAATAACCTCCTGGCTTCATGCTTGTTTTTGTGCAAAAATATTTTGACCTATCATACACTGCTAGTGACAGCTGTTTTTACATCTGAGCATAGTATGTTCATTATCAAACAAGCTCGATTTCATGAACTCCTTTCTCTTGCTGCTTCTAAATTTCCCATCTGGAATTTTCAAATTTCCCTACTCCAGGCATTTGAGCTTCAATCTCATCCCAGTAACTGTGTTATGACCAAATAATATTTTGCTAGAAATGGGAACAAGTCTTACATAAAAGCACATGAAATGCCCTACTGAGCCAGACTGGTGGTCAGCTTAATCCAGCATCCTATGTCTAACAATGACAATCAGAAACTATTTGAGAAGTCTTTAAATTCATCAACAAAACCAGCTGTTCAACTTGACACACAAGCAGAAGTGATTTAAATAAATGAGAGAATTTTATTCTGTTACTTCCAGATTTTACACTGAAATCCAAAGCACATGTGCCTTCTTGGAATAATTGAATTAGCCATCACTACAGAAGCATGAAAACCAAGGACAGTTTTGCTGGGTTTTTTCAGAGGCTTCATTCCTATCATTTTTTCTCATAGACTTTTAGGAACATGCTAGAATCTATTAAAAAGCATATCAGGTACAGTATCCAGACAGGCTGAAGGATGCTAACACAAGTTTTCTATCCCCTTTTTTAGAACACTGAACTAGGAGCAGAATGCAATGGGAGGCAAACCAAATTCAGGGCAAGAAAACCCAAAACTCTGTGTTGCACTAATCCAATTGCAGAGCAGCATATCCTCATGTAGTTGTTCAGCTTGAGAAGGAAACACTGTTAAGTTTCTGTAATTCCTAAACATCAGAGTCTACACCCACATACTGTGGCCAAACTCCAGTATCTCCAACTCTTTGCAAATGGCTGGGGTTCAAATCTCCACTTGAACATTTCCTGTGAAAAAGATTTCACCAGACCTCTTGGCAGCCAGTTCTGTGGCCCAATTGATCTTATGGTTATAAAGGTTGTTCCTACTATTTAAGCAAAACTTTCCTCACTTAATCCCATTATTCCTCATCACTGACAACCAGTAGGGTTTCATTCAATCTGCAACAAACCTCAAAAGGCTTTGGTTGAGCCCTAAAGGGAAGAAGGAAATCAAGGGTGAATACAGCCTTTTAATTTGTTCCTTGTTAGATCCTCTACTACAATTCCAAATTGGGCAGACTTCTCCTTACAAATCATGGTCTGTACTGACAGTGTTTAATACAAACCAGGCAAGGGAGCTCTGGAAGGAATTCTCTTGACCTCCACCTTTTCAACTGACAATATCAAACTTTCTTTATTCCTTCATCTCAAGCTTCGAAATTTCTAGCAGCATTAAGGAGGAAAACAAGAGTTTTCTGCCCAAAGCAGCCCAATATTTCCACTGGCAAGTGAAATCAGCTTCTTTCAGACAGTATCTAACACCTAGGTTCTCTCAAGACTAAAAGGAAAATTCTTTCTCCCCACAGGGATCCACAGCTAGACGAGTGTTTTAAATAGCAAGCTATGCTGGAACAGCACTGGAACATCCTGATAAACTTTTTGGCCAATACAGCGTTATGACTTTGCAATGTTAGTTTTGTCTCAAAATACCGCACGTTAAAAAGTATAATGTGCTACAATGTTATGACACAGAAAAAAGGCGGGGAAGCAGTAAGCGTAACAATAATCAGAAAGGCAACAGCTTAGGGAAGAGAAATTTTGTGCCCCTTTCACAAGGGAAACCTGTCATAAATAGGATGATTCAGACATGAATGACTTTAAAATCAGAGACTCTTCTTTCTCAGTTTTCATTGCATTTTATAAAACTCCATCTTCACAAGGAAAAAAAAACCAAGATAAAGTAGCGTTTTTATGATCACACAATGAGCCAGTGACAGAATTACACTGAATACATGAAAAAAAACCCCAGCAACAGGACAACGAGGGCTCATCTTCTTAATTCCACATTTCTGCTCTGAGGATTTATTGTTTGGATTTCAAGTGGGTTTTTTCATCTCTCTTCTTTAAGGGGGAGAGTAGCATTTGTAAGCTAAGTAGCATGTTTCAAACAATTGGACGAAGACAGAGTTTTCCAGATTGCCTCAGGAAGAAGACTAAAGGCATGCCCTCATACTGTTGTGGCATTTGAGTAAAAAAGGAACATTACTCTGAAGAGGAAAAATTTCAAGGAATATCTTAAGATGAACTACAGACTGCCCTGCAGAACATTAAAGTGAGAATCATTCCAGGCAGAAGTGCATTATAAAAGAAGGGTTGACAATTAAAGCAAGCAAAGGGATAAGCTCAGGCAAGAAGATGTGGCAAATGTGAGAAAATAGGAATAGTGACTATATAAATTGAGACACAAACATAAAGTATAGAATCTTGTTGCAAGTGCCAAGACAAAGATGATCCTGATAGACCTATAAATACATTGAATATCAAAGACCCAGGGTGAAGGTGCAGCATGAAAAGGCAACCGAGTGAAGACTGGAGTCTCGACATAAAAGAGTAAGTTCTGGAGAATCTTCCCAGGGCTTTAAAGGGAATCCTGACTGAAGTTAGGGACCGACAACTGTAGTCAGTAGATGAAATGCTGGCAATTTAGAAAGAAATAATATTTTACGTCAGTTTCAATTCAGAGTAAAATATTAAAATTTTTGTTAAGGAAATAGTCCTTCATATTCATATAAGTTCTATCCATATTTTCCATTAACTTCAGAAAAAAAAAAAAGGAAAGAACACATCAAGAAGCAAAGATACCCTTTACAAAGTATTTCAGCACAGTTTGATTAATGGTCTTCAGCTGGTATTACTTGGTGCAATTTAGTTAAGTTAATTGGGACTAAAAGCATTTATAATGCTCAGGAATTTCACTGTAATTTGAATTTTGACTTCAGATACACTAGTATAAAACGGTAAGTTTTCTATTCAAGCAATAGAAGCTATTGCAGGACAGAGTCAATGCAAGTTTAGTAAGAACCATATCTTAAGTCACAGCTTTCCCTCTCCACTAATTCACCAGTTGCTGAGTCTTCTGACAATTTTTGGCAGCTGTGCCAGGCAGCAGGAGTTGTGCTTAGAACACTGACTGGTGATAACTTCTTACATTCAACAAAACATGCAATGTTTTATGCTGCTATGTTAAATACAAAGATCTCTACACTCCACCACACTTGTGCAAACTGGAAATAACCACTGTTTCAATCTTAAGCTGTCAGCAGCAAGTAATTCAGGACCTCAAGTTTTAGATAGCTGTCAGTAAATCATTCTGAACCTCTCTTCCTTCTTCTTACAAAAAGGAGCGGAAGCAGAACCATGTACCCCAAATTATTATTCATCATAATGACATTCCTCTTCAAAAGGGAAAAAAATTGCTTTGGGGAAAAGTAGATCTGTACAATCTGTTAATTACATTAACTTCCTGATTCCCCAATGGACATAGTGCTGGTCACCACAAATGACATGAGGGAGAATGGGACACTTTTTTTTTAGGTTTGCTGCTAACTGCAAGAGTTGAAAATGAATCCAAACAGATAGTATACTCAGTGCCAGCTTTCACAGATGAGGAGAAATAAATTAACAGCAAGATACCTTAATGGGATGACAAATATTTTTAACCACTGTTGTCAGGAAGACAACTTAAGGAAAAGCAACACTGGCATTGATATTGTCAGAGGTCAGCATCACCTGTAAGTTATTTGTTGGACAATCCAATAAAAGCGAGTACAGTTTCCAGAAAGCCCTGCACTTTTACTTCACAAGAACTGAGATGATTTCCAAAATTTGAGATTATTTTCCTCTTACGTATTGTGTCTCTAATTTGGCCATTGTCTTGCAGAGTTAGATATAGAGAAAGACTGAGCAGTACCTTTACAGTTCCCAGATTTCCTTCCCCCCACCAAATAGAATCAGTCTGCAATGATGGACCATAGAGGCAAAGGAATATATTTCTACTCTGCATAGTTTCTCCTGTTCCTACAGTTTAGTTCACAGTTTTATTTCTTTCACAGAAAGAATTCTTGTTTGTGGGTTCTGCCAGATTTCCCACTTGCGGTGGACCGTTTTCAGCTTAACAGTGTTTAGGTGTGGCTGGTCAAAGTCAAGCTGCAAAGTACAAATTTTGCTGCAAGCAAAGCAAACTTTTTGGACACTTCAATACACCGAATGATTCTGCTGGCTGCTCAAGCAGCAGGAAACACAGCCCCCAAAGGGTTCCGTTTCACACCTAAAGGATCTCTTCAGATACTTGCAAACTCTCTGTTACAAAGATTATATTCAGAACAACGATTAAAAGAGGATAAAAAAAGGCTTTCATTGTACACTACATCTTTGAAGCTTACAGGAAAGGTATAGAACAAGCATTTTCAGCTCATCCTTCTTTTAAAATAGCTTCCCATATTCAAGTAACAGTGGATGCTTTTCTTGACAATAAGCTGCAAGACCATTCTGAGACAGAGGTGCAGGAGGGCAAGAGGCAAAGAGATGTAACACTCTTAATTGTAAGTGCTAGAGCATCAGAGAAACTTCCTCTAAAATGTAAGGAAGACCATGACCACATTTGTTTCTTCAGTTTTTAAAAAATCCCCAGTCTCTCTGTTAGAAGAATAACTGGAGATGGATGAGGAATGTCTTTTGATGAACAGTTACCTCCTCAAAATTAAACTCAAGCTATTGCTGAGTGTAGCAGAAAATCCCATTTCAGACTCCAAACACAAGTATTAGTAACTGCAAACAAGAACACATTCCTTCTGCTAAATCATTTTGAGGGCTGCGGGGGGCTTCTTTTTTTTTTTTCACTTGAAAAATATAAGAGGGAGAGTATCCATTTATCTTTCATTTTTGTCCCCAGTGGAAAAGTATTTTGACAAGAGCAGCCTTTATGCAAAGTACTTTTCATGAATGTGAGAGACTGGTAAGCACCCGCAAATCATTCCACCAGATTCCTCAAAAGCTACCACATTTTACCCAGCAATGACTTACCTCAGTTATTCAATAACTTTTAAATCAACACAGAAACAGAGTGGGAGAGAGAGAGAGAACACCCAATGAGGGTAAACTCAGCATCCATCTCCCATATGGGCTTATTAAGCAGAGTCAATTGGTCCAGTAACGGCAAGTTAATGCAGGACCACAAGTGTAGTCAGGCTTGTGAGTTATCACTGCTTTTTGCTAAGCAGCTCAAGTTATCCCCACCTGTCTCCTAGGTATAGAAGAATGTCATATTAATTCAGGAAGGATTCTTTATTTCAGCTAATTACTAGAGTAGAAGCTGACTTTAAATATTTTCCTTCTCCTCCATAGGCAGTACCCATTAACCTCCACATCACAGCCCACGTACATGGCTTACCTTCTGCATCTGCACTGCTTGTTCCTATCCTACTCCTGTGCTAAAGAATGGTGACATATTCTTATGACTGCAGCTGTAATCTCTTCACCTTCCAAGTTTTACTGTAATTATGATTATCTCTATTAAAATAGTCTCAAGAGCTTCCAGCTGAGGCTGAAAGGCCCCCACTTCTGGAGCCATACATCGTATGTGTCACGCCTGCATACCGAAGACACACATCAAGTCTGAATAGACAAGCAATGCAAATGGGGCAGTGCACATAGGGGGATGGGCCTGTCAATGCCAAATATAAGTCAATACCAAATCAAGATCTCCTGCATCCCTGTCCCAGGTCTGAGTCACAGCCAGTGAATCCCATAGTGCATTTGGTTCTAACACAAACATTGGCACCCACTGTCCATGAGCACAGACTCTTTCCCCATTCACTTTTACAGTAATAAGTTGATTGTAGCCTAAAATCCATTAGCTGAGAAGGAGGTAGGAGATAATGACTGTCAGGCATTGGGATCCAGTGCCTGTTGGCTCAACACCATTCTAATCATTTCACCTAAGAAAGGTGAACTATGGGTGAGGTTATCCCATAGTTAAGGAGCCACAGCTTCACACACCGCAACAGATTCTCTAATATCTTTTTGAAAAGGTGCTCAGTTCACTAGGAAGAGGAACATTACAGTAGCAGCCAGTAGTATCCACAATAAAAGCCCATCGCTGACCAACTTCAAGGTCTCCAAGAACGAATTTCCCTTCTATGGTCTGAATGGGAGTTATTTGAGCCAACAATTGCTAAGTGACAGCAATTCACAAGTTGATTGCTAAGTGGCAAGTGAAGTGCCTCCACTATACATAATTTAATTCATTGTCTCCATTATTTAATCCATAATTTGTTTATCACTAAATTAAGGATTTAAAATCAGGACAGAGGCTCCTGGAATTCTGTGGCTTCAGCTTCTAGGACAGAACAAATCATTACCACCCCAGAAATGCCATCAAGTTAGAGTATGAGCAGATTATCAGCTTTCATTTAGCACAGCAAACCTCCATTTTCAGGCAAAACATAAGGGATTTTAAGTTAGCATTAATGACATGCAATAGGTCTTGAAATACAAATATATATATATATATATGAATTTCCCTTCCTAAAACAAAATTATAAATATTGCCTTTTTACTAATTAGCAAGTTTGCAATAATATTATGCACTGTAAAAATCACTCCCGGCAGAGATTCTTCATTCTGGGTATTTCTGTCAAAGTATCCTCCTTTTACCTGGAATCTTGTCCTTTCTGCAGCATAGACTTGGTAGTGAAGCATGGCTTGCAAGACTTTTTTGTGACCATCTGGTACCAAGCAGACAGCCCCTAGGATCTCCAGCACAGCAATCTTGGTCTTAATGTTCTCAGTCCGTAAGCTCTGGGATATGATGTTGATACTTTCTGGATGGGCCAGGACATGAGCCCGTCCTTGGGAGTTGTTCATCAGTGCCTTGATACACCCTATAACGGATGTGTGGATGCGGCTCTCTGAGGTCTCATAGTCCATGCTCTTCAGGAAGTTCAGTAAACAGCTCAGGCCATCCAGCTCAATAAACCTGGTCACAAACCTGAAAAGAAAAAAAAAACAAAAAAACTAGTAGGAAAAACAAGGAAAGCAGGCTTAAGGCACTTTATTCAAAAGATACTATATTATTCAACCCTAGATCTTTAAAAGCTGGATAGTTTTTAGCTTAAATTTACAGAACAATTCCCAGGTACTCAAGAAAAACAAAGCAAACAAACCAAGAGAGAAAACATTCCAGCCAATAATGGTGTGTTACATAGTTTCAGGTAATTAAATGCTATCATCTTACTCTTCTGTTTGGTCTCTGTGTTCTTTGTTGCAGTTACCACCAAACACTGCTGTGGATCACCTCAACAGCTACTGCATTTTCAAGGCTGAAGGGATTCTTTCAAATTGTTCTCTTACATACGTGCTAATATACCAAACACACAGACTTCTCACCACACTTTTAGTTATGAGTTCAGATTGTCTTGAAAACCATTTTTAGGTTTAGCTCTAACTTTCAGCCAATACAGCTTATAGGTTCCACCTCCAGGATCTGGGCACACTGACCGAGGCGAATTCATTCCCACTCTGTCCGTCAGCCCTACTGCCCTCGCACTTCAATCCCACGACATATGTATAGGAACATGCTATATTTAAAAGGGGCATGTTCTTCTGTAAATGGTAAAGCTCCTCTGTTTTTGTTGAAAACCAGGGTTAAAAAATCCAGATGGGCCAATTTAGACCATGCAAACAGCCCTCTAGACAAATCACTCGAATAGGATGGAATTAGAGAAATCTTCAAACCAATCATTCTAGCAATGTTTCATTTGAAATTCCCAGGATAAAAAATGGGGATTCAAACACATGAAAAGGGCTGCAAATAATTTCTCTAGATTGCATTGTTTATCTCCTGCCTCCTCTAACATGTTGCTCAGGTAGGTACACTTTTTTGGAATGTCTGAATGCAAAAACCATGTGCACCACACTTGAAATTTCAGTCTATAAAAATGTACAGCAGCAATGATTTGTCCATGGCCACACTCAGAAGCATAATATAGACAGACAGTTCAAGCAAATGAAAAGGTTGCTGACAATTGCCACCTGTGTAGCAAGTTAAAAATACCAAAATTCTGTGTCACTGTGCTTTTACCCAGCCCCTCTTCTTCCCTAATGTACCATCTTTCTTTTTCTGTCCATGAGATGCTGTTACTTATAATCAGTAATAATGGAAGCACTATACTGAAAGATGAAATTTCATTGGTCTCTGTTCATGTCCCTGTACCAGCAAGACAAACTGAAGCCATAGTTATATTTCTCTGCATAATATGGATTTGACATACGTATGGTGTTTTGGTGTTTACATTCCACGCCACACAGGAATTTTCAGAGTCTACCTGAAAGTTACACTCACTATGCTGATGGATTTGCCAACTTTCAGCTTACGTGGGCCAGCAATTTGACCAAAAATATGGAAAAGCCTGGTGCATTCAACAAAGTTTTGGTCTGAGGTTTGGATTTTGTTCAAAACTGAATTTCAAAGTGACTATCAGAGTAAGGGCACACACATAAAAATGTGTACACCAAAAATGAAAACATGGTTTAACTGAACCCTGCTATGACAATCTGCCAAGTTTCACACAGGTCTGATTGCACAGTCTCTGAATGCATCATTTTGTCTATCCTAACAAATCACAGGAGCAAAAGACCCTCTTTCTCCAGGCCTGAGAGCAGCATCAACACTGTGCACCAGGAATTTGGTAAGCCACCCAAAGCAGTTTGTTACTGAAATTGATTACAGAAAGATTCAGACTTGGTTAAGTTTCTGTAATGCATTAAGCTGCTAGCTTGACAAAGAAGACTGAAAGAAGTACATTCATAGCTAAAAGAGTTGCTGCAAAGGATTTATTTGGAAAGAAAATAAGCACAAACTCAGCATGTTACTAAACAATGATGTCAATGAATTCTGATCAATATCCTGGGCCTATAAAGAGTAGAGCTGCTGTTATCTCTACTGTGGAGGGGCTACTTAAAATTCTCCTTCTTGTCCTTACCTTCAAAGTTCCATTCCATACTTTATCTATTCCCTCTGTCTTTTGAGGCTTGGGGGAAAGAGACTTTTTTTCCCCCCCCGTTCTCTGAACTTCCAGGGCTGAGAGAAGACTTAAGATGAATATGTTTCTCAAGTAATAGAGTAATACTGATGGAAACACCCTAAGAAGCAGCAGAGCAAAGGGTCCCCTAAAAGCACTTTTGGATAGAACACACGATGTTATGATGAGACAAACAAGGCACTACAACCTTCAAGTATTTTAGCCTGCTCTGATGACCATGTGAAAAAAAAAAGGTAAATGCACAAAAGTCACATTGTCTCAATTAAGTACAAACTCACTAAATTCACTGGCAGTGCAATTTTTCTAGGATTGTTAGGATGAGGTCATTCCAACAAGGAGGCATGCGCTGGAAAGTGGTGTGTGTCACAAAACTTGATTAATGACACAATTTAAAACAATGTTGGGACTTTCCTGTACTATTCCTAGCCCAGAAAGCAAACAGTGAGCTGCGTTACTCAACAGCAAGCAGAGCCAAGTACCTTTCTATTTCAGCTGCAATCAGAAGCAGGAATCAAATTATGATTTTCATCTTCCTTTTTCTAAACACTTAGTTCCCTATTCGCTGGAAAAGCCAGAAACCATGCTGGAGGAGGTAAAGAAAAGGCAAAAGCAGTTTCTGGCCCAACAGATACTCTCAGTATGAGGATTTGCTTGATGAGGGGAGGTGTGTGAGTAAATGTCTGTAGAGGGGAGAAAAAGAAGTGGGAGTTCAGCTGACAGCCTGAGAGCCACAATCCTCACACTGTTTGGTGTTTGTGCATCTGTCTGCCTCTAAGCAGATGTCTGTGTGTGTGCATGTGCAAAAGCAAAGTCAACTTACACAAGTAAAGAACCTTCTCGCACACAGTACACAATACGAGCGTAACTAACTCCCATCCTACACAGCCTCTATGCTGCAAAGTACGGTCTTGTTCTAGACTGGGAGGTGTAAAGTTAAACATATTTGCCAATGCATCCTGGCTAACACATTCAAATACTCAAATGTAAATACAGCAGAGTGTGTTTTAATAGGTGCTAAACAAGCAAATTAAAGCCTAACCTCACCTCAGACTCTCACTTGACCAGTTTAGCACACTTTAAAAGGCAGGGCACCTCTCTGCCTTTCAAGTTTTAGAGAGTGCTGATCAGAATGAGTTAGCTAGCTCTAATAATAAACCTTTCATCCAAGTACAGATGTGGTGGCCTGAGAGGTACCGACCCACTGATGGATTCCAAGTGTTGGGGTATTGCCTCCCTGTAAGACTTGATCCAGCTCAGGAAAGACAGAAAGATCATATGCTGTGGCTGTGCAGAGAGCAGGATGTTCCCACCCTGTTAACAGGCAAGGCTACATTTCCCTGCAGCATTAGTTTTTGAACCAGGGGCACGCATAATCCTGATAACTACTGAACTGCTGAAAAATTCAGCATAATGGATTTTACTTGCTGGTTGCATAAATGATCCTCTTCAGCATGCACCTGGATGCAACACTGTTAAATCAAACAAAGAATAGTAGGAGGTAAATCTGAATAAAACAAAAGGAGAAATACAGACAGTAAAGGGAATGAGTGATGATTTGGACTAAAGGAGGTATTTTTCAACGGCTTCAAAAAGCAATTTTTTTCCCAGTCTCTTTTAAGTTTTTGCTGCACTTCTGAACCTCCATTTTGGGACACTAAAATACCAAATGAAAAGCTCTTCTCTCATTGCTTCTGTCCAATGGTTTGTCATCACAATTGTTTATAGTTATAAGTTTTTACAAACCTGAGAGAAAATGTGTTTCTTTACAAGATGCAGATGTGGCATTTTTGTTCTCTGTGGCTGGGATCGTTCCTTTGTGCTAGGAGATAACCTGACTTTATTATTTAAGAGCAGCTCCTAAATACCAAACAAAGTGCACTTGTTCAAAGGGGACCACAAACTGCCCCAGGGATGCTCCTATCCCATTTTCTACAAAGAGGAGAGGAACTTGATTTTGAATAAGTCTGCTTTACTTTTTATTGTTAGAACTGGTGGGTTAGAATAGAGACAGAGATTAGTAATTATTCTCCGCTATCTACGAGAAGAGACACAGTTTACAGTAAAATAAAACAGAGAGCCAAATGCATGTATTTTTCTTCTTTTGATTCCTCTGGATCAGAGAATTCAAGCAGAGGTGCCTATTGTTAAGCTGTCAGAGCCGCTGTGTACCCTACTATCACAAAGAGATTCCAGACAGTTCATCCTGTGTGAATTTAGGTCTCTATTTTCTTCAGAGGCTTGATGAACAGAAGTGGCAAAGAAAATAGGACTTGATATCCAAATTAAATTAGAAAGACTAGTATTTTGAAGGCTTAGGTATCATACTGCTTATGAGAGGGATTTGATGGAGCTGAGGGCCTCTCTACTGCAACCTTTCCATCAAGAAGAAATTGGCTTGTTGATCAGGCACTGGCACGCGGCCCATTTGGCAACTAATGAATTGAGTCGCTGGAAATCAGTTGAGACACAGGACTTAACTCGAAATTTGGCTTGGCTTAACTGTTTTTTTTAAAAAAGCCCCACAACGATCGCCAGTGATTTAGAAGAGAACACTTTATAGGGCAGCCCATGGATGCTTGTAGTGACACTTGTGCTTGTCAGGGTTATTACAAACAGATGAAGCAACAGGCTGTTGTCAAAGGGATCCAGCAGATGCAATACAGGTTGGAGAAGAAAAACCTTACAAGGCTTTGAGCAAAAGAATTTTCTCAAATGCTCATTGCTCTTTCCTCTTCTCCATTGCCTCGTCCTCAACAAGGAGCTTGGGCTGTCTATTCAAAATGACAGAGTGGAACAACCAATAGTGGCCACCAAAGTGTTTCAGCTGGACAAAGCAAAGAGGCCTTGCTGCTGCAGCTACACTCACTGAAAGCTGTCACCTTCACAAAGTAACCATCAAACCAGCTCCACATTAATGCAATAGTTTTGCTTTATCAAGTCTCAACAGCACAGGACTTTGGTTTAAAAGACTGGTGAGAGTTGGGAGCTTGACAGTTGCCTTAGCTTCCATTTTAATATGGAGTCCAGCTGCATTTTACCGTGTTCTCTGGTGTAGGACAGTGACAGACAGGATCAAACAGTCACTTACCTCTTGAGTTAGGTCTCAATATAGGTTACAACTTCTCTGTTTCTACATTAAAAACAATCACTCTACCCGCATGTAAAATTATCAAAGCCTGATAAATCTTTATGCCTCAGGAGCACCAGACTACGATTTTGTGCTCTCTTAAAGCCCATCAAAACAGGAAATAAACAGGAGGTAAAAAACAGAGAAGCTGCATGTCATCAATTTTTTAAAGATTATGAAAGGGAGAAGCACAATCAGTACTTAGCTCTGCAAGAAGTCCCTAAAATATCTTCAGGTCAAGTTAAGTGCAATGAAAATTCTTTGAGATGATTTTCTGGACTGTTTTTATTTATTCATTTATTTGGCTTGGTTAGGATCCCCCCCAAAAAAAGAACCATATTTGCTTAGGCATTACTGAAGCTCTCTGAAACTATGACTTCAGCATAGTGTGGGTGCAAAAGTATTTGGCCAATATAAAAAACATTCAGAATTTTTTTGATTGAGTGTTTCCTGAAATCACATCAACTAAAGTTACTGTTTCTCCATACTGCTCTTCTAAGTGTTAAATTGAAAAGGTTTCTATACTAGTTTGCTATTGTTCAGAGCTTTGTTCCCAGAAAAAGAAAGATGACCTTACCTTCAAAGACAGTACACAATAAAGTCTCTTTACATTTTTCTATGCCACAGTTACACATAGAATGGAAAGAATGCCAAACCAGGTGATGTCAGATGGATTAGCTGCTTTGTACTAAACAGTTCACATTACTACAGATAAGGGGAAGCTTAAATTCAAAGTTCAGAGTAGAGGCTGAGACTTTGCCCAAAGTGAATCAAATTACATGGGATGTGCAGGGGGCTGTGAAGACTAAAATCTGATCTTCACAGTCATTACCTGTGTTTGCAAATATCTGCCACAGATTTTTCACAGTAGATTTTGTCTTTTATTTTCCTGAAACTACATGTTTCAGCATTAGTGTGCCCTCCCAACCAGGCAGGCTCAGACCAGGGACTGTAGGGCTCTCTGAGGATTGTCTGAAATATCAGAGAGGCTTGTGTGAGGTGAGACAATGAGGTTTCTGTCCTTGCCCCTCTTAGCGGTGTCGCATCTGACCGTAGGGAGGCAGTGAATTGCGGTGAAAGGCGAACAACATTACCTCATGGGCTGAGTCCGCAGAGCTGTCTTCAAGTCTTCAACTATTTTATTTTTCATTTCTGTTTCTTCTTCATCAAAAGCATACAGAGTCTGCATCTGTTCACAAAAAGAGGTGGCAATTAGGGAAGCCCGAGCTGTGTGGAAACTAAGAGACAGGCCAGGAGTTATGAAAAACAACTATCCCATCAACACATGCAGAGGTGCCTGCTGACCTCTCACTAGGGAAGCAGTGCCTCAGCTACAAAACTGAATCCAGATGAGGCTGCTCATGTGGACTGGCAGCAGCGTATCACTTTGCCACACTGGCTAAACTAGGGTTCTCAGATTACCCCCCAAAAATCACAGTTGCCAGTATGCCCGCAGAAAACTGTACCTAATTTAGAACAGCAATCTTCTGTGGTGATCTACGGATGTGTGAGGCGAAGTTTGTAGGGAGAGGCAATATCTTTTATTAGAGTGACATGACTGGAGGGATTTGGGGTGGAGGGGAAAAAAAAAGCCAAACCAGACTTATGTGTCAGGTTTCAAAGCATAAAATCATCTTCAAGTGACTAGAAAGCCTGAGAGTACCCTGAATTACATTTTTTGTATATACAAGTTTGACTTTTCTTCCCCATGCAAAGTATATCACCTGTTTTAAGATACTGGTGTTCCCTATACACTTTGCCCTCACTAATTAGGAACATTTACTGCAAAAAGCCGGAGCATCATAAAATCCCTGTCCCTTTTTTGTAACAAGTAAACTGAAACACACAAAGCCTAGATTTCTACCCCCTCTCCCCTACCCCAATGCAGATTGCAATTACTAGAGCTTGCAGTCAGCTGGAACTGAAGTTGCTGTGGGTCACTGTAAATTAAGGTGAGAGACAATGAGCGGAATACACACAAAAAATTATGGTTCTTAAGGTCAGACAAAACCATTAAAAAAGTGGTATATCAGAAAATTAGGGTTCCAGATCTACACTCAGCACCATTGCAACCTTGTCATGTGAAGCAAGACTGTTCAGTGCCCTTTGCTTATATCATTCAGGCTCACAAGTCCCATGTGTGTCTTTTGAAAAAGTCAAGACTTAATTCTGGAAATTCTTAGCCTATAGCTACGTCTTCTTAGTCGCCTAAACCATAAAATGAGAGGATAAATGACTCTCTTTTTGGCAGGACTTCTTGTGGATATCAGTCAGTGGTATCTGAACCCCTTCTCAAATGAATAACCCAATTAAACTAGTATCGTCTATCAGGGATCTGATATTGTACCTCTCTGTGGTGGAATCTGAGTAGCTACAATTATGGCTCATTACACCAAAATATTTCAGTCTTTATTCTACCGCTTAGCAAGCACCAAAGAAAACCTTTGTCTCAGTGGAACCTCCTTTAACCTTCTCCATCCTCACCACCAGCCCAACACCTCGCTTCCCCCGGAAGGGCTCCCACTGCTTGCTTTTGCAAGTCATGTGATGCCAACACATGTCGGATCCTGAGGGTGGTCATTTGGCTGCATGCTGCTGCTGTCTTATGCTGAACAGCTGGCATGGGGAGATGTGTTTAACTCTAGGGGTCCTCTCTCTGATCCACGCTGAAGTCAAATTCACTCAGTAACAGAGCAAGCTATTTCCTGCCCTAATGGAATGACAGAGCGCTACTGATGGAAAATGAGCTGATGATGTTTTATCTTTTGCCAGCATCCCCCGACAGCCAGAAACATAAATTGAAATGCTTAAGCCAAGCCATATATGATCCCTCTCTTCAAAAAATAAACAGAAATCCTGAACAGGCATTATGGATGGCAAAGTCCTCGGGTGTGATTTGGGACTTGATTTGTATTTTCTTGGGTGACAGCCCATCTGGTCATCTTTCCTTTGGCCTGTAAATGCTCCTTTGAAAAGTTCCCATTCCTCCAATGGCTTAATTTCTCCTCTGAGCCATTGTGGGGGGAAAGCAAATGGATGGTAGGAAGGTGCTCAACAGTATTTCGTTCAGAGTGAAAAAGGCCCATTTCCAAATGAAACAAATACAAATAATCCTGCCTTTACAACAGAGGGTGATTATGGAAAACCCCTTTTCTAAAGCTGCAGGCAGCCAAGAGCCCTTCATTTCTCACTTCTGTGTATGGCCAGGAATTCAAATCCTCATGCCCTCGCTAAAGACAGACTGGGTTTGCATTGTGAAATGGCTTTCTCGGCAAGAGTTATAAAAAACATAACTGTCCCTGGGAGACAGAGGGGAGGCAACTGTCATTATTTGAGGCTGGATTTCATTCACATGGCTGACTGATTAATTGCTTTCCTGAAGTACAAACTGCACTCAAGGACTAACATCTGCTGGGCTCAGGATGCAGATAGCTACCATCAATTAACCAAAATACTAGGAAGAGGAAGAAAAATAGTGCCAGGTCCTTCTCTAAAAGGTGGTGTATATATAGGGCTCTTTTTATAAGCGCATTTTGTATATTTGAAGTTTCCACATCAAGTGTATCACCTGGGAAAGTATAGCATCTATTTACTTGATTTGCCAGTAAAAAAAAAAAAAAAATCAAGAATTTGTGAAAGCAATCATTCATGTGGAATTTTATATGTAAAACTTCAGGTAGTGTTAGAAATAATTTTGAAATTTTGGCTCCACTTAAAATGAAATACTTTCATTTTTTTAAAAGCATAGATTTATTCCCACACCTTATCCTAATGGCTAGTCATTCCCCAAAGCTGCTGGGAAGGAAAATACAAGGACCATGATGACAGCATGTGGGGAAAAGAGAGAGACAGAAGAAGAAAGACAGGGCATAAACCCGTATCAACAATACACTGTATGACAGACCTAATTTTACTTAATAGCCTCACATGTGTGAAATGAAAAAGGTAAGAAACAAAAAGAATGAATAGTGAAAAAGCAACCTGGATGTTCTGACTTCTCATTATAGTCAGTTGAAATTCAAGGTGCACCACATCTCTAAGTACATTAAGGCTGAACTAATAAAATAAATTATCAGAATAAATTTATTAGAATAAATTATAAATCATAAACTATGAATAGATGTAATTTAAAAAAAACTTGAACTTCTATGCAAGTAAGTTTAAAGTAACATAGATGTCCTCTAACTTGGAGGAGAGAGTTATCATCCACCTGCTAAATTCTGCTGAAAGATATAAATATTTTTAACCTCCTGTGAAGCTGCTCTGCCTTGAACAAATGTTTTCTGAGCCAAGGAAAAGGGCATGGTTACAGCTGTATTTATTAATCTTGACCCATCTCACACTCTCGACCGAGTCACCTCTCCAGAAAAGCTCACCTGAAAGTCTCTCTGTGGAAATGCATACACAGCCAAGATCATAAAAGCAACACAACGCGGTTAGAACTTTTCCTCCCCAGGAAAGGGCAAGCTGTTTTTTTTTGCACTGCCAAGCAGTGTCATGGGGCAAGGAGGGCACAGGGAGCACAGGGACATTTCTTTACACGTGATATTAACAGTGCAGCTGCTCTATTTTTAAGAAAAGAAACTTCTGTGTTTTGATGAATCAGCAGAGGACAATGACATTGATAATGGAAACAGTCTTCTATTGTGGGCATGCACCCTGTCCATATCCCCAGTATCATTTATAGCACGTAGAGATCAGGGGACTAGACAAGTTTGGAGGCTTTGCTTTCTAAATTAAACATGATTAGCAGCTGTCCCTTTGTCTTAAGGACTGGTCTAGAAGACAGTGTACCAATGTTCTACTTCCTTCCAGTCAGGCTACCTGGAGTCTGGGACAGCGCCGCCACATGCTGTGAATCGCACACTAGTAAAGAGATACAGTTTTAAACATTCACTTTTGTGAGAATTTGGTTTAAAATCTGTAAAAATCTGAGAAGTCACAGCAACAGAAACAATTGTGGGAAGGGAGCCACGCATAAAACGCATAGTTTTTTGAACTGGATCAGGAATCTGTGACCTGACGTGCTTCCTACCATAGTGGTCTAAGGTTACAATCAGGGAACGTCAAACATGTCAGGAATCACCGCACTGCTCTCAAACACAATCTGTGAAGGGCAGATACAGCGCGTAACACTGCAGCGGGGCTTCTGAGAAAGTGATCCTTGAGCACAGGAGCCTTGGCCCGCTGAAACCCACAGAAAGATACCTAATGATATCAGCAAGAAAAAGGTGCCATTTCCACTCAATCAGTGAGTAGGAGGAACATATTTGCCAAGCTAATATATATATTAAAAAAAACTTAATTAAGCAAAAGGACACAAAAAAGGATGTGAAAGACAAATACGAAAAGATTCTTATGCAACGAATTCACAGGAGATGCAAAGATTAAATTTTATTAAAAGCAGGACCTTAGGCATTTTAAACTAACACTTCTTTGATTATTACTACCATCTCAACTCCAATACTTCTTGCAATATTTCTAATTAAAATATTGCAATACCTGATAGTGCCCAAGAGACACAAACTGAAATAGACAAGACAATGTCAGGAAGCAACATCAAACAGGTTTTTCTTTACAACTTCAAAGTCATCTCCACTTGTATGCAGTTTTAAAAAAAAAAAAATCAAAAAACCCACCACTAAATTTAGAACTGAAATTATATAGGACCCAAAAATAACTGTTTGAAAGTTAGAAATCTCAGAGGTCTAAATAATAATGAACAGAACATGTCTTTTAAAGTGTGTTGGAGCTGGTTCTTAGCTGGATTACTCCAGTTTTCCACTGATACAATTTCTACAAAATCGAGTCAATTCAGTTTCACCTGCTGAAAAGTGAAGCAACCAAATGATAAATCAGAAGCAGGGGTTTTAACCCCAGTGTGTCTTCTCAACACCTGAAGCACAAGAGTAAATCGTGAGTCTTGAAGCCAAATAAAATGCTATCAATCATTCAGGCATTGGCATTCAGGCATGCAAACAACATTACCAGGGCTGGTGTTTATTGGTGCTCTTAAAACACGTTTAAAATTAGAAACATAGGCCAAAATATAGTCTCATTCCATGGAGCTGTTCCAGATTTACAACAGTGGTGTATACATATTCACTCCAAGTTTACATCAAGATCATTTAAAGACTAACCCAAAAGGCACTGAAATCAATGGAAAAACTTCAGTAGATTCAAGAGGCCTTGGATCAAATCCTACCAGAAGTATTTGGCTCAGTAACACTGCAAGTTCTCATACTAATTTTTTTTACTTAATGGCCCTTGTAGAGTAAATTTGTTCAGTCAGGAAATCAAAGCAGAGCGTCATGCCAGTCACTAAAGCTCAATGTCTTTTCTAAAAATAAGTCCGTATTCTTTCTATTCTCTTACTCTACCCCGTGAAAATATGGCATGAAGCAAGGTGATAGTTTTGTTTATTCATGACTCTCAGTAGAAAGCAGCTTTTCTTTTATCCTCTTAAGCGAGTTATTATAGCTTGTAAATCTTAGGTTGTTTTACTCAACAAGATGTATTTCACCACAAGAAATGCATCATTACTGCCACATTTAGCATCCATTAAGACACTACTTTTATGAAATTATTTTATAGCTCATAGCCACAATACAAAAAACGAAGAGAAGCCTCTAGAAATCTAAAATAAAAGCATAAGTAAAAAAGCAAGGCGTGCTACCTAAGATGCTAGGAACAGAATTCTATCATCATTTTTGCACAACCATCAACTAAAGCTGAGTAGACACTGCACATGAGTAACTGGAGGAAAAATTTGACTATAAATTCAGTAAAAGAATCAAATTTCAAAATGTAAAATCCACCATATCAAAGTAGATCAGTGAACACTATACGCAGGTGCTCTGATTCTGCTGGTGAGCAGCTCGACTGGATGTTTCAGAGGAAGACACACATCATACAGCTATTGAACAAGGACAATTAAAAAAAGCTTTCCTCAAATACCTTCTTGGCTTGTATCTTATGTCTAAAGTGTTACAGCCTCATGCTCTTTTATTTATATGCTGTTATATAACTGGATGTTATTTGATACAAACAACAACCTTTTCTTTAATTCTTCTACTAAACTAAGAACCCAAGTGTTATTTTGTAGGTTGGTTACAAATCAATTTTAAACCATACAACAAAATAGAACTATAACTAGTTTTTAAACAGTTGCTTTTCTGATTCATCAAATATTCTCTTCAATTTTCATTCCAGACTCTAATTTGATTGCCTTTGGTGCTCAGTATTGTAGAAATAAAAACTGGAAATGCTTATAGAGCAGGGCTCTTTCTTAATCCCCATACTCTTCTTTTGTAAGCCCTATTTTAAATCAGTTATGCCTTTGGGCTAATATTCTTCTCCTTTGAGGACTTTTTCCTAAAGAAACACATCCCTATAATAGGAAATCTTCCCTGTTTAGCAGGAGAGGTAACTTACTGCTGCCATGGAATTGATGCGGTCAATGTAGTAGTCTGGCCAGCTGGTAGCAAGCTTATTAGGATCTTCTTGTTCCTGAAACAGAAAGATAGGCAAGGTTACACAAGATGACTTTACAGGATGAAAGCCACTCAAGAACCACCTGGGATTTTTCATTGCTCTGCTCTTTATTGTGTTATCTTCCCCATATTCTTGTACAATGCACATGGACATGTGGCATTTATTACAAACATTTCTGAAAGTGTAAAGTTAGCACTGCCACCATGGTACGTGAGATAAAAAGAATCCCTTTCAGCTCAGATTATTGAACATAGAATAATAAAGTTTGATGGAGACACAGTTATCTTTGGCATCTAAGCAGCAAACCTCAGTCCCTTAAATATATTATGTTTCCAAGGAGAAGGATAGCCCATTTACAGATAGCAGGTTTACATTTTGTATCTTTATATTGACAGACCTTATAAATTATTTGGTCTCTCTACTGTTATGGTGATGGTGGAATTCACCAACAAAGGGGTTTAATGTCTGCTGTGGAGGAAAAAAAAGCCAGGACCCTGAAAAGAAGCTAAAGACTGCATCATTTTGAGATGATAAACCAGAAGCCTGGACATTAGGAAGCACTGCTTTACCAAGCAGTTGGTCAGACACTGGAAAAGGCACCCTAGAGAGGTGGCTGATGCCCCAAGACTATTGATTGTTTAAAAGGCATTTGGACAATGCCCTTAACCACCTACTTTAATTTGATCAGTCCTGAATTGGTCAGGCTGTTGTACTAGGTGAATGTTGTCAGTCCCTCCAACTGAAATATTCTGTTCTGTCTTATTCCTACCATATCCTGTAAAGTCAAGCAAAATCTCAGAACATCCAAAGGAACACAAAAGCATCCCCTCAGTTACAGCAGGGTGAGTATTAATCCTTATCTCCTTACCTGCCATGTAATCCACCTGAAATCATCTTCAGTAGGCTAATCTCAATCAACCTTCTAAAAGAAGACCTACACTTACTCAGGAACCAATTCTTTTTTGTCCCTTGACTGCTCAAAGGAAATTAGATTTCCTTCTAATGAATGTACTTATTTCTAGATAGGTGTAAGAGTCACTGGTAACATGAGGATTGCTTTCCAGGATCCTCATCTTCCATTATAAAGTACAAATAATTAATATTAACACTACTAGCATATGGTAAGAGATTGAACCACTTGACTCATCCTAAGGATGACCAAATGAAGTCTGTGTGGATCCTGCCAATGCTGTCTGTGCATGAAAGCTTACTCGCACTCAAAAAGCTACCCTGGAAGAGGTACGTAACAAAATTAAAAGTGTAGGTCTATCAGAGTACCTCAGCTATTCCTCCACTATTTGGTTTAGAGATGAGAAATAGCTCTATGTGCTGCCTGTTGTGCCAGATTCAGAAAACACCTTGCTACCTGACAATTTCCTTCCAGGGTACGTACCAATACACAACAACAATTCTGCACAACTCAAAAACTTCATATTTTGAATTGAAGACAAAGTCATGACTGAGATTTGGATCTTTCCTTCTCTTTCTTGCACTGGATTTTCAACATGTAAACTAAAGGAGCATCTCCATTCATGATACTGACAAAACAGCTTTGTCCTCATCTAGAGAAGGACTGCGGTGCAGACACGACAGGTCAGTGTCGGGTCGCACAGTACAAGTCATAAGTCTTTATTAATCCCTTGCACCCAACTGAACAACTAAGAAAAGCAGAAGAAGTAAACGAAGTATCATACAGAAGAATAAGACTGTTTAAAAAGTATGAACGGCTGGCAAAGTGGTAAGAGATACCAGCTATATCCACAATTGCTACGCACACACCATGTAACACCTCAAAATAGATGGTGCAATTAATAACAAGGTGATGTTTCTCAAATTAATTTAAAAGTTCTGCTGATTCTCCTTACTTCCCTTTCCTGGCCACAGTAAGCAGGAATCTGACAGACCCATATCTATGTCAAATAGCACATTACAGCCTACCAACAGCCCATTAGAATGGCTACACCACATGTTTTTGGTAGACTGCCTTTTGCTTCCCTGTTCTGTGCAGAATAATACCTCATGGCAACCACAATCCTGACAACAGTTTCACACTTGGCAGACCTTAACCTCCCTTGCAAAAATCAATATATGACCTTGACAATGGAAAAATAAATTAAAACATACAATAGATAATGATCTGATAATCTTATCATCCTCAAAAAGAACAACAGAAATTGGGAGCTTATCTAGAAGTATGAAGTAAGGTCGTTCTGCAGGGAACCTGGCTGAGCTACTCATCTGAAGCACAGCAAGTGCTCATGTGCCCTTCTGAAATTTTTCTCTGCAGAGAATTATAAAAGTCCTAGTGACAACTATAATTGTTTGCAGAGTACACCTGACAAGAACACTGTGAGAACAGGCAATACAGATATTCTCTATATTTCCCCTACCTCCATTCTGAATTCCAAGTAAAGAAACAAACACACATAAATTAGGGAATGCTTGAATTCATCCTTTATAATCCAAAATAAGCTACAATAATTTTTGTCCTTAAGATTCTTTAGGAGGAAAAATATGCATAAATGCTTGAATGCTGCAACTAACATTTCTAGGTGTCTTTCTTAAACATGCAGGCTGAAAACCATCAGGATAGATAACTAGAAAAAATAAGAATTCTGAGCAATTTGCTACCTGAACACAAATCACTAGAAATCTCACAATCAGAACCAATGACAAGAAGATTCAGATATCCTAAAGTATATCGGTATACATGATTAGCTTGACAATGAGGCTAGGTCCTTGGAATATCCTGCTTTTGACCATTCTCCATCCATTAAAACTTAGTCTGAACTCTTAGTCTGCAAGTCTTATTGTTTGAATTAAAACTGGGAGAAAAATTTGTTTCAGTGGAACACAAAGTGTAAGATTTTTTCCTGAATTAAAGCTCAGACAGAAGATGTACATTGCTGAGGTTAAAAAAGTTTTAGCAGATACCCCACTAAGCAATCCTCGCTTTCTGAAGTTGTTTTGGTCTAGAGGCATATTAAGCAAAGGAGTTCATTCAAACTCAGTGGTCTCCCACACTCCCTGCTCACACCAGAATTTTATGGTTGTCAATGTGTGTTTTACTTTGCTAGAATAAATGATAATGTAGTTAAAACCTGGCACTCCATTTCAATATGAAGTCCCAGAAAGCTATTTATACTCAAGACGAGCATAAAGATTTTTATCCAGCCCCATGAAGTCATTAGACTTATTTACAGCAATTACCTGAGTGACATTTTTAACAGAGAGTCACATTCACACCTGTAGCATCAGAGTAACTGGGAAAAAAAATTCCAAACATTTAACTGCCTAAGTTATGTGAGTTCTGTCCGTGCTAAAAGATTGCTGTACCAGGCTCTGTCTCAAGAAGGGGAAGATCTGTTGAAAATAAAAAGCAATTAAGTCTGTGGAGTGGGGTGCAACAACAGGGTACTGGGGTTTTTTGTGTTTTGTTTTTAATATATTCAGAGAAAACTGCAAGGCAACTTGATGATAATGGCAAAACCTTTCCCTTGCTCCAGGAGCAGAGAGAAGGGCAAAAACCCCAACCAACAGAAATAAAAAAGAGGCTTTAATATATAAAGCTGCATAGGTATCAAAAGCTGGAAACAATAACCCATCTGTATAAGGAAAAACATTAGCTGAAGGAATCTATTAAAGCAAAGCCTTCTTTTAGCTCCTTGAATAGTGTAAATATTACATTAAAAAACAGGCGTCAGCTTGTGGACTTTATAAGGGGCCATATCATTCTTCACTGAAGTAACAACTATGTAACTGCTGTGAAAACAGGATCTTGATACTATACAAGCCTGCAATATAGCCAAGGTATTATATAGGCTTTGACACTAATTTGGACAGGCTCCATGACTTGGTGGAAAGTGGAACTTATGACTTCATCCCAAATAGGACTTAATGGAGTTCTGCAAATATTTGGACCATCTGAACCAATCAAAATGAAAGAAAATAAAGCAAAGAATTGTGTGCACAACTCAGCTGATCCAGAAAGCCTTTTCTGAAAATCCTGGGAGACTTGATCCATCAGGCAAGCTGTCCTCTAGAGACCAGAGACTTTTACAGGATGCCATGTCAGTGGGACAAGCATTTGCAATAAAAAGACTGCCATAACACACTCAAGCAAGCATTATAGACCACTGCCTTTGTCGCAAAACTCTGTAAAAATAAGTACCTAACACTCGTGTTACAAAGATCATGCAGAAATGCCAGATATTCATCGCTGAGTGGATCATGAAAATGAAAGACACTGTTTATATGGTGTTTTTTTCAAGATTATTTCAGTCTTGAGAGAAACAGCATAAGGAAAGCCTATAGAGTAACTGCCTGCATTGAAGCTCTTTCAGGGCAAGCACTGGGTTTCAGTTTCCAGTGATGACACATTGCTATTTTACTCTGCACCAAGCCAACTCCAAAAATATTAAGCAGTCCTCCAGAGCATGTACTGGAATTCTGAGCATGTCAAAGCATTAAAAAATATATCCAAAAAATTAGCAGCTTTAGAAGGCTTCTTTCCTACAGATATAGACAGAGAGGTATATATGCTGACTGGACAATTAAAACTCATTGTCAGAGTTAGGAACAGACTGACACTCTAACACTAAACCCAGTACTCCTTTATTTCCACCATCATTTATACCAGGTTATCGTTATGCAATGTCAACAAATAATAACTCCCTGGGATCAGCAGGTGCTTGCCATCCCTGGGTATCCAACCATTACATGGACTTTGACACTACCTGCACACATCCCCCCCCACCGTGATAAACTGCTGATGGCTCATGAAATCTAACAGGCAAACTATAAAATAAAACTTCCTCCTTGAACAGATGCATCAAGAAATGCATCATCTGTTCTAGATGAGACAGGACAAGGATGGGTACTCTTGGGATGACATCTCTTCATTGGCAACACGACTTCCTCCTCACACCTTTCTCTTCAGTAGGGCAGACAGCTGACCTTACTGTTTTGCACTGTTTAGAACAGGATGGGAACAAGCCACACACCTGATGCTAGAATATGTGGGTTTAAAATCTTTCTTGGACAGGAAGCCATGATACTGTTCATTGAGCTCCTCTCTATATCAATAAAAACAATGTGCAAACACAGATGAAGGATATAAAATGAGGCCACTGTAATGTAAATTCCTGTCCAAGCTTGTTCACTGCATTATGTCCAGACACTGCATGCTCAAGTTTATACCTGGGTCACAAAGAAGTGTATTTCCTTGCAAAAACCACATTAGGGTTAGTGTGGCTCCTCCTTCCAAGAGCCTTCACACATCATTTGAATACATCACAGAGCTGAAAGATGGGTTATTTTACCAGGTCTGAAAGGTCAGCATCATCACATACAGCTCAGAAAATATAAATCATGGAGTTCAAGACATTACAAGAAACTTAAAAAATTTAAGAAAAAGTGAAACATATTATTTATCATAGCCTCTGTAGATTTTTTTTTTTCGAATTTCCCATTGAAAAGCAATGGGAATTGGAATCCTGATTACAAATAACTGGGCATCTTTGGAGGTGTTTGGATTTTTGTTTTAATGACAGTTGACTGAAATTTTAACATGATTTACATTAATTAAGATGAAAGCCTTGCTGGATAAAGATTCTTGGTTTCTTGTTGAAGCCCTCTCATACTCTTCATAATAACAGCTTAGCTGGTAAAATGTTCATCTGACACGTGCAGGATTCAGACGTGTGTCCATGTTCAGTTTCAAAGTGAAGGGCGTGACCCTTGCTCTTCACACTAGTATTCTGGCCACTAAAAACAAGGTGGGATTTTTGCTTGCTTGAAGGGTGGAAGATGGTTATTACTGGTTCTTCATTTCCCACAAGTGCAACTCTTTTCCCTTCAGAGACGTAAAGACTCAACTCATCACAACACTGGCTATTAACGTCAAATCAATCTTTTAATACCTTGCACTGCACACTGACAAAGGTCCTTCAAGAAATTAACGTATTGGGTTTTTCAGCGTCTCTATCACTGAGATCAGCAGAAGCAGGAAAAATGGGATGCAGACGATTACACAGTACCCAGTTACACAGGAAATCTGTAGTACAGCCAAGAATCAATCCACATAAGTTGTACTGCACTCTCATTCAAATCACCATTCTCCCATTTTTCATGTCTGACCTACTGACTTTCCTTCACTTTAAGAAGTTCAGCTTTCAAAGAAACATTTACTTGTATATTAACACACTGTCCATTCTATTGGCTATGCCTCAGTTCAGAGCAGCCAAAGTTTCACAAGTAAAAAGTGCTTTCATTAAAAGACACAAAATGTGTTTGATCTACTGTGGAACAAAATGCTAATTCAGAAGTGGAGCTAAAATACCTCTAAGATTTTCAGACAGTTTTTGCCTCCAAAAAGCCAACTATGTCCCAAGAGATGCTAATTTTGAAACAGCACAGACCATGGGACTGAGCCATTCACTAGACAGATGTGGTCACCGCTCCATTTCTCAGACTTCATGACTACTAGCATTTACACAAGTAGTCTCAGAGTTTTGGGAAGGAAGCTATATCCAAGCCTTTTAAGCACAATTTGCCCAGATTGAGAAAAACAAATATTACTTCTCTCCCTGGAATTAAGCTATTGATGTGCAGATAATAATCCTTCTGCCACAAAAGCAGTCTGCTGTGTAATTTATGAAAAGAGAATATTCATTTATCACCAGCTGGAGCATGCAACTGAGGAGTTCTAATTGCCTCTCACAAAGGTCAGGTATATCCATCCATACTTATAGTTCACTGCCTTATGACACAGGGGTATTTTCCTTAAGAGATCGCAGGGTGGGTTTTTCTTTTTTTGCTTCATTTAGCCTGAGCTCTGCCCTGTTGCCAGTAACTTGACAAACCTAATTATGACTTCTGATGCTGCTTACTAACCATTCTTTCAAAGGAAGAAACAAAGGCTTCCAATTATTATTTATATTATAAAATACCTAATACTGTCAAACTGTGAAACTCACCGTCAAAAAATATAATAAAGTATAAAAGTGGAAAAGGGATATATAGATGAACAATGAGGACTCCTGCTTAGAAAGCATTTCTATATTGAGAGAAGCTTCAGTGCTGCAGAAATTCACCAGCCTTTAGAAATTAAAATGGATTATCAGTCATTTTTGAAAGATAGTTGGGTCTACTAGGGCTGAAAACTTTCCAGTCAACTTAAATATATGATTTTTTTAAAACTAATTATGCCATCTCTCACTTTTTTTTGGTTCCCAAGCACTCAAAGATACAGAATCTCCAGAAGCTGTACCTTATATACACATGATGTGTCATTTCCAACCTCCTCTAAAACTCAAAGCCACTTCAAATTAATTATTCCTAATTGATATCAGTCTAAGGGTGAGGAAGGCCATGCTTTTATTTCTTGTCCTCTAGAAAACACAGGAGAGCCATTGCATATACACACAGGGTGACTTTCTCACAGAAAATAGACTAGAATGGCATAACTGGCAGGCAGAAAGGTGGTTGGTGCATTGTTTTGAGCCAAAGATAACAATTAGTGTTGTCTGAAACTTCAGAAGTCTCAACCACTGATTTTAATGTATAACTAATGCTTAAACCAAGATTAAGTTTACAATAAACATTTCTGGCATAAGACTAACAATAGATTATCTATGGAGAGAGTCCCATTTTAAGGAACTTTATATTTTAGTAGGATTGCATAGTATACTTCTAGTTTTAAGAACCCGTCTTCTCATCTCTTTCCTCCTCTTTTGGCTTTTTATCATTCTCCTCAATACAGAGAGATGTCAACTTGCTGCTACCACTGACTGCAGCAGCCTCTTCTTATCACTTAGAGCTCATATAAGCTTGCTTGTCCCTCTTCAAACATATTCAGCCCTGCCACAGGATAGGAATCCAACCATCACCAGGCATTATTTTAGGGCTACAGTGTGTGAAGTGACCAGGAAGATAACTTGCCCCTGTATTTACAGAACTACATAATTGCACAGCTGAGGCCACAATGAATTCAGTGATTTCTGCCCTCAGGACAAAGCTTTCTTGCCAAATTGAAGTGCAATAATATTAGACATTGTTCCTCTGCTGAATCTTTAGCCTCTGCCATGGAAGTTGGTCTCCTGTTGAGTCAGTTCTCCTGATTCTGTTGCTGCATAAATATCCTTCTGTCCTATTACCTAAAGTCCATATTCACGTTTAATACTTTTTATGTGCTCTACTTTACGGAAGTCCCAAATCAACCAACTGATATTTTGCTGTTGATAAGTATATAATCTAAACAATGAGCTGCCAAATAAGGCGATCCATGAATTCCCTGCGCTTTCAATGAACAAGTACTCGGGAGCGTACCCTTCCTCAGCTCATCCACTCCTTTTGGATATGAAGGGAAATGTCCACTAGGGAGGAACCTACCAGTCAGGAGATTGATTCATGATCATTCTACCCATTCTGCTTCAGAAGAAGACAAAACGTTTCCCATGGACACGGCCTGCTCAGCGGGTGTGTGGCTGTGGGCTTAGGCTGCACTCCTGAAGCACAGCTCTGCTCCCACAAACCTGCAGCAAGCCTGAGCTCACATTCTGCAGTAATGTGCGTAATCTGTGGCAGGTGAAGCCAACAATCTGTCACTATCCCAACAAGCCCTATGCAGCACTAGCAGGACATATTCTATTGTTTCATTAACAACCAAACTCTGCATTGTCCCTACTACTGCTTACTCTGTGTTTATACAAGTACTGTGTGTACATTTCCATTAACCCCGCTCACCTTACAGTCAACATTCCATGGATACAGAAAGGGACTTTTTCCTCACCCAGCCAGCTTACCTTGTCTCCTTTCCAACAGCCCTGTTTTCAGCTGTATCCCTACTGCATTAGAATCCTGTCGTTTGGACTGTCTCCCTCATCACTTCCTTTCCTCCTCCTCCTGGCATTCTTTAGGCAATGTGAAAAGCCACAGAAGGGCCCAGTCTATGTAACTGAGCCTTCAAGTTTATCTTTTTGTCCTACTGTTTATCTACAATGAGCAATGACTTAAAATCTTTTGTAAATAAAATGAAGTCACCTACCACTCATAGCAAACACCCTGCATGTTGCTTGATAATGGGAATGAAATGTCACTTACCGTGCTCAGGGACACACGGAACAACGTAGGACACACCTACCTACAGCCAGCAGAGATATTTAGGACAAGTCCTTCTGGAAGCACACAAGAGAATTTTTTAATACCAAATTCTAAAAGGTTTCTCTTCACTGTTCATAACATGTCCACTGTCTGTTTTTCCAGTGACACTGCTGCTTGCTTTAGTTCACTTTTGCTCTGGGCTCTTTTTTAAGCATCATGACAGTAAGGCGGTCAAAGCATCAATGTATTTTCCATTTTTCTCCATCATTTAACCCTTCACTATTGAAAAAAAAAAGGTTAGAAGCTGTTGGACAGGTGAACAAAGGAAATAAATACAGTCTGAGAGGCCCACGGCTCTTAAGCTGCTAGCCCGTATTTGAGTGTACCACTCGGTTGCTTTATCTCCGCCCTTTCCACAAACTCAGGTAAAACTGCTTCTCACAGCCTTCATTTCTCTCACTTAGTACATTCACAGAGTGTTTGGGATGCCAAGTGCCTTTCAACACTGATGACTGACTTATCACAGAAGACAGTGTGATTTTCACCTCAATTAAGGTGTGTAGCTGAAACTGTCACATCTGACTGCAATGAAAACTAAACAACTCTCCAGAAAGTAGAAGGAAATTCCTTTCTTTCTCATCATGGTTGTCACTATATTATGACAAAAACTCTTTAGTGTGCCCATTCCTAAACTTCTCACTTGAAAGATAGGAATTCAGCAACTCTTCCTGCTCAGTATTCACTAGCTTTTTTAAGGCTGGTGAACATGCAGCGAAATTCAGAGTGAGCCCTCATCTCTGCCAAATTTGCTTCTCACACACCACAGAAACATGTTAGTTATTGACGTATTCTTTGCTCTTGCTTGTCCACCAAAGACTAACCTGAACGGTGAGAACTGCATTGTACAGAGTATATGTTATTATTATTACATGCCATCAGCAGGACTGGCTTATATTCGGATTGTGAAGAACCAGAACTTTCACAAGAGGACAGACAAGGACACAACATAATCCATTGGCGTCAGCATTTACAGGAACTTCCCAAGCAGCAGAATTGGATTGCTCGCCATTATTTTTGTTCTTAAGTACATCAAATTACACCATGTTAGTAGGATAACAGCTGGATAAATGTTGCGTTTTTTTCTGTTTTCTTTTTTTCCATGCTAGGGTCAAATCTGCTTCCACTGAGTCCTCCCAAACTCCCACAGAAGGCAAGCCAAATGCAAACCACATCATTAGGCATGATGATGACAATTTTCTAACTCAGGACTATTTTGGGCCTGATTTTTGATTAGTGTTGAGTTCTAACTTCAACTGAAGCGCTAGTAGCTCACCTGAAAAATGCAGACCTGCAAGATGAACACACAAATTCTGCATACTCAGAATATCTACAGCAAATACCATGGCAAGTTTATGGCATTTATGTCTTCAGCAGCCTGAACTAAGGAGGTAAGAAGGCATTCTTTTAAGCAACAGCTAAACTTTTTTTGTAGGAGAGGGAGGAAGAAACTAAAAATATTCCATGCTGTTCCCATGGGGGGCAGGGAAGAAAATACTTTTCAATTATACATAAATAAATATATAATTTCAAGACTCTGACCCAAGGTAACCTCTTACGCTAGAATAAATAAATGAGTCTGCAACTGTTGGCATTGCAACGTGGAAAACATAAACCAAATAAAGCAGACAACTTGGAAAAACTTATTATCTCCTCTTATGTCTGCTATAACGTGGTCTTTTAGGTGTCACAATTCCAAGCGGTAATAATGGTATATCATTTGAATTGTGCATGCATTTTTGCCTTCTTGACACTACACTTACATTTTTAAACCAGTACAGGAGTGACTTCAAGAAAAAAAAAAAGAGGAGTCTCTAACATCATTAAGCCTACTATATTGTTTCTTCAAGTAATCACTTTGAAGTCTTTGCTATAGAAGTAAAAATAACAAGTAAAAACCATGAAGAAACAATTACAGGAGCTCCAAGATAAACCATAAAAAACAGGCAATGATTCTTCTGAAGTATGCTGACCTGCTTAAAAAATAATAGGGAAACATCAACAAATTTATACAATTATGAGAGATAAAATTTCATAATTCATTATATGGAACTATAAAAGAATGAGATGCTGTCTTACATGAATCTCAAGTTTTATTTTTCCAGTGAGAACACATTCTCTGCATTAAATGATGTAGAAGGACACGTATATCATTTCAGGCATTACTTTACATTGTATTAATGGTGCTGCCCAAATTTGGGAGCTACTGCTTCAGCCAATGACACACATTAACAGGTACCATCAATCAAACAGCTCTTTCACACTGAAAAGACCCAAGTACACCACTAACCAGGAAGTGTGTGGTTTTGCTGCGTTAGTGACACTCTTGCAGCATTTTGTTGTTTTCTCTTACATCCTGTGGTTGTCATGGGCCAGAGTTTCCGAATTTGATTTTCTTAAGCCTACTTGCATTTATAGCAAAGTAATTTTTGAAGTCATGTGCCTGTCTTCCACACCTAGACTAAAGATACTGAAATGACCCAATGTCAGCGTCAAGCTAACAAATCATTCCAAACATCTGAGCATGAAGTCATTTTGCTAACAGAAAAAGGAACAGATGCTGGTGGGAAAAAAGGAAGTTAACTCCTCAATTGCTGGCATTTTCCAAACATCAAGCTGAAGGAATGCCTTGGTTTGCAAAGGGCAACATCCTCCCACTGTGACTTCCCAGCGTCATGAGATTTCCAGTGAGCCCTAGGCTAATTGAAAGCAAGTCTATTTTCAGTGAATTAATTTGAGAGATTCCACATTTCAGACTGTTTCACCAGCAGCCTCCTGATCTAAGGAAGTCATGCAGTCTTCCCAGACCAAAAGCAACCATGGATCCCAGGCACTGGGAGGGAACCAACTGGCATCTGCTACAGCCTGTTTCAAGGAGCTGGCCTCATAGCAATAATACAGGACACTATACAGGAGGTTGCACGAAGCCTTATTGCTGTTCCCTTTCTTTATAAGGCCATACAGCTGCTTTCCCAGTTTGATTTATGAACAGTTTAGAGAATCATAAATCAATTTAAGATGGAAGGGCCTTTGAGAAGGACCCACTCAGAGCTAATTTCAAAGTTATATCAGGTTGTTCAGGTCATTGTCAAGGTTTGAATACTGAGTTAAATCAAAATGTTGACTGAAGCTGAACTTCGGCCACAAACTTCCAAAGCATTGGTAGGAAGAGAAACAATTTTCTGATGTACCAAAGACTTCAGATAAAGTATAATTCTTCATGTCCAGTGTGGCTTTGCTGGCCTTTGCCCTGTGATCATGAGACACCCTCATTGATTAGCCATTAATACTGCTAATTTTGGGATTGCTTACACTAAGCACTCAAAATCCCGCACAGCTTTCTTCAGCCCTCTACTGCCCACCAACCGCTTTTGCTGTTAGGCTATCACACGTGCTGTGAGCGTTACCCTGTGTTTTACAGACTTCCCAGGGAACAGAGAGTAGAAGCATCCATCCCCACATCCACCCACAGTCCCCTTCAACACTTCATGCAGAGCTGCGAGAAAATCTCTCATGAAGTCACATCCAAGACTCATCAAACGGAGTCCTTACAAATGGCTTCTCAAACACTGCAGCAAACCATCCTGTGTGTTCATGTCTGCTGCTCCCAGATACAGCATATGGAACAACAACTCTAAAGAAAGGAACTTATAAGGGACACATTAAATGCTCCTTAAAGCTATAAATCCATAACCAAAACAGTTTAATATTCCAAATCAATAACAGACTCTAAGAGTATTTCAAAGAGGAAAAAATAATGCAAGATGATAGAATTGAAAACAATATAACTTCAAACCACCCACTTCATTTATTATGGGACAACCACGTGCTTGGCAGTCTTCATACAGAAAGGATGAACCCCAAAGGGATTTTGTAGCTCAGAACAGACAATACAAAACCAAAAACCCACACTCAAGACAACACAATAGTGTGATCTTCATCTGGCATATTGTATCACTAAATGAGACCAGATGAAGATCCATTTTCTCTCTTCTTTAGGGAATATGTATCATCTCCTGAATACCTCAGGCTGCATGGCAGATCCCAGAGGGATCTAGTGGCCCAGGGTCTAGTTAGAGGCCTTTCACTAATGATGTCCCCCAAGGTTCAATAGTGGGCCCAGTATTGTTTAACTCATTCATCGATGACTTGGATGGAGGAGCAGATGCATCCTCAGCACGTTCACTGATGACACAAACCTGGGAGGAGTGGCTGATACCCCAAAGGGCTGTGCAGCCCTTCAGAAGGACAGGTTGGAGAGATGGGACACAGAGGAACCTTCTGAAATTCAACAAAGGTAAGTGCAGGGTCCTGCATCTGGGGAAGAATAACCCCATGGACCAGCACAGACTGGGGGCTGACCTGCTGGAAAGGAGCTCTGTGGAGAATGACCTGGGGGTCCTGGTGGACAACAAGCTGTCCATGAGCCAGCAGTGTGTCCTGTGGCCAATGGTATCCTGGGGTGCATCAGGAAGAGCACTGCCAGCAGGTTGAGGGAGATGATCCCGCCCCTCTACTCAGCCCTGGTGAGGCAGATCTGAAGTGCTGTGTCCAGTTCTGGGCTCCCCAGGACGAGAGAGACATGGAGCTGCTGGAGCCAGTCTAGCGGAGGACACCAAAGTTTAATGAGGGACTGGAACATCTCTCTTACCAGGAAAGGTTGGGGAAGCTGGGCCTGTTCAGCCTCGAGAAGGAACAATGGAGATGGTACCTTATCAATGTCTATCAGTATCTGAAGGGAGGATGCCAAGAGGATGGAGCCAGGCTCTTTGTGATGCTAAGTAACAGGACAAGAGGCAATGGGTGGAAACTGATGCACAGAAAGTTCCACCTAAATATGAGGCAGAACTTTGCTGTGCGGGTGATCAAGCACTGGAATACATTGTCCAGAGAGGTTGTGGAGTTTCTCTCAACAGAGATATTCAAGAATGGTCTAGATGCAATCCTGTGCCATGTGCTCTAGAATGACCCTGCTTGTCACAGATTTTCCCACTGGTGGTGCCTTACCCATTTTGTGATTCTGTGATCTCAATGTGTATTTTCTACTTTAAAGCAGCAACTTGAAGATGTGAACTCCTATCTAAATACATCAAGTGGAATGCAGTCCCCTGCTCTTAGAACCTCCATGTGAAGCCTTAAATGCAAAGAAAAGACCTCAGGGTTTGGAATAGAAGCCCTGCCAGTTCACTTTAGCATAGAAATATTTCACAGAGGTAACTGTCTCTCCACCTTAACCAATATGAAACTATGCTTCACAGTGCAAAACCACAGATGCATGGCAGCCCTAGAACAAAGAGTAACTGCAGAAATTTTCAGTCACTTCTGAAAGCTTTCCCTAAAGGCAAGGTGGACTCCAGGTTTTACATTTGCATCTATCTTGTTGTTCATCTCTGCTAGGTTACGGTAACTATATAAAAAGCTGCAAAAGCAGCTTAGATCCCTCCAGCAGATTTCAAAGTATCTTACTCTATATCCAGCTGCATAATATCAAGCTATACTTTTTATGGTGACATTTTGCTGACAATCCAAACCTCAAGCACAAAGCTCAAAGAGAAACTCTCAAAGAAAGAAAAAACCCAAACCAGACATGTAGACATTATCTTCATTAATGTTAGACAGCCAGCATGGGACGAAAGTGGGAGTTTGGGAAAATGAGCTGCAAATGGCATAAAAAGACGGCAGTAAAACTACTAAAAGTTAATGTCCGACTAAGGCTAGGATTCTCAAGAGTATTTCAAAGCCTATGAGGATGCAGCTCTGATGTTAGGAAAAGAGAACTGAATGCAAAGTGATGCTGCTTCTCTGTGACAAAGGTGTAAATCTTCTCTAGGAGGGCATCTGGGGCACTCTGCACCTCGGCTGCAGCCTCAGTGGTTCAGCACTGATCGGTGAACTCAGTCCAAAGGACTTGGACTCCTTCATGATTGTGTAATGCACGAAAGTTCCTTCTACTCTGTCCTTCCTGCTCCTTGCAGTGAGCTCACCCAAACCCAGAAACTTCGCCACGAGAACACTGTAGAAGACAGATAAAGGCAATAAAGAAAAAGAAAGAACAGTGCTTGAACTGAGAATGTATTCAGATATTTAAGAATGTATCTTAAAAAAAAACCAAAGAAAAGGAAAAAGGGAAAGGGGAAAAAAAAGGAATGCTGTATGCAGTCAAGGCATGTGTAAATAGTGCAGAGAAAAGGTATAAGACACAATGACATGGCCAAAATATTTCCAAAATGTTTCCTAACTATCTATTCTTTCATTCACATAGAGAGAAATGCATTTATGCATAAATATAACAATGACAGTTCTTTGGAAGTATAAAACAATTTAAATCAAAGACTTTTGGAACCAAGGAGTTTCCTGACTCCTACTTTCACATCCAGTTCACTAGTATTTTTGTCATCAGGTAGATGAAAAACATAATTAATAGATATTTTTAAATAATTGCAGAAGGTGGTGTCATGAAGGATATTCTCTTATTTTCTGCATATTGGCTGTTACAGACTATGGTTCAGGTAAATTTTCCTCGTAATTTTTATACCCTATTTTGCTATTGTGGACAATCTCTTTACCATAATAGAAGAAGGAAAATAAATTTACGGATTATAAGTATGTAGCTTTTTTCAGATGCCATGAATGCCTGCTTCCAGAAAGTTTCAGTGTGGTGCTTATAACCTCACTACTTGAGTTTAACTAACCTCACTTGAGTAGATAAAGCATAATCAAGTCAAAGCAACTATTCTAGGATACCACTAAAATCACAAGTGTACAAGATAACACTGAGATATTTAGGAGATCACAACATATTATTAGGATTGAGTTTTTGTTGGGTTTTTTGTTTAATTGCAAAGAAGCTGTATGATACAGCTAGTTCAGTCTGACTCTACTTTGGAAAAAGATTTGCTACCAATTTTTTTCCCTCAAAGAAAGACAGAAGTGAAAAAAAAAAACCTAACTTGTTTAACTCTGCAAAATATGTGTGCTTGCTACTAAAATCTGCTCAGCCAAAAGCTTACAAATTAGTCTCTGGAGGCTGGAAAGGCCATAAAAAGAAAACAATTTGACTTGCTTTCCAATAGCAATAAGTCTAACAGCTTGTAGGGTTGTTCAGAAGGCAATAAGCTATGGCCCGCACAATGAGGCCTCGTTCTTAGAAACACAGGCTGCATCCAAAGCAACATGTGCTGAAGCAGTGCAATACCTGCATTTTCTACTCTTTTTGGGATCCCAATGTGAGCTCGTTTATATATGAGGCAATTGAACTAACAATCTTTTCTTGCCATATAATTATGTGATTGGTATTTAATGAGATTATGTTAGTATCAGCTGCTGGCAAAACAGCGCTGAAGAATACTGGTTCTCTAAACTTTGACATTGGAAATTCGCAAATAAATACATTTGAAATCTTGGTCTTGTGTTTGATTTAATTCCTGCAAAACTTATATCTGGTAGGAAATCTAGAGAGAGGGGTACCAAGGTGTTTTATCTAAGTCTAAATTTCAGCTTATGGTGAGACATGAAGATTATTCTAAACAAAACCAGAATAAAGTACCTGAACTTAGGGAGGATGTTATAATTGTATTTTCTGCATATGGCTTTACTTAATAATATCAGTGGAAGCTCCTTCTACAGAGGAAGAGGCAATCCAAAACATGTACTGGTGGTTTGGGTAGAGGGTCAGGGTGCCATCAGTGGTGACGAATCAATGATTCTTCTGATGCAGATCAAGACAACTGCATTTCTCCTTGTCCATCCTGTCCTGATTAATGGCAAGGTAGAGAATAGCTATGATTGAGAAGACATTAACATTTTCCAACAGACCAGTCTTTATTCCTAGCAAATAGCTATCCCACAAATGAGACCTAAGCATTCACTAAAGCTGCTAGCTAGAGCTACTCTTTTAGGTCAAATAATTGGTGGTTTTTTTTAATACTAACAGTTTCAGATATGAACCCAGAATAGCCAAAGGCGACCAAAGCAAGCATGGCTGTGTGAATGCTACTCTGTAGGTATCACTCACAATCACGAAATTTTGGTTCAGAATTCAGCCTCCTTTGATTACTGTGGACTGCTGACTGGCAAGATGTGCCCCGGCATACAACTTTCAATGCACAGACCTACCTGTCTTCCTCCATTTCTTCACAAAGGCTTGATATCAAGAACAGGTGGAATGAGTTTTTTAATACAATAGTGACTTTCTGCCACCACATTGGAATCAAGTACCATAGAAGATTACACCTAACATCTGACTGCCAAGATAAATGTGTGTCTACAACAATGACTAACCTTCATTTTTGCAAGAGAAATCTGTTTATTTAAGGCAGCCCACTAATCTCATCACCTTTAGAGCAAATCAGGAAGCTTTGACTTCCCATTACTTCTAGACTAGAAAAGGCACCTGAGATTAACAACTGTGAAAAATTGTCTCAGTCTGCACTTCTTGACCTTCTAGTTCATAGTGTTTCCGCTTGCCATATCTCAAAGCACAGGGCCCCTGCTTGACAGGAAACTCCAAGAACCCAACATCAGCAAGACAGGGCCCCCTGGGGGCTTGTCCTGGACAGCTGGAAGTCTTCTGCCAAGTGAGAAATTGGACCCTTTGTTGCTAAAATTAGATTGCAAATTCTTCAGGGAAAAGGGGACTTTGCTTTAAAGGGAAGCCTGCAACAGGCTTTTCTGTCACTGCAAAATAACGATGATAGGTGGATTAGGTAGTAGGCTACAGAGATGTCATCACCAATCATCTGACCACCTGTGAGGGAAACAATGAATAACACTGGACAATTAAGGTTTCAAGTAATTGAAAGTATCTACAATGTAATGAATAGACATCTGGCAATGGTATCCCATTCCAGTTAGCACATCATTTTGGATAGCTGGAGTTCAGCTAACTGAGGTTGCATTATAAATGCATTATAAAGATTTTCCAGTATGCAGCTTCTTTAACTTTGGAAGTCTTTAAGATTTTTAAATACAGCAAATCCACTGCTGTAGAACACAGGGGAAAACAAACAAACAAACAAGTCCAACAAAAACAAAACCCCCAATGTAATGAGTGAATCCAACCAACATATTAAATACATTAAAGACAAATCTTCCTCCCAAGGCTGATTGGTCTGGGAGGTGAGATGTCTCTAAGACAGCTACAAATAGATCCTCTCCCACCAGAGCTGAAAAACCTAGCTGAGCTGGCCAGCAAAACTGTAAAGCAGACATTAATCACAGCCTGCACCTTCCCTCCACTTGCAAGCTCTGTGTACCAGTAGGAAAAAGGAATGGAGACAGCACTGAAGACAATGGCACCTAGACTGCTCTTGTGCACTATTGCTAGCTCTGAGCTATTGCTAGCTCAGAGCCACTGTAATTAATTGATTTCTATTAACTTCCTCGTATGAAGTTAAAAAAATCCCCAACCAACCAACCAACAAAACTCAGAAGGCAAAACACCCTGATTGGACTGGTTTTCTTTAATTACACGGTAAGAAAGCTCACTGCCCCCACTTGGAGGATAAAAGGCAGCAAACAGCCTCCAGAAGGACCATGAGGAGGATTTTAATCTGCCAGGTTCAGTACTGGAATCTAAACCTCCTCCTCCACCTTCTGTTATGGAGACTTCTGTTTAAATTTAAAGACTGATGCTCTCAAAGCATGACTTGCAGACTTCGGAAATAAAATTAACCAAGAAACCCACCACACCTTTTTCCTCCTAACATTTATGGCTAATAAATACATGCTATTGAGGTTATCTTCATTTCCAACTATGTGTTTCCTAGAGCAGCAAAACTTTTCCAACTCAACATTACTGCAGAAATTCCGTGTTTAGAAGTTTCACAACAATGATACAACTTATTCATTCACTTGGCCATCATTCTGCCAGCAACAAAATATTAGTGTGATTCATCAGCCTCTGATTTATTGCCCCTTTACTGGTTTGTCAGAAATTTGAAGACCTTGAATGGAGAAGTGTTACATGGGAAGTGATACGAGTAGGTGCTCCTCGTCTTCCAGTGCAATGTGGAGCATTTCTTACAAACTCTGGAAGACCTTGAACTACCAAGTTTTAAGACATCACTATTGTTGCATACTTTACAGATATTTGAAGACATTCTAAAAGACTTCAGCAACATTTTTCTATTTTAAGCAACCTACAAAAGTTTTTAAAAATTCCTTAATGCATTTCCATGGTAGTTTTTCTTTCAGCTCAAAGAAAAAACAAACAAACAAAAAACCCCCAACCCCCGCTACAAGCCCCAAACAAACAATAAAACAAAAAAAACTCCAAACATGTAGAAGATTCAAAATGGGACATTGTACTATTTTAAGATGTTAATATTCGCTTCGGAAATCACATGCGCTTACATCACTTATCAGAAAATTGTGTCATATCCATGCTGATAAAAATCCTTCTATCACTTATTCATGTTCTTGAGTAAACAGTAAACACATACAAATCAAGATGCAATTATGAACATGAACACAGAATTTATTGGTGAGCTACTCCAATGAGGACAACAGTAGTACCTTCTTTTTGCTGCAGTAAATCTGCCATTTCTTCTCTGGAGGGAGTGCAAACATAGCTTCTCTGTTCTTGTCTGTGAGATCCAATTCATCCTGGAGATTGTGAAAAAGAAAAACAGAAAACGAACAAACAGTCAACAGCTGCATTGGTAACTTCTAGTAAGTTGAGAGGTTTCTGTACCAGGCATGTTTGACTAGCCTTCAATCAAGAGGACTTAGTGGCTCCCAAAGACTCCAAAGATTATTGGTTTCGTGATGATTTCCTTGCTACCTTGAGTTCTCCCTGTGAGAGCAAAACCTATGAAGAGAGGCAGCCTGAACAATTCTCACGTCAAACTTCCATTACTAATGATCAGTCAAGGATGGGAAGGATCACATGAAAGGGGTGAAGAGAAAAATTCAAAGCACTGGATTATGTGACACAGACATTCCTTATGACACTTAGAGAAAGGCTAAAAGTTTGATACATCTTTTTTTTCCTGGCCAGCAGTACCAAATTGCTCTTCCATAGAAAGAAAATAGTTTAATTTCTCTATTTTTCAAGCAAATGCCACGAGACAGTTGCCATGTCATCAGCAACCTACAGGCTGAAATATTTTTCCAGATGTTTGTCCTCTAAACCACACGGTCCCCATCAAAGACACCCAGCACTTCAGATATAAAGGACATAACTCCACAGTGTCACATCGAGTTGATCAGAGCAGCATGTTCAGTCTCTGCTAAGTGAGCTCAGTAGAACATACCTTCTTAGAGCTGAGCCAAGCCTGCATTAGTAAAATGAAGGATAATGCTGTGTTCTGGAACTGACTGCCAAATTCCACAGCTTCAGTTACTCCTCTATAAAAGGTGAGTAATAATAGACTCTTTTCCTATACATGTCTCTAAAATTATCAAACCAGAGATTGCTACTTCCTCTGTGTTAATTCAGTACCAGAACAGGGCTGCAATCAAAGCCGCCAGTTTTAAGTGCTAATAAAGAGAATTAAACACAACAGAATGGTCTTCAGGGCAGGCAGACTGCATGAGCAAGGACAGATGAAGATGTCTAAATTAGAGTTTCAGTAATATAAAGAAAATCTTCCAATAATGTTTCAATGAATCAGTTTTGGCAGGGGTTTGAGTTTTTTCCCTATGTGCTTGAAGTATTTGGAGAAGGAAGTGTCCAGGGGTCCAATATCAAGATGACATTGTGGCACTAAAATGCTGCACACACAGATTCTGGCACCCACACTAACCTTGTCCAAGCTGAGACAATACCTCTTTAACTCGGCCCAACAATGGCTCATTTGGAAAGCGTTCAGGGCTGGGAAACTTGTGAAAACAGTGAGCAAAACTGCACACTGAGCCTGGTAGCGGCTGCTGACAGATTTAAAAGCCCATAGAGATTTAAGCTGCAAAAAGGTACAAAAGAAATGCAAACAGTAACAAGGCAAGGTCAGTGCCAGCAGCCTAAGGTAGAAGAAGCTGGAGGGTTATTTTAAACAAGAAAAAGTTTAAAGGGAAAAAAAAAATTAGCTGTGCAAAGAGTGCAAACCATGTGGAAATGTTTAGTGTGAGTTTCCAAACAAGGGGGCAGCCAAGCGAGGCAAGGAGTTTTATCCTCGCTATACACAATTAGAAAACTCGGGCCAGGATCACATTCTTAGGGGGAGAGGGAGAGTGAAACTACATGTAAGGCCTTAAGACAAGCAAAGGAATGCTGTTAGAGGTCAAGCATGTGGAAGGGAAAGGAGGGGCAGATAGGGAATCAGAAATGCCAGGTTTGGAAGAACCACCATAGAAGCCAGAATATACATGAGCTGTCTGGGCTCAGCTGAATTCTGAGAAAAAAATGTGATTGCTTTATTGACCTGCTTAATGAATGCTCTTACTTTACTTTTTTTTTTTTTTTAATGCAGTGCAGCTAACTTGGTTTTCTAATCAATGGTGCTCTTTCTGGAGTCTGCTGGCAGATCAGACAAGCAGCAGAAGCTCTGCACAGAAGCTGTGAAATAAACTAAATGAAGATCTCAAGCAATACAGTTCAATACAACCATTTCATCAAAAGAATGTACCTATTGACTAAAACCACCCTGAGGACAGGATTCTGACACTGCAGCTTCTAGACACTGTCCTGGATACTGGCAGTATTAGGGATATAAAGAGAAATCTGCTTTCAGAGGGACAATAAGAATATGCAACTTCCAGTCACATGATTTTGCATCATGACGTTTTCAGAAGAGAGGCTTAGAAAGTTAGTTTGAAAGGATGGAAGATCCAGAGGGAAAATAGTACTCCCACATTATTGTGACTCAGGAGGGTAGGGGAAGCCAAAAGAACTTCAGAAGTCATCACATTAGCTCAGGTAGCATAGTAACAAGGAAACTGTTCAGGGTTTCCAGGCATAAGGGGATCACCAGAGGCAGGCCCAAACACACCTGCCTGGAATATAGCACATGAAAAATGGCTTACCCTTAATTTTGAAAGTTAGTGTTTATCTTTGTTAGGAGGTAAAATACTGGGTTCTAACACCCAGGTCAGATGGACAGGTAGCAAGCACAAATATTCAGCAGGGAAAGAAACATCTCCAGAACACAAAGCAGCAGTCAAGCTCCTCAATTCCCTTTCTTGAAGTTAGTGTTCAGCAAGTGTTCTCCTTCACTAAGAAGAAAGGAGCAGGAAGAACCAAAGAGGCCTCCATGTCCTCATCTACATCAATCAAAACCCACCCTGCAAAATACAAGAGACATGAGACCTTCTTCTGGAACTCTCCAAATGATTTTACCTCTCCCATTCTATAAAAGATGAACAAAAGATCACTGTGACTGCACAGGAAACCCATGGATCTAGCTAAGAAAGAAGACCCTGAATTAGGCAGGCTATTTTTCTATTCTGACTCAGGATCCTAACAGACGGCACATAAGGAAATCTGCTGCCTTGGAGGGAAGCAGGAGGAACAACAGAAAGAATAAATTTCAAGAGGGTAATTTGGTTCATGAACAGGTCATTCTGACCCAACAACAGAAACAGATCTGTCAGCATATCGAAATTCAGACTGTAGAGTTAGCTCAGTGATGGCAAGTGGCTACTGAATAAACAAAGGAATTGCCAAATTCAGCAGGAAAGGAGAAGAACGACAAACTGAATGCAGTCATCAAGACTGGGGTTGGAGCCAGACTAAGGAAGCTAATGTGATTGAATGCCCAGGGAGCAAGTGTAATGGGCAAGAAAAAAAGAGTCAGCCAGAATGAAGCAGGGAGAACTCCCTTCTCCAGCACCTGTGCAAGTTTCCCAACAGAAACGTAGTATGTCCCCTTCTACATCTTGGATGGGCAGCTTGGATCCAGCAATTCATGCCAGCGTGACCCTGCTCAATGGAACTCAGACACCTGGCTCTTAAAAATGCTTGAAGTTGCATGAAACACAGATTAAAAGGATATTTGCCAGTCTGGGCTGAGGAAGATGTAATGCATCCCCAGTTAATAGAGCTTACATTTCTCTCCTTTATTTATTTCTTATTTTATTTTATCTAGTGGTAGTTAATTCAGTTAATTTTACTTTCTTGTGGGCATTTTATTTACTTACATAGATTGAATTTCAATGATAAAACATTTAAAAAGAACTGGAACTGGATTTGAGGTTCAAATACTTCCAGTCCAGTTCTCAGGCCAAAAGAGAAGATGGCCTCCATTCAAAATGGCTACAATCCAAGGAAATAAGAGACAGAGAGAAAGAAACGGAACAAGAAGGATGAATGGGTAGGAAACGTAAATCCAGTATTTTGCAGGATTTAAAACCACATTATGTCTCTCGTTTTTGGGAACATTTATCAAAGCATAAAAGCTGGATTTGATTCTGGGCAGCCATCAGCTCAGTAATGATACTCAAGTCTCCAGAAAAGCATTTCTCACCTAGACTGAGCAGAACTTTGTTTAGTGACACAAAATGAAATTAATAAAGAGAAAAAGTAAGATTTTGGTAATGTAGAAGAGTGGTTCACTTGGAGGGAAACCCACTAAAGGAGAACCCTTAACACCTACCAACATGCCTGCTTCTCTAAAGGAGAAACCTCAAGACCAAAATTACACAAAGAAACACAGCTTCTGGTCTCCAGCATCCTCTGATTTGTAGTCAGAATCATGAAGGCCAAGAGCCCCAAACGTGGTTCTCCAGGGATATTCAGACACTCGTAGGAGGGAGATACCCTCAGTTCCAGTTTCTCATTCTACTTGTCCCAGGTCCATTGGCTGCTGGACTTACTGGTCACTGGGGAGTTTCACACAGACTTAAGGTCAGACAGTTGCTTTATCTTGTAAAATACAAAAACCAACAAACCAAAACAACCAACCAACCTTTACAGGCTGGTGGGTTATTCTGTTGTTGTTGATGATGTTTTGTTTTGTCTTCATAAATGTTTAATGAGTCATGCATAGCATTTCCAGCATTATGAAACCCACAATCCTCACGTGATATGTTTACTGCAGGCAATAACTTGATTAATATGGGCATAACAAATATTTTGCCAGAAGGAAGAGTCCATTTGCTTATTTTATGTTCAGTTGGGTAACTGTCTTGTTTCATCAATTTCTTACAATTTCAGCTACAGAGAGTTGCATTACACTTAATTTTTACCTGTAGATCACAGTTTCTCTTACTTGCAGAGTTCTTCAGAGAACATCCTGTCTATAAGCATCCTCTCCAGGCCTGTGCTTCACATTTAATTGCTATTTTTATGACTGAGAGACGTTAATGACATATAAAAGCATATTCCGATATTTTTAGTTTATTTCTGCCTACAAATGTACTCAGGCAATTATTAAAGCATTATTAAAAAACGAAATGCTTTCATGATTCTCAAATGGGATAGCTTTGACATGAAATGAATCTTTATTTTACACCACAGAATCCAACACTAAGACATAACACATAGGCAAATAGGCTTCAATGCTTCCACTGTTCAGAGATGCCTATTTTGACTGTCTGATTACAGCTCTATTGCATTGATCAGTTCTTTAAAAGTGGATGGGCACTCAAGCAAAAGGACAGCTAGGTCTTGGCATTAACAGGCTCTATGCCAACCAAATCTTCAGCACAAACTGGCAAAGCTCCCCAGAAATTTTACTCTCCTTTGTTAAACTCAAAATGGAACCTTAAGAACTTCCAGAACAGATGAGAGCAGCAGTTACCTGACCTGTGACCAGCACCAAAAGTTCAGAAGGCTGTGCGAAACCCTGCAAAATACAAAGCCACAGAGGCAGCTCTGTAGATGATCAAACACTTCCCAACCGACCTGGCTGATTTTATGTTACAGGTGAGTTAATGTCTCTTTCAAAATGGTGATTACAATGGTACTTGCAGTATTTTTTGTGCAGTTTGCTCCATCACACCAGCATTATCCTTAATGGTTCTTTGTGAGTCATCCAATAAGGAAAACTGAGACAGTGGGAATTATATCTGGATGCCTTTACACACTCTAGGACAGGCTTCACAATTTGAAGACTATTTATTTTAGTAACTTGCTTGCAATGCTCACTTCAAAAATTTAGGTTCCAAGGGTATGTTCATTTTCACATTATACCCACTGTATGAACTTTAGTTTAATGCACTGCTCTTACCTTGCTTCCTGGTCATATTTCCATTCCTTCTTTTGTTTTTGTCTCTCTTGTACACCCCCACCTTTTCTTTTTCCCCTCACTCATCTTTTTCTCCTTCCCCTTGACCTTTTTCACCTGTCAAGTACAAATACACTTTCCCTCATCCACCTCATCAATTATTCTCTCTCAGTCTCTTAACAGCACCAAATCCACCCGAGTTACAAAATTAATTATAATGCATTGCTGCATTATAAATAGTATAAATTCCCTGTCTAGTACGATACCTGTTACTTCAGGTTCCCCAAGGTCATTTATATAGATGTCTGTCACAATGTCCCCAAGGAGGCCACATTCCAGTTCCACCAGTGCTCCCAAGTGCCTTAGAACAGCTGACGGCCTTATGCTCTGAACAAATTTGTTTAAATCTCGTACAAAGTAAACAATGACTATGACACACCATGGGATCCTATCCAGCATCCACTGGCAGGCCCCAGAGAAGGTTCGTGTTCATGTGTAATTACTTCAAGGGGATAGTTGATGGTGGGTTAATCAATGCTGAAATGCAACTCAAGCGAACATGAGATAGAAGGCACTGACATGCCTGAGACTTTAGAAGAAAGAGAAGCAGTGGAAAGAGACCGGGGCAAGGTTATCAGCAGCACACTACAAGCTTTTGGAATAGAGAATCCTATCCAACATAACTTTTACCACTTTAAAAAATGGACTGAGTAGGCCCACATTGCTAACATGTGACTGAAAGCTACGTTTTCACATTAACAACAGCCCCCGGAACATTTATATTTCTGTTCATGCTGCCTATGCCAGGTTCCATTGGCAAATTACAAGCAGGCTAGTCTGGTGGCTCACATTCAAGCGGTGCCCACCAAAAAGGGAGTAGCAGAAATGCTCTCATCGTAAGTGCAGAGGCAGCTATTCACAAAGCTGCTTCAGAGGTAAGTGCAGTGAATGAATAAAGTAACGAATCAAAACAATCTTACTCAGATCTCAGTCTCTTTGCAAAGAACTTATGAATCCTTCAAAGAGAAGAGATAAACCTTCCCTATTTAATCACTGTGTCTACCTCCAGGGGACAGTATAGGATTGTTCCCCTACAGTTTTCCTTCCACTATTTTGTTCATTCAGGCTGACATGTAAGAGGTAGCCTGCTGGAAGAATGCTCATTTCCAGTGCTGAGGAGGTCGATGAGGCATTCTGAAAGACTGCCCGACCGAATTGTCAGTGAATGAGGTTAATTTGACTGCACAAACCACCTACACTCCAGTACAAACTGGAGCAACAAACAGTACAAAAGTCTTTGATCAGTCAACAGCATTACCACCCACACAGCCAGCACATCTCCAGGTGAAACACTGGTCAAAAACTCCTACTTGGGCACTGGATATATGTGCTAAGTCCACAGACGACCCATGAAGAAAAAGCAAAAAGAACCCCAAAACAAGCCAGTCCCTTCCCTCAAGCTCTTCCATCTCATCCTAACCCTTTGAATTAAAAGCAGCCTTTGTAAAGCACACAAGCAGCACACCGTGAGACGCATGGGAGCAACATTTTGATCAGTTTTACAGTTGATGATAATTAGGTGCATCATAACTAAAACATCATTGGGTTCCATGTATTTGCCTACACAGAGTAAGTGTATGTGCAGATATGTATGCCACTCACACCTTACATACACAAAAGTGATATACATAAGGCATATCACAAAACATCTGCCCATAACCACAATGTTTTATCATTACATTTGTGCATTAGGAAACCACTGTGCACACATGAATTGCTAACACAGCCTGCTGGCAGAGGAAACAATGTTTACATTTCAGTTACTGCCACGGATCTGACTGTAAAGCAGAGAAGCAGACAAACAAAAGGCTGTGATTCCCATTACACTCTTTTTTCCCTCCTTGCTTTTTTAGAAAGTTGCAGCTTTAAAACCCCTTCAGTACTAGGGGCCCAAATCTCTTGATTCTCAGTCATAACAGTACAAGACAGAAAGCACCTGATGTTTACATACTGAAAGATGTGTTTCTCCTCTACCCTGCCAACACAGAAGTTGCTCATTCTTAAGGCTTAGCAGCAGCATAAGACTTTCATCCATCAAGGGCACTGCTTTTTAGTAGGGAAATTCTTCACACAGAAAGTCAACTAACAGTTGACTCTTACACCCAAACACACCCCTCATTACACTGCTTTCTTTTTCCCTTCTTAATCACTGGTTAATTGCTTCCTTGTTTCATGGAGAAGAGCTAAATCCTGTCTCTCTCCTACTCCTCAAAGTTCTTTGTGACTTGACAGCACACAAGTACACATATCCAGCAAGGCCTATCGTGGCAATCCCCTCTCACAGGCCACTAGAAACAGCATCTGCCGTTCATTTTTCTGTCCTTCACAGGCAAACCACATGCATGAGACATCAATCTGCTGGGCCAAAGAGAAAGAGAAGGAATGAGGAAAACCAGTACCTCTTTATGCAACAATACACACAGGTGTTTAGAGAGAGAAAAAGATCAAGACTCAGACATGCACTCTCATTTGCAGGGCTATAATACAGGTAGAGCAAGAGGGACATTCCATGGATAAGGATGGGCATATAAGGACAATAACATAAAACAGCTGTCTATCATCACAGCTTTTTCTGTTAAGGTGGGCTGCATGTCCATGTGAGTGAATTTAAATGAGCCAAATGAGAGGGACGGGGATGAAAAATGAATAGTCAGGCTCACGTCTAATCTAAATCCCTGCTGCTGCAATTTAAGCCTATTACTTCCGGCCCTATCAACCACTAATGTGGTGAGCAGATTTTTTTCCTTCCTCTTGATAACAGTTTTTGAGGCTGTTAAAGACTGTTGTAATGTCCCTTCTCGGTCTCCTCTCTTGAGGCCAAACAAACCCATCTCTTTCAGTCTTTCTTAGAGGATATGTCCTATGGATCTCTCATTCCTCTTTTAATTGACTTCTGGCCTTTACCTGGTCAAAGTACATCTTTCTTGAATTGCACTGTTCAAAAGTGAGGACAGTGTTCCAGCTGAGACCTCACCAAAGCTGAGTGCAAAGTTTATTTCATGCATCTTCCAGACTGCCCTTCTGGTTATATACTCCACATATTCCATACAGTCAATTACCTCTTTTTTTTTAAATAAAAATCCTCAAAACCTGCATGACTTATGTTCAACTCATGCTCGACTATAATCCCTAGTTTTTTCTCTGAAAAAGTGTACCTGGCTACTTTCCATCCCGAATTACCAGACTCACTATTAAAAGGAGTTTTAACTGTCGCATTGAATGCCATCATTTTTTCACACAATTTTCCCACCTTATTTTAAGCTTATCTTTTAACATATCCACAGCATGGATATGTGCCTAGTGACACACTCTAGAGAGATGTGCTGCTCACTGAGGGCTCATATTTGGGATACCACTGAAAGACTACCAAGCCTTGTACAGTCTACTGACTATTATCCACTGCTGTTGTTTCAAGTGGGCACAAGTGATATGAGCAGAAGCAGTCTGAAGAGTACCCAGAAGAATTACAGAGCTCTGGGAGTTGTGGTAAGGAACTCTGGAGAGCAGGTAGCTTTTCCATCAATTCTCCTGGTCAAAGGGAAGGGGTTTGAAAGGGCCAGCTCAATCTGGCAAACCAGCTAATGGCTAGGGGACTGGTGCCACAGCCATGTGTTTGGCTACTTGGACCATGGGATTCATTTTGAGAAACCTGGTCTGCTGGGCCTGACAGGGTCCATCTGTCAGAGAAGGGGAAGAGCATCTTCAGTTATCATGTTGCCAAGGTGGTGAAGAAGGCTTTAAACTAAAGTTGCTGGGGAAAGGGGATCCTCATTCCATCCACTCCTACCAATTTGATGTCAGTGCCAGCAACAGATGCCCAGATACTATGCAGAGATCACATGTCGGCAGGAGAGCACCTGGAGAGCAGCAAAAAGGAATTCCAAGCACTACTGCCAGTAACTCAGAGTCATCAAAGACCTTACTAAAATGCCTCCATGCATCATGTAGCATGGGGAATAAACAAGAGGAGTCTGAGATGTGCAGATGCCTGCAGGGCTTTGATTTCACTGGCATCACAGAGATGTGGTAGGATGGCTCCTGTGAGTTAGAATGGAAGAATACAGGCACCTTAGGAAGGTCAGGTAGAGATGATGAGGAGGCAGTGGTGCCCTCTCTGCCAGTGACCAGCAGGAATGTCTGGAGTTCCACCTGGGGATGGATGAGGATCTGACTAGGAGCTTATGGGTCAGGATTAAAGGGAGGACAGGGACAAGTGACATTATAGGGGAGGCTGCTGTAGGCTGCCTGACCAGGAAGCCCTTCTGTAGACAGACAGGAGCATCCTCACATCCACAAACCCTGGTCCTCCTGGGGGACTTCAACCACTCAGATATCTGCTGGAGGGACAGCACAGCAGGGCATAAGCAATCCAGGAGTTTCCTGAATCACATTGATGATAATTTCCTAATAGATGTATTTCACCATCCAGTCAATTAAATGAAAACACCAAACAGAACTCAAGCTATTATACCTCTCCTTGATACATTTGTTTTCACTGTGATAGGTTCCAAGTCCTCTAGTACAAGCACCAAATTTACTTCCACATTCTCATTATATACACAGTACCAAATACCTCTATCAAAGAGAGCTTCTAGGATCAGCATATATAACAATGTGCAATAACAACACATATTTTATAAAAATAAAATCTGCTGTTTCAGCACAGTGCCCATTTTCCGCCCGTTATTTCCCTTCCTTCCCCTCCCCTCATTTCCTCCCTCCCTTCCCCCTCCCTGTGCCAGGGTTTGTTTTTCATGCCAAGGCACTCTAGCTGAGACCCTGTATGGGAAGGTAGTTGTGGGAAAGGTTATTAGGAAACTGTCGTCTAAACTGCTACCTTTCCAGCTTCCACACCCTCTCCCTCCCTACAAAGTCCCCTCTGTTCTGTTTTAATACTAGTGAGTTCAGAGGAGGTTCCTAGGCTGGAGCAATTCACAGTCTAGACTGTGCCAAAGCACACAGGCACACACCTCTCTGATCACTTCCTGCCCAAACACAGTCCTGCTGGCTCAACCTTCAAAATGTGGGCAGGGGATTGCTGCTGCTGTGCCAAAGGCAGGCTCAATTTCCAGGGGCGTCAGTGCCACCTACTCCTCCCCTCACAGCTTTATCCTCTTGTGTGCATCCTATTTGCCATATGCCCCTATAGAGGAAAACAAGGGTAAGTCAGAGCTTGGCTGACCTTTAAATCTCTGATAAAATATTACGTAAAAGGGCAAGAGGAACTGAGACGCTGGTTAAGAATTTAATGAGCAAAATTAACATCTTGTTGAGCTTTGGTTATGCAGCTTAGAAACACATGCTCGAGCTTATACACAGAGTAAACTCAAAGGAACTTCAGTAAATCAACATTTTTTTGGCAGAAGTTCAAGTTTACACAGATAAAAGCAAAATCAGAAGCTAGCTTTCGTTCTTCTCTTGCCATCTGAGTTATTATTCCAAATTTGGTAGTGCAAACCAGAAATCAGAATGCCCCAAACTCCATTAAATTGAGTGAACTTACTCTGGATTTACACCAGTGGAAAATATTAATTAAATAACCTCTTTTAAATTGTAATAGACTAAACCTCTCAGCTTAACCACCTCTAACAGTGGCTCACTGTACGATCTACAGCACAGATTTCAGACATAGAATACACTGAGAGGTTTATCCGTCTCCTTTTCACTAATTGTTAACTTCTACTTGAATAAATAGAGATGATCTGTATTTACTACTAATCAGTCCAGACCAGCTAGAATATCATACACATAGGAGTCTTCTGTTATCTTCTCTGGGTTGAAGAGGAGGGAAACTCCACAGTTCTCTTCCCTTACATAAACAGAGTATTTCCATAGTCAAACAGTGAATTGAAGGCATGACAGTATATTTGGTTATTCACTCACACCCTGTCCTGTCTCATTGCTCAAGTATTCTGATAATCAGAACAGAAACTACTGCACTAACATCACTGGGCTTAAGAAAACACCAACTAAGATGTTTTTATCTCAATCTTTCTACCAAAGAAATTATCAGAAATTTTCACAACATACAGCAAAAAGAATAAGAGAAGAACAAGCACGTGCCTTGCATCGTCTCCTAACAACAAATCATAATTGCATTTACTATCTGGTTAAGCATTTGTAATCCAAAATTCTTCCACATCATTAATGTATAAGCCAACAACTTCACACCAACCAACAAACTCGTGCAGCTGTTCCCCTCTATTCAAGATGTAATGCTGAAACACAGCCACTAAAGCAATCCCAATGGATTTTCCATGACTCAGGGATCTCCCTGGACACCTTCCAAACTGCGAAACTGCAATCTGCTTTCCCCTTGTAATTTCCTTCGGAGAAGTTATTCTTCAAGCCTCCACCTAGTAAACCATTGCACAACACTGCTGTGCATGCTGCTAACCTTTTCCAAAGGTTGTTAGTGTGGGCAGTCCTTTCCTTTATGTGGTCAACAAACGATGAGAAACTGCAAAATTAAAAGACGCCCTTAAGAGTTTTTAATGTCAAAGTGCATAGAATATACAAATGTTGACTAGGTCCTTTTTGCACACACCACTGGATCTACAGGAAGGCAGCATCAGAATCTCCCTAGAAAAAGAACAAGTAGATAAGAGCAGGGCAATGTCTGTGACAGGAGGCAGTAACAGAGATTTACTCCCAAGTCCTTCAAACACAATACATGTGCCACTGGAAGACTCCTGTACCGCCTATAATCTACACAAGCTTCATCTTTTCAGCACCTTTTCAATCTGGCTACAATTCTGTATTAAAACTGGCTTAAGAAGCATTACTATTCCCTGTGTCACATAAGGGAAACAAACTCACAAATGCATGAATTTAGTTGTGTAAACTTGCAGGGTTAGCTAGGAAAATACAGTGTTCTTGAAAAGTTTTCCTCCCAACAAGCTTACAGACAGCAAGGTACCTAACGTTAAAAGCTCTGGGTCAAGGCTGTTACAGTGCCAGGTGGAAGGCATCTGTCTGTACTTAAGCAGAATCAAAAACATCAAAACAGAGCAACTGTGGAGGCAGTCTGGTGCGATGAGTGACAGAAAAAGTGCCTTCTGACACTTGCTTTCCATGTGCTGCTCCCACCTGGTGCTGAAGGATGAACAGAAGGACCTCTCCTGTATTTAGTGACACCAAAAGCTTCTCCTTACCTAGTGCGGAGGAAGGTGCTAGGAAACTGCTGATCTGAAAACCCTGTACCCTAAAAATGTGCTACTCTATCCACCTCACCTGTAGAACCTTGTGCTCCCACTTTGGAGTCTTGCACACTGGGCAAATGACAAGAAGAGGCCATTTCCCTCCAACAACTGGAAGAGCAATCCCAAATCACCTTAACGAGTCCCTTGAATGATAAACAACCTTGAGTACTGTTTGAAGATAGAATCCACCTGTAGAAGGGCACAGAGACATGACATAATTACAAACCCTTTTCCCCCACTCTCCTTCATGCTGTATGATACACTATCTGAGCAATGATTATATCTGATATAAATTGTTACTAGGTGAGCAACTACAGAAACTAATCTTAGTCAGCATATTAAACAGATGATACTTCATGATTGTTATCTTCTTCTCCACTCAATTATCTTATTTTGTTAACAGTTCCTCTTAAACCCCAGCTACAGTCTACCTCCCTACAGATAACTACTATCCAGCAAGACACTTACATCCTATCCTGTTTCTCAACCTTTTCTCTTCACTGGAAAATTTGACTGCTTCCCCAGCTTCAGGTGAAGAAGTATTATAAATTATTACAAATTTTATAAGGTCTTCATTGTCAGAGGGACCTGGCTTCCCTTTCTTGCAGACATGAGGCTAAGTATCAAAACATACCTCCTTCTGCATCTCAGATCTGGCCCTTCCTCTATGAGCTGCACGAGAAATAGACATCTGTCATTCAACCTACCTTCATCACCGTGCAAGTTCATTCACTCTAAAAGCACAGCCAAAAGACCATTTTGGCCTAGCATTTATCCCGGATCACCTCCACCTTTGCAATTGGTCTTCACTCTCCCTTCAGTACCACAGCTACTTCATTTTTTGTGTCTTTTTCTTCAAAACTTTGGAAGACACTTTTCCTCCTTATCACAATCTCCTGTCCAGTTACAATCTGGTCAACATGGTCTTTGCAACACATAGTACTTTCCTCTTGTCATTTCTCTCAGATGCATTTCCAGGTGGCACCTTCTCATCCCATATTACTTTTCTTATCTGATTTATAACAATCTCTCACCTTTCCTTAGCAGACCAAATCTAGATTCAAATATTCTCTCCAGAAGGTGAGGGATGAGGTCTTAATAATAAATTTCTAAGCCATCAAATAACAACTCTGAAAAACATAAGACACTAATAGAGAATTAAAGGATAGAAATTGCAGAAGGGCAGGAATCATACTCAGAGAAGCCATTCCAAAATGTTGGGGCAACAGGACATCCCTGTACTGCTGCTGTTTATGCTATTTCTACTGAAGAGAGCCCACTCTCTAAGTCAGGAGGCGAAGTGGCAGGAAATATATCAGAATGTTGGCTCGATTCTAGGAGGAGGGTAGAAAATTGTCTATTCTGTATCCATCCAAGTATAGCTGGAAAAGCTCCAGAAAACTGAAATAAAGATAAGTTAATTTCATCCTTCCAGCTATCATGTATGACTCCTACTATCAATATCATCTCAGTGTTTTATCACTTCAGCAGCCTTCAGGCTCAATCCAGAAAGTTGCTGACTCTTTGTTATAGCCATAGTGGAACACAAAAACCATTCAAATATTAATTATGCCTTACTAAGGAAAAAGGCCAGAGTAGAGCTTTATGTTGTTTTTTTTTCTTTTCATGTTATGCTGCGTAACACTTGCAGCCATGCCGAAACAGTACAGTATTAGCAAATCAGGTGATAAAGGTGTTAGAAACATATGGACACAAGATTTCTGAACACTGAAGATACCCACCCTGTCCATCATTTCAGGGTTAGGATATCATGACAGCTCCCGAGCACTCAACAGAGGGAAGACATAAGATTGACAACTTAGCACTTCTATCCTCTAGTGGTAGATCTGTTCTTTCCCTTCCTTCTGCATCCCAAGCTACATATATGTTGTGCTCCCAAAATCCAGTACTTCTCCTCTTATGCCCTAGATGTACTACATGCATTTCCCTGCATGTTCCCATGGAACAACAGCATTGCCCTGTTAAAAACATGTAGTCCTGTGAGATCTTCCTCAGGTGTTTCATGTCTACTGTAAGTAAATAATTCTCAGAACACACTCAAACATTCCCTTCAAGTATTCCAACCATGACCACAACCCTTCCCACCTTTCCGAAAGGCAGTCAGTATGCTCTTCTTGGGATATTCAGAAGCCAACAACCACCACAGACATAGAAAATACCAGAGAAAAGGCCAAATTTCAGTCAATGGAGAATGACGTAACTCCACTACCGTCTTCGGTGAAATTGAACTGGTAGTGAATTGGGTACTGAATTGGGCACATCTGTCCGTAAGCTTTATAGTAAAGCAACAAGATCTAAAACACAGTATATGCCTGTACAAAATCCTTAAAACTACACAGGTACTTTGGTAACACCCCCAGCCTCTTCACACCCGAAATCTCACACATAAGACCAGGTCTGGATTTACATTTGTTTACACAACCCTATTGATTCTCAGACACGGAGTGTGAGACCTGGTTCTCATCTCATGCTCCTCTCACAGCATCTGTGTCTCACACATTTGCAGCATAGTGACTGCTGCTTCTTACACAGCTGGCCAGGGAGCTGGGAGCTGCCAACCAGCTGCACCTACTGGAAGGGAGCCTAAAGTGAGAAAGTGCTGGTGCTACACTCAGTGCCATAAGCCTGTCCCTATCATAGGAATCCACATGTAGATGAGCACCTGAAAGGGGAAGCTGTCTCTGCCACAAAGCCTAAAATGCAATACTTCTTATGGATTTGGACCTGAATAACTACAGAAAGCTTCTTGTAGTGATATGTGCTTTAAAATCAGGGACTTGTACACATGTATCGCATATGGGACACATGTAAAGCAGACCCAACGTTATGAAAAAGTCTCTCTGCAGAGCAGGAAGAAAAAGAAGAAAGGTATCCCCTGTGCGGAAAATGAAAAAAGAAAAGAGGTATCCTGAGTATGTACAATCTTGGACTATGCTGGACATAAAGGAATTCTGTGCATAACTAGACAGACTGATACCATGAAGAGCTTTTTCCTCCTGAGCCTCAGTACCCTTTGCTTCAGAAATCTTAAACCACCCAATTCTTTTGCCATTATTGTAATAGAAGTGCATCTGAGTGCATGAAAAATACTGATCTGACAGCTATAAACTAACCGAAGAGAAAGGAAAGTTTTGTGGCCTGACCACCACCAGTGAAGAAAGCGATTTGCTGCCTCAAAGGTTTGCTTTTATTCTGCTTTCAGATATAGCATCTTCTATTCAGAGGGTGATGCCAAGGCTTCCTCCTGGATATGAGCCTCTTTTCAGGAAAATTCTGCTTTGGTCTCATCAGCAGCATTTTCTCACAACCTCCACTGGTGCATCCTCATTAAGTGCAAGAAAGGAAGTAATAACTGGGGTGGGGAGTCTGCCCTGAGCCAAGGTCAGCAAAACCTCCTAGTTTGCTGAAGTCAGAGCTCATCAAATACAAATAAAAATGAAGGACCTCTCCAGCTGTCGATTGCATTTGGCATTATGCTTCCTGACAGATTAGGTAATCAATTAGAGAGAAACACAGAAGGGATGAGGGATGGGCACAGGGAATTAAATAACTTCCTCTTATAGGCAAACCAGAATAGAAGGACTTTTAAATTATGGTTGCATAGAAATTTGCATTGAGCAACAACTCAAAGCTGCAGCCGGTCAGAGGCATAGTCTGAAACTATGATTTACATGCGGGGCAAGTGACAGAGAAAGTAAATCCCTGTATTCAAATGAATCCAGTATTAGGATAGAATGACTCAAAAGACTAGTAATTTGAAACTAAACACTCGGATCTTGGTAACATGCCTGAATTCAAATGAGAGTAAATACAGTTACCAATACACATGACACATATTTCAGGGTTGAAGTAAGGACTTAACCTGCATGTCTTTCTAAGTCACAATCTTTCAATGAGAAACCAAGGACTTAAATAAGCTTCAGACATACAGGATACTTTTCTGGAAAGGTGTTGCTCCACAAAGAGCCAAGAGACAGAATAGGCAACACTGCATCTCTGCTTCCTTGAAATATTACAAGAGAGTTGGAGGAGAAATTGCGAACTTTGTTCTTCAAGCCCACCAGCAAACACATAGAAACACAGCTGATGCCCTCTTGTTCCTACATACATTGTCATATATTGTCTATATTCACATGAAAGATCACAGTGGAAGCACTTCTTGTATTTTTTACCACATAAATACTCTTGCAGATTGCACAGCCAAAAAGGGGCCTCACAAACACTGCCACAGCTAGGACTTGGCAAGCTTGAGTGGGACAGGTGATATATGGGAGTACTTATTCAATATGGGGAAGCCTAGTTTTCATCTGAGCTTTATGTTGTATCCATTACACTAAATGGTCTGCAAGGGAGAACTAGGCATGAAGGGAACTTGCTACTCCTAAGTCAGCTGTTTGCAGTGGAAACCACTACTACAGTTATTTAGGTTTGGATCTCATCTCCCTGTAGGTGTTGAAGGTATATTACCCAGTATATTATCCAGTCTGTGCCAAACTGATGTCTTGCTCAGAAATTGCTTTGCTTCCTTTGACAAAATAAATAAACAAATTCCCAGATACTTCCATGCTTTACCTTACTTTCCTTCAACATAAAACTCTTTTCCTTCCTTTTCTCAACTTTCTCTCCTCTGGGAAACTAGACAATAATCACAGAATTTTACTGTCTTTTAAGGTAGAGAAGGAACAGATGTAGAGAGATTTCACAGAGTAAGCAAAGAGCAGAATTTTCCCAAACCCAATGCTACTGGTCACTTCATCCAATGCTAACAGAAACATGTCTATGGTGACCCCACTGATCCTTTGCCTCTGTGCTGAGAGAACTAGCATAGATATCAGTCATGTGGATGGCTCATGCACTCAGAGAACACTAATCAACTCCTTTCTGGCACTAAAGTGCTCACAAACACTAGCCTGGTGTGTTGAGAAATCAAGAGCACAGTAACACACAGAACAGCAGCAAACATAACACTACTTCCATAGTTCTACTTCAGGACAAGATGAAGACACTGATTTACTCAGAAGCGGATTAGTAGAAAGTGCAGAAAAACCAAGTGAGACCAATGTGGTGGAGAGGACAAAGAAAAAAGGCAAGAGTAAAAGGTACAGTAAAGCAACAGGTATCTTGCTGTAGATATCCTGCTTCCTCAGGTGACCCAAGGCATTGAAATTTCTAGTCACAGTTACAGAAGTTATCAGACTATTCAGAGGATACTGAGTTGCTGCCTCTCTTGCTGCTTGGAGTCTCCTGCCACATCTCCTCCTCATATTTTTCATCTTCATGGAAGTTCCTCTGTACAGTTCTTATTCAAGGAGACTGAAGGAGAAGGAATTAACATGATTCTTATTTTCTCTCTTCTCTTTAAGAACATAGTAACTACCATTCTTTCCAGCTAGATACCTTGGCTAGTTCATCTTTAACTCAGAAAGGGAGCCAACTCTGATGCTGTGGCAGCCATTACTAAATATAATGAAATCAGAGGTGATGAGATGAAAGACTAAAAGTTGAATTCAGGGTTGTGTCAATAAGGGACATAGTTCCATGTTCTTGTGGTTGCTGTTGCAGAGCTCTGCAGACAGAAACCAAGGCTACAGTTTCAATCATGGTTCCCATCATGGGCTGAGTAAAGGACAGAGGCCTTGATTAAGCACTTGCTTCTATCTTCATTTAATTGCACCCATGCAACATTACAGGGAAAATATGGTCTTATTGTTCAGGAATATACAGCAGTCCATATGCATCTTCTCTACAAAATCTGGGGGTTTGCAATAGGATCAGAATGCTAGATCTAGAGAGGGAGAGAGAGAAGAGTGTAGGCTGCCTCACCCAAGAAGCAACCTACCTCTCTCAGCAATTCAATGGACAAGAAGAAGTTTAAAGGCAGGCCAAAACAGATGCTAGATAATTCGAAATTTTTCAAAATAGAGAGTTCGTAAGTATTTATGCTGCTCCTCAACTGTAAATAATGTACCTTTAGATTTTATGCCAAAAGTACCTATTAAGTTTTGTTCTGGAAAAGTCTGTGAAGATGGTAAAGAGCAATATGGACAAAAAACTTTTGTGAACTCAAAGTCAACAAAAGCTCTTCCTTAGAGACTCAGAGAAAATATTGCAAAAAAAAAAAAAAAAGGGAAAAAACTCCCGAACTGAAAATGAAGGGAGGTCAAATGCAACATAAGAGAAACAAACCATGACAGGGAATTCAAATCAACATCCCACCTGAGCTAAATGCAAGAATGCATCAAGGGCAGATAAGATCACAAAAGTATAACAGTAAGCATTTCTCAAATCTTTCCCAGTATAAGAACCTAATATGCTGAAGGTAAGTCCTCAGGTTTGGAGGATATAATGATACAATCAACTTTGAAAACGTAAACTCAAAAGACAACTCTATTTCTTCCCCAAGGACCTTGCATCTTAAAATAGAGACTGTTGCACACACCTTCTCAAATACCATGACCATCTCACAGTCACTAACAAAATAAAAAGAGAGGCAACAAAATCACAAACTCTTCACATTGCTCTTTCCTCTGTGCTAGCATTCTTCACATTTTTCTGGTTTTTCTGAATTGTCAGCATTTAAGTCGCCTTTCTTTGTATGGTCTGAGTTCCAATCTGGGATCAGGTTGCTCTCAGGTATAAGAGATCTAGATGTCAAGATCTTTACTGTCAAGCAGCATACCAGCTTTAACCACCAAGAGTCCAGGATTCTAACAATGAGCATAAAGTATCAGAATCTACTGTGACAAGAACACACTGCTGCTAAAAAATATGAACAAGGACATGGAGAAGCTGTTCCATGAAAAAAAGTTATTTCCCTTTGCCTTACAATAGTTCTTCCAGATTCTTCTGTAGTTCCTGTTCAGTTGATAAAACTGTACAAGGAAAAACATGTGTTTAGCACAGATATTTTTGCCAGCAGGCACAAAACCATTTTGGAGCCTGCCAACAGACCACCATCTGCAGCAGCACTTTACCACTACATGGCAGTATGGAAGCAGAAGTGATGCTTGTGACATCAGCCTCGATTGTCACTTAGGGCCAGTTTTACAATTTTCAAGGTACAGGAGCAGTCCACACACCCTGCTTCCTAGAGCTTCTCTCTCTGCTTGTTCATTGAAGGGAATATGCTAAAGCCAGCTGTTCTGTCCTCTTTCACAAAAGAGGCCTTTGAGAGGCAAAACTAGTGGTCACAAATATTTTTGTTTGCTTTGTATTTTGTGCATCTAGACATTGATAAGGACTTACCTGTACTGTTATCACTGCATTAATCCCAAGGCAGTCACTGCCAGCAGATGGCCTGAGAGCTGGTACATCGTCTCCTGTCTTAGCCCAAACCAAATCATTCCAAATCACCATAAGCCATGGTCTTCATTCAGACCTACTCTCTGCACATGTTCCCAATGGAATAAATCAAGATAGAATTTAGGACCTATCAGGAGTAACTCTTTCTGTTTTAATTTTCCAATCGATCAGACAAGGCATAATCACAGCACCCAGCTTCAAGTAACACGAAAGCCTAGGATCCACCCTAGAATTGTTTTTCTGGTTGAGCGGCAACGAGAGCAGGCATTTCAGCTGAAATCAGCATCAGCTTATCATCTCACAGTCACTGCCTTGGTCAGAGTCCAGTCAGGCAGCTGCCATTACATAGTTGGATGGTCTGGGTGCATCTCCCAAACAGAGTAGCTCACACATGTATCTGCCTCAGTCTGGAGACTACACAAGCAAGTTTGAAAGCTTGGAATGGGTCATGTGAGCCAACCACAGATAAAGAATCCCATCCCATTCCTAATTTCTTTCCCTTGAAAAATGAACATTTCCAAATTTGCTTTTCATTGTACTAGTTTAAATAGCACAAGAACAGGAAAAGAAGACATGCTCCTGGTCCTCAAAATGCCAGTTTTCCTCAGAAAAGGAGGTAGAAGCACACTGAATATTTACTGGATTGGAAAATTCATCAAAAGGGAGACTACTCCAGCACAGCTATGCTTAGCTTTTCTTGTCATTAACTCTTCCATGGGAAAATGCCCCAGATTTTAACTGCAACAAGGGGGAAAAAAAATCAGGCTTTTAAAAATTCATTCGACCACACCAATGTTTCATTATACCCTTTGCAGAGCAGATGGCAAGATGAGGCTATGCCCCCTGGGCCTGCTTCAGGGAGCTAACACAAATGCTCTTCTCAATACAGATCTCAGATGATGTTGGTGTCATCATTTCACTTGGGGATTTGGGTCAAAAGGCTTTACACTCAAATCTGGTTTTTATATAGTACAAGTGCACCCAGACTAGACCCTAACGGATAAGCAGCAGGGAGCTCGCACACAGCACAGAGCTCTCTCAGGCACTTCCAGGTCGCTGATTTACACTGGTGCACTTACAGACTGAATCTTTCCAATCCAATTAAAATCTCATCTGAGCTGTCAATACAGATGTAGCCTGTTTTATTTTAGTGTCTCACAGAACATGCATTAATCCAGACCTGTGGACAAACTAGCCCTTCTAGGCAAATTCTGCATTTTGCCAGCCCAGTTTCCAGCCCAGGTTCTCTTGCACATAAAGCCCTTAACTGCTCTCACTCTACCTGTCTAATCAGGAACTCCTATGGACATGCACTGCCATCGTATCTGGCTGCTTTGTAAAAATGTGTGATGTACACCAACATCCTTCTGAAAAACAGCACTTTTCCCTCCCAGCTCACTTCTCATGCAATGATGGCTAGGGTGCTATCATTAAATATAAGAACTGAATATGATCTGTTTTCATTTCAATGCCTTCATTTGTTTGAAATGCATATGCCAGTTACAAGCTGTCAGCACATTTAATAAGCTATAGCATAAACCAACAATTCTCAAACTACTGGGGCCAAAAAGTTTTACAGATCATCACATATACTTGTCATTAAATTTTGCACCAGAAACATTATAAATTATACTTTTTAATAGACTTCCATAAGGCAGCTGTGAGCTGTTTTGCCACAAGCAAGCACATGGAACACCAGTATTTGCCAGACATAAAACTAGAAGTTAAAAGCATCATTAATACCACCACAAACTCTCAAACTCCTCATAAACCCTTCTCAGTAAGCAAAAGCCCAGCAGCAACTCAAGCAGTTCTTTCACTATGACCCAAAGGTAAGCAAGTTCAAGGTTTAGCAAGCCAAGATCAGGAGCAAAGCACATCTGTTGGTGACGTCTTCGGGAAGGGTGGATTGAATGCTTCAAGGGATGTTGGTATTGGAGAGAGATGAACTTTGATGCAGCAGTTCAAGCTTTGCATGTGAAAACCAATCGTTAAGCAGCATCCAGAAATAAATTGTCAGCAGAGCAGATTACAGATTACACTCTTACTCTTGAGAGATACCTGTCACCACACGAAATTCTCCAGTCAGACAGCTGCATTTTCTAAGAGGAACTCAAGTAGTCTCACATAAAAAGCAAACTGACATAAATATAGACCAGAATTTTGTGAAATATTTCCATAAGAGGAGATTCTCCACTTGCAAATTAGTTCAAAGCAAGTAGACTCTTCTGCTGCATACATTATTCTTCCTGAAACAGCTGCAAATCCTATTGACTCCTTTCTATGCCTCTGCCACAGAATACTGAAAATGCTAATGGGTGCTGGGGAATTGAAAAGTTAATGGAAAAGAAATCCATACCAATTTACGATGTACCCAGACCACAACTTTTGACTGAGGTAGTCCTTGAGCTGAAAACTGTTAGAGGGTTGGAGAGTATCCTGGAAAAGACCACCCGATGGCCACACCTTATAGTCTCCAACAGCTTATATTTTTCCCTAGCCATCTGCTTTGGACCCCATCTTGAAACTGGAGCCTGGGCTAGGTTGTCGGATCACTGATCTGACAAATTACAGCTGTCCCTGTATTTGATATGACATACTATAGTTGCCCATATACTAACCTCCAACTGCATATGCAAATTATATGGTTATTTTCATTGCTATAGCATTTCAAAGCTGTGGTCACGGACAAGAATTTATTGGGCTAATGCTGCAAGTGTAACATAGAAAGACTACTGGCAAATTCCTCTAATGCTGAGATCCAGTATTTTCTGTTCTATTCCTCACCTCAGTCGCACTCCTCAGGCATATACACACTTAGAGATATCTCACTTTACATTAGCTCCAATCTCAGAATGGTAATGAGAAACCTAATCAGCTGCATCAAATGGGCATCACCTTTATGACACAATTTGCAAAACAACCCAGCCCTATGACCTCTGCCTGTGTTTTGCATTCAGGCTGAACACGAAGACAAAGACAGTGAAGTCATTTGATGCCAGGCATGAAAAGCAAGTGTCTGGCTCCTGGAGTCTGCAATATTTACCACAAAGGCAAACAACAAAGTTCATCTGAAATAATTCCTTCTCTTCCTGTTTATGGCTGTTGCTGCAACAGCACCATTTCATGGTTCAAAGGCAGCTTTGTGATGAAACATAATTAGCATGGTACCCTGATTCTTATACCTCACTAGCAGAATGCTACTCATCAACAAAACCAAATAGTCCTTATTTTATAGATCTGCAAGCCCTAAGATTTTCCACTGCATTACATTATACAGCAGAATTTATCCCAAAGCTGTAAACAAGAAATTGACTGTCAGCTCTCTCTAGAGAACTTGAGAGGTTCCTTCTAATACGCCCAATCCTACACCTAGAGAATTGCATAGTGCTATGAGAATAAATAAGCACATTTAAACATTTTGTTGTACTTACACCCAGTGCCACTACTATCCATCCTGTTGCTTGCCACCTTTCTCCTACCAAGTAACTAGTCACAAAAGAATGAAAAGGATTTTTTTTAAAGCTTCCATAGAAGCTCTCTAATAAATCCCTTAAGTCCTCTTACTCCTCCTTTAAACTGAAGGGTTCATCCACCTCATAAATATATCAATATGTCAGCAGAAACTTACCACAAGTTCGGCGAACCTGGCATTGAGCTCTTCTGCTGGTGGGATTGGGACAGAAAACTCAAGGAATTGAAGGGGGTTGTTGTCCTTGAGGTTGATTTCAGGGAGGTCGCTACCTCCAAAACAACAAAGAAACCCCAACGCATGACGATTCCTCTTCCGGGGGGCCATGATCATGGTGTATGATGCTATCTTCTGATCATGTTCTGTACGGAAAAAAAACAAAACAAAATCAACAGATATTAGATGAGAAAAAAGACTGTTGAATCTGTGCAGCTCTGTGCAGTTACAATGGCTGTCACTGGAGTAACAGCTGGAAGAGGATAGAAGGATCTGATACCCAAAAGAGCAAAATAAACATTCAAGATAGATAATGTAGCTAGGCCTTCATATGATCTTAACATGTTCTTCCATGGCCGTGTAGAATCACTTCTCCCAGTTTTTCTGAAAAGGTTTTACAAACTCAGTGTGGAATTTCCCAGCAGGTAGATTGATCAGCAAGGCTCAGTAGCCAAGGCTGAATGCTACCATGGAATGCTGGTATTGGCCTTTCTCTCACTACTACAATAAAGGAAGGAAACTATCAGAAGGAAAAAAACATGTATGGGAGAATTTACTCAGAACACATGGGAAAATCTTCAAAAGGTAGCGCATTTGATTAAAATAAAATGAACAATGAAACAATGAAGCAGACATCAATTTTCCACCACTGCAGAGCCAGACCACCAAACATTCACTTATTCCTTCATGGCCACAACTATCACATTAGGACCATTTTGTCCATCCCATTTTCAAACACACATAACTAGTTTGGCTGCTTCATGTATTCAGGGAAGAATCAGCACGGTGCTAATACGCGTTCTCAGATTTACATTTGAGCTGCCAGGTCCCATCTTGACAGGACCCAGGCTTGAGGGGATTTGGTATCAGGAGTATAAAGGGAGGCAAAAGAAGGTCTGAAGGAGAAGCTGGGAAGTGACTGATTTCACTACCGCACAACACCGTTTGTGAGCGGCCCATCCAAACAGGAAGTCTCCTGCCAGCAGTTTGAAAGGAGGGATCTGTGCAGTGCACAGAGAGCCACATATTTTGCCCTTTTAAGGGACTTGTTGTTTGACAGCTCAGGGGCTTATTTGTGTTACATTTTTAAGGGCTTCACTTTTTCACTTAATCTGCAGAATAAGCCATATCCTTAGAGAGTAAATAAATAAAGCTTGTTGTGAAGCTGGTCTCCCTGGCACGGGGCAGGGGAGCAGGAGGGAGGTGGCAGGTGAACCAAACCACAGGATGCTGGATGCTGTATCAGCAGCAACACAGCTGAGCTTTGTCATCAGAGCAGCTGCTGCCCTAACCTGCCCCACAATGCTTTGGTCTGTTTGCTTGCCAGAACAAGGCTGCTTTGAGCTTGCATAGAGACTGAGTAGCTCTGCAAGGAAAAGCACCTTCGGGACAGCAGTTGCGTAGTGGGACTTAACATACAGAGCACAGCCAGAAGCTCTCCAGGGATGTTTTGTGCAGAAGTTGGCATGCTTGCTTAAAAAAAAACCTAAGCAACAAAGAACAACAACAAAAAAATGCCCAAACCATCCAAACCTCCACCCTTACAGCACTATGTGCTTTGCAGGAATCGCCTGCCCTACTCTGTGCTGGCATTAATTTATTTAGCACATTCTCTTATTGGAGGGGCATCAGTTGCAATTCTCATGTAGCTGAAAGGAAAGAAAGCTGGTAAAAAATACTGTCTTCTAGCGTGCCCACTTTACTTTGGTCTCCATCCCAGCTCCACAAGGGGTGGTATGTCCCAGCAGGATTCACTAGGGCAGGATGCTGCTGGCTTCAAAAGCCCATTCATAAAACATCGGGTTCTCACTAGGAGATGCCAAAGGTCAACTTAAAACTGAACTGGTCTTTGACACAGCTTTGGTCAGCAAAACCAAAATGCCCCCAAATCTATCACAATGATGTGCATGGTAATTTCTGTTTCCTCTCAGTAGTGAACACTTAAGAGATTCAGTTACTACAAGATTTCACAAGAGAGCCTCGGCAGTTAAACTTGTACACTACAGACCATCTTCTCAAGTATTATTACTCCAAGTGCAATGCCCTTTATGGCAATCTGGTCATGACTGAGATTAAAACCAATTAGTTTGACAAACCTTTCCTTTGGAAGGAACTCAGTTCAGTGAAACAAACCTGATTTACATGCAATACAACTACATTTGCATCAATTCAGTTGTAACCAAGCTCTGGCCCACTGTCGAAAGACTTCCCCACCAACCATCAAAGGACCAGCATTCTCGGGGGCATGGACAATGAATATTCCTTGGAAAAACTGGCTGAGCCATTGCAATGATAGGACCATAACATCTTCCTTTATGAGCTCAGGTCAAGACTTTGGTATAAACTCTGCCAAAAGATGTACCTTACCAGGAAATGAGTACTATGTGAATGGACGTGAAGGTCAACATTTTCTACAGGGTAAGTACAGCCCTGGTCTGGCTACCACAGGTTGTCCTGCACTGAAATTTCATGACTTGACTTTCATCTTAAGGAGGTTCATCTAAGAAGTTGTCAGTCTCCAGGCTTTCTTAATCCATAACGCTGAGAAATACACAAGCTAATGTTTGTTACTGCGATTTTTTTACAGAATCTGCAGTTCCTTGGGATCCACACTTGTGAAACTCAAGGCTACATAGTTTTTATTACCCTGCAAAAGTGTGCAGAGCTCACATGAACAGTAAGCTTGCTTTCACAAAGCATCATTCCATCACACAATTCAGACTTGCAATACTGGCGTTTTCCAGGTCCATCTATAGGCAGCAGGCATGAAATTCGTACTAACAAAGAGGAGTAAAGTAACACTTCTGTATTGCTTCAGTATTGTAATTATGTGGATAGGTCAAGTGCCTAGATGCTTTCAAAATAAGAACAACTGAGGACTGCTACAGAGGAATACAGAACAGGTATTTTAGAATTGAATCACTAAATGAATGAATGAATGAATGAAATTTCTAAGTTGGAGCACTGTCTCTCTAAAGATTAAGCCTGCCAATTAAGTAGATGTCCTTCAGAATCCTGTAAATTGCACTATTTATGCTATTTAATAACTAATTAAAACTTTTTGATTTTTGTTGGTGATCAACAAAATAATCATTTTCTAATTACCTCCAAGTTAATAAACTTTTCCTTTCCTTTCTTTCTCTTTTGCTTTTCCTTTGTCAAGAATCAAATCTGGGAAAAAATGTGCTTCCAAATAATGAGGAGGGTGGGAGACAACAAAGAAAATGAAGAAAAGAGCAACTTTCATTTTTCTGAGTGGTAATTGATGGCAAAGCTGACATAAAAATTTACGAAAATAACAAAAGGTGGGGAGTTTTCTTCTAATGAAGGTTTTATTGCCTCTCAACTTCTGGAAGTAAAAATTAAACATGTGCAATTATGTATTTCTATAGATATACCCCCAGTGAGATTCAATAAGAAATCTCTCTCTGGAGAGAATCCCACTATTACACATAACTCCTTCCCACAGCTCTTCTCAGTTCTACTGTTTTGCCCTTTTGCACAACACAAACAAGTTGCTGTCATTTCAACAGCTAACCGCACACCCGCTCCTCATAGCAAACCCTCTCTTGCTTCCCAGCCTCATCTGTGGTTCAGCTCAGGTCAGGAGTCACAGCCTGGAACTTTGTCCAAGGTCTAATTATAACAACGTCCTCCTCCTCCTCTGACAGCATGTACGTGCTCATTTCTAAACCATTTGGCCCAGTGACCAAACATAATTTAGCTAATGCAATTTTTCCAACCCTTATCAGAAGTTTTAGTCACATGGGATCAGATCCATGCTAACTTGCACATGAGGATCCTCTTTCAATTACTTTCTAAATTGCTTTGTAAGTCTTGCTCTTCTCTTCATTCTCATCTCAGAGATCGTAATTTTCACACCAACATACACTAAATAAGCAGTGTTCCACTAACAGTAAGACGCCTGAAACAATTGCTCTGCCAGCAGCTTTCCTCTGCAAGAGAGCTGATTATTGTAGTTTTTAATCTCACTGTTCTGTCCTTTGACACTTAATAGCCAGAGCATAACTGTAACTAAAATAGAGTAAATTACTTTTGTATCACCACCTTTGGAAAAAGGGAAGAAAGAAAACTCAGTGGGTTAACTAAACACACACAGTCATGCAAAAACAGCGAACAACATAAGAAAGCATTAATGGTAAACACTTTCAGAGCTGTATCTCCACTGATCATCAACAGACACATGATGCCAGTGGATGTAGCCACAGCCCTCACCTGAGTGGGAAGCATGGGACTAAATGTATCATGAACAATCACTGTCCACACAAGATTATGCTAACAGGAAAGGAATCAAAGTTAGTAATTTCCATTTCCTTGTAGTTTATCTATCTTTCTCTGTGGCAGGATAAAATATATACATGTAATGTGTGATCACTGACATAGAAAGAAATCTGAATTCAGACTGGTTTAGAACATAAACCAACTCACACATAAACCCCAAATCCAAGTTAAAACTCTGTATTATTCAACTATTAAATAATAAACCATGAGAACTTCCTGGTATTAAAACAGCTCCCTACATCACCACTTATTGATGATGAAATGGAGAAAATAAGCACCATGCTCAAAACTGTCTGAATATACACACTGGATAAGGAGAAAGAGCTTTGTACTGATCCTATCCTCAGTTCCCTGGGCCACGTTGCTTCTTCAGTACACAGATGGTGAAATGATGAGCTTCATGGCATGATTTAATTACCATGGGAATTTTCCATGTATGTCACATGTAATGTGACAGATGTCAGATGCACTATATGGCAATTGCAGCATGGGGGATGGGGAAAGGAAGCAGACAAACAATCCATTTGTTGCATGTGTAATAATAACCCAACTCTTTTGGTTTGGATTTGTCACCGTACTAAGGAGCCTCCTGGTCTCCAGCACACAAAACAGTAACAAAAAACCCCAACCACTTAAAACCCAGAAGTTAAAACCTTATTTTTCAGGGAAAGTAATGCTTCCTGAAGAGCACACCTGCCTGCTATGTTGGACAGGAAGGCACTGGACTCAAAACAGATCAACAGATCACTGGAAGTGACCTGGAAATGAGCGGGGTCCTGTGCAGCAATGGCTACTTAATCCCAACTAGCCATGGCCCACATTTAACAGCTTCCGCCACAGGAGAGAGGGCAGCTCAAATCATGCTGTGCATTTTGAAGCCAGTTCACGGACTTTTTCTTCCCCCAACACATCGGAACAAGAGTGCAGAGCTCTTGGTGTTTATGAGGACTTTGCAAGACAGCCCAGGAACTCATCTCTGGGTTTTTTTGGTTTTTTTTTCACACCTTCCCATTAAAACTGAGATGGTTAATAATTTCAAAGCATTCCACAGACCTAAGGATTGCCTCCTTTCATATACACCGTATTACGTATATATATTTATTTAATTTTTATTCATTTATTTGCCTCTGACATAAGTCCTGAGATAAGAGAAAAGGCAAGGACTGTTTGAAGGCTGTCAGGTGTAACTATATCATGAACCTACTTACTGCAACGTGTCTGTCAAAAATCTCTTTATTTTTAATACTTTAAGGATGCTCAGGATGTGCTGGCTGACTAATGACCACTAATGTTAGTCTGTTAATGCCCACAAATCCAATACATCTCACCTGATACCAACTTATCAACACATGACAACAACAACAAAAAAAGCTAAAAACTGTAAAACTTTTCTTCTGAAATACTAATTTGCAACACTTTCTCTGCCTTCACCTAAGAATGAGGGAAAAAATAACTCTACAGAAAAATAAACAAAATCAACAACCAAACAAAAGAAAAGAAATATACCTGCAGGTTCCTTGTGTTTCTCCTAATCATTAATCTATCCAAATTGTATTCGTAGGAAAACAATTTTAAAAGAACAGTCAAGATTCAAAATACAAAGCGAAGAGAGCAACAAAGCACTTTAAGTCAGTGTCATGAATCTAGCTAGTAATAACTATTTCTTTACATCTTTTTTCCCACCCTTCAATCAAGCACGGATTAATAATTTTCTATGCTTAACTGAGCTGACCAAACAATCTATCCACTCTTTTACCTGCTAAGAAGTTATTTTATTTTTGCAAAGGTACTATAACTATGTTATACTTTCCTGTAACTATGACTTCACACAGAAATGTGCATGGTCAAAACTACTCTGTCCTCCTAGACCAAATGCTGAGTCTTAATTATATTCTCGCATCTCATTTATATACAAGTAAATCTATGCATCTTTAACATTTCTGAATGTTGATGTGACTACCCCAGCTTAAACTGCAAAAAAACTCAGTAAAATTCACAGCCTAACTGTTTATCCAGGATAAGTATGTTCTTCATCTCCCCAGTGTTTGATTATACCACATATTTGCATCCTAATTTATCAATTCCTCACTGAGGAATGCTTGCTAGCAATTCAAACCACCATGCTTGGTGGAATGACCAGGATTGCATACTGCCTAAATATGATCAACCTTTCTGGTTTGAGTGAAGTAGTCTGGAGTCCTGTCCTTCTTTCCTTGCCCCCCTCAGTATTACTTACAAGTTCTCTAGTGTTGCAGCACTGCAGTTTCATTAACATTTACAGATACCCTCCCCTTCCTTCTCAATCAGAAAGTCACTTCTATCAAGATGAATTTTCTTGTCTTCTTTACCATGAACCACATTAGTTGTATTCATATACCTTACCAAAGATTATCCATTCCCTTCTATTAAGCAAAAAAGCTGCTCCTTTGTAATCTTAGTTCTCCTTTTCCTTCTTTTCTACCAGCTTGAGCTTTATTCTCTACTTCTGCACTGTTTCATTGCAATATCCCCATTTTTTTACGAGAACTGTTAGAGTTGAAATGGCTTCCTGTAGCCACTTCCTATGCCTCACACTATAAAACCTTTTATTTTTAAAGCAGATATTGAAGACAAAAATACTTCTAAAGACACACCTACTGCATGACACAAGCTGCAAAGACCTGCATTGCTGTTTGTGTATGTTTTATTTTTGTTGTATTTTACTTTATTGTCCTAGCTATGGCATTGAGGTTGTATGTTCTCCAGTGCGGGGTCTTACTCACCTGCTTAAACCAGTTATTTTACAGTGTCAAATAGACTGTAGTACTATACAAACAGAAATAAAAGCAGTAGGCCAGCAAAAAGGTAATAACCTGGCTGGAATCTGGCCAGGACACAACAGGTTCACCCCGCAGTAATGATGCTGCTGTAGAGACAGCATTTAGAGTGTCCACAAATCCAGCATGGATAAATTTATCCTTTACGAAATAGTGGAATTTATGCAGTGGTTTCCCCTATCACAGCATTAGCTTCACTAGATGGGTTGGTTTATAATGTCACTGTTCATCAAATTGCTGTGACTGTAAGAGTCAATGGGAAATACACTGCATAAAAGAAAACACGGAAAAAATCCCACAGATGGCACCCCAAGACTCAATTCTAACTAAGGATAAGACCATGCAGCAGCAAGTATTTTCAAACACTCTCTACAACTCCCAGATTTTACTTTTGAAATAATTCAGATCCTAAAAATATTTTTAAGGCTTGACAAAATTATATTGTAATTCTAGGGCCATGAATTCAGGACTAGGCTATAGTCCCAGTCTGTGCTGCTCAGAGCGGTTCTGAACTTCCTTTTCTAGAAGCTACAGACCTAGACAGCAGAGTCCAAGTCAGACTCTCAATTTTCTTTACTTTCTTTTAGTGATGGGCACAATGTAATTTCACAGAAAAAAGTGCCTTGGAAGTTGGGGTGAAAGATGAATCCTTTACTCAATATAAGAAATCACAGACTAAAGATTAAATTGATCATGATGACATCAGTTAAGCAGACATACACACTGACAGCCAGAACCAGCATGTCACTTCTTCAGCTTCAATGCAGAAGATGACTGTTTTCCTCTACAGGAAGATGAAGTCCTGTACCTTTTACAGGTTTTATGGTATGAAATGCCTTTAAAGTCATTGTATGACACTGACTCTAATCAGTAAGGTCTGTCAGTTCTATCCAATAAGACCAGGTCCCAGGTATGAAAGATCCATACCCCAGAGCAATGTTTTTGATCACCTCAGGAAAGAAGCGAAGGACTGAGTGATCTGTAGAACAGGGTGTCCCACTCTATCCTCTATTCCATAAGATCAGGAATACTAGTAAAGCAGATTAGTACTTTAGAGTAGTACTAAAGCTTGACCTAGGAACTTAAAATCTCTCCAATATTTCTGTTGGGAAGAGTGAGGTTTAGTTACAACGGAAGTCAATCCAGAGTTTCCCAGTAGCACTAACAACTGCCATGTTCAGAAGAATGAACACACAAAACCCCATTACTAAGAGCGTCCCTATCTTGTTTGAGTCATTGTAATTTTTCCATTCTGTCATTGCCCAATTATTTCCAGACATGATGTAACTATTTTGCCAAGGGATTTGGGAGTCAAAATGTTGCCGTTGTTGTCATCGTTATCCTGGGTGCTTGAATTTTCCAGACAAAATAAGCAGTTGAGGGCATTAGAGTGCCTCTACTGAGAGAGAGCTACTCTGCAAGAACTGCCAGGGTGCTCCAAGAAAAACAAACAAATGGTAAAAGTCCAATTACATCCCTCCCCCCCAGAACTCTAGCTTATTTCCATGTGAAATGCTGTTTTCTTATTCAGACAATTAGTAGAATATAACTTCATCTATTGTCTGATGTCATCATAGCATAAAAAAATTGATTTCCATTCTAACACTCTGATCAGGGCCACTATGGGACATTAAAACTCGACTTGACTGGAAATATGCCTTGATTATAACCACTGGAGACTAACCATAGATGTAGGTGTACAAGTGCTGTCTTCACTATTGACAGGTAAAGCAATTACCTCCACTGGTAAAATTTTCCTGAACGTCACACACTGGAAAAAGCAATTCAGTCTTCATAGCAAATGGGTATAACTGGGGAAAAACACAGAGACCATTTGGACTTTCACCTGTTTTTTGAGGATGGCACTGAATCTCTGCAAAACTAGCGTTCATCAATGCCACCTGGGAAAGCCAGGTTCCAGGCTGCAGAGCTGACATTTTCGTGCTTAGTGCCCCAGCTAAAGCACAGTGTGCTTCCACGTGCCCCCGCAAACCTGTACATAATAAAAATGGTGGCTCATAGCTCAGTTCCACAGACTGAAAAGCCACCGATGTGGACAATGGTTAAAAGCCTTCTTTAGTGAGTCACTAATGGAAGAAACAGCCAGTAGATGCATTCACAAAGGGAACAGGTCTCGGGGGTCTTTATGCTCACTCCATCTTGGAGATCGTTTACATAGATCAAGGCACAGACAGGGTCAAAATGTCACTGATTCTATATACCTATTTTTTAAACTACTCAGAATGCAGAGTTGTCAATTTGGCACCAAAAATAAATTCCCTGTAGAAAATCAAGTTAAGAAAAGGTCATATACAGCATTTTATCCCAGCATTTTTATTTTTGTTCAACATTCTGACCAAGGATACTCCGGGTTCAATGCCCTGAAACCTCAACATTACGCAAGTAGGTTTGAACTCCAAGCCAGAAGCTTGGTGAAACTGCTGAACTTTTAACCTAACGTGTCTTCATGAAGAATGGATATTTGGAAAGGGTTCTGCTCAAAGATTTTGGGTTGTTTTCTGTGTGTATTTTTAAGTGTCATCCAGATAAAATATATTTTCTGGCTGCTGCAGTATTTTCAGGAGGAGACTTTACACCAACACTGAAGGCTGGCTTCAGGGCCATGACGTACTGATTTAGGCTTTGGGGCTGTCGAAGGTTTCATTGCATCAAAGTGAACAAGGCCTCCTCTATATTTCAGTCAAATTCTACAGAGCTGATGCTCTGACACAGGTAGTGATCAGTTACAAGGGTCTGAAAAGAAAGTCCTACCTAAAACCAGCCACCCTCCTTGCATGGTCAGTGGGTGCTCTGGCTGAGAGCACCATGTGGAAAAGAGTGCAGTAAAAGGAGGGAGAGTGAGACCCCCCCCTAAAATGCCCAAATGTGAGGTTCTTCTCTACAAAGCGATGCCTATCCATGTGATCTAGAGCATTTAGTACACAACAGTGTGCTGCCTGTGCCAATTGTCAACCCTCCCTCCTGCTGTCCTTGAACTGCCAATAGCTACTGCTAGTCTACCAGATTCTCACGGCAAAAGGTCATGTCCACATCAAGGCCCTTTAAGGCTCGTGATTAAGAAAAGTTTAAGCTCTGAAGCATATCTAGGGAAGACTTCCTAGAACTGTAACTGACCTCTAACACACTGTCCTTTCCCAAGGATAGGTCATTTTTAAATGTATGCTCAGATACCCAAAGAAAACGGACGAGAAACTGCAACAAATATTTGGGTAGTCATCTCCAGACTTCTAAGTGTCTACAGCAAGTCAATAGCCTGCCTGAAAATACAGCAAGTTCTTTCAGTTTCTGAGCCCAACCTACTTGTAGCTTGTTGACAAAGCTTGGAGCACACTCCACAGAAAACCAGATTGCGGTATAAAATTCCCTCAGCTCCCCACCACAGCTGCACACAACTGGAAAAAAGCCTCTAAAAATTCAACAAAACAACCAACCCTGCTTCTAAACCTCCACTTGATCTGGATTCATAGTCCTCAGACATGATTCAAAAAGAAGGCCCATTATATACAAATAGAAGAGAAATCTACCCTGTATCAGAGAAGGAACACGTTTATCCCCTGAGAGCTGCAAACATTATTATGTCCAGTGGATCATGTCTTTGCAGAACATGTACCAATAGCTCTGCTTGTTGTCTCTAGTTTTGTACAGCACTGACTTACTCGATAGGTTGTACAGGGTTTTATCCAAATCATCACCTGCTGCAGTTTGTTTTTCCTCACCCTTTGGAAAGGGTGTATTTAAAACTTACTTAAATCAATTTTTTTTTCATTTTATATCTTAAATTTATGGATGGAATACATACAAACACAGTAAGTAGTCATACATTGCCTTGTACAAGTTGAGGTCTTGACTCAGCTGCCCTGGTCACATACAAGAACACGTCCCACTGCAAGAAAGGCTGAAATTGCTGTTATCCCCATCTTCTACTAACTGAAGAAGAGCCACAGCCAACCAGTACCAAAATCTATCCAGTAACAAGAAGCAGCAGCATTTGCCCTTTTTCTTTCCCAGAAACACATCTGAAGAAGGAAGCAATCTCAATTTTCATAAAACCTTTGCCAGCAAAATAAGAGGGAACTGCAGAATGTCAGAAGCTCTGAAACATTAAGACCAACTATGTGTTTGGCCTGGGGGGCAAATCCAAGAAGAAAAACTTTATATGTAACCCAACAATTTGTATACAAGCTGACAGCCTACCACTAAATTTTAATTATTTGCTGTTGAACCAGTAAATACAAGATGAAAATGGCACTAATACTATGGAATCCTCATGTTTTACTTCCTCCTCTTCTCCCAGTCATTAATATTACAAGCAGTGGGTCTATCACACTACAGTAGTGAATGCTTAAAACAGATAAAACTGTACAGAGAAGTTTATCCATCTCCAGATCTCTGAAAAGATAAACTAGCAGGCGTATAAAGCAAACACTGAGTCCACACCGATGAGATACTCTTCTGGGTGAACTCTTCCCTAGTGCTTGTTCTGTCCATACCCTAACAACAGTCAAACACAGCCTGTAAGAAGCATGGCTACTGCCCAGGAAATGTTCTTACTGCTGGGTTTACAGTGTCATCAGCTATTAATCATAAAAAGCTTCCCTGGAATAACCCCAGAATTAAACAATTAAGAAATACACATCTAGAGAGGGGAGTTGGTGTGGGAAGTCATTTTAAGGAACGTTGTTTTGTTTGCAAGAAAAAAACCAGTTCTTTAGACAGGAGCAAGTCCACAAGGTCTTACACTATCCTGTTCATGCTGAGATCTCAAACACAGGCAAAAATTTTCTACATTTTTAGGAGGTCATGCATGATAAGGAAACAATTCATCTCCTACGGGGCCTACTAATAGCAGCATTAACTCTTCTTAATTCCCACAGCACAATTCATATCCATATCCATATTGCGGGACACATTTCCTGTATCTACCAGAATACTCCTACAGTTAGAGTTCACCTCCACTTAAATTGCAATATTGTGATGACATGGTAAACACTTCACAATCATCAGATCCCAGCATGTGACCACCAAGTCATCCATTTCCCTGAAAGCTGTTCATAGTAGAAGTGCCCTTTAAAGGAGAGATTTTCACAGCACCTCAGAAATCTCTGTGGGAAAAAGGATGTCCAAATGAAAACAAAACAAAACCTCAAAACCCCACTTTGATGCTGTGACTGGATTCACCTAGAGAAGGAGTTCTGTCTTCTTCATTTGATAGAGAAAAACCAATACTCAGAGTATCTTGGAAATGAGCTCTCTCTGCACCTTCTAACCGATCACTCCAGACCAAAGAAAGCATTTCTCCAAGTTGGAGGGAGTGCCTCTAAGGACCAAAATTTGAGCTTGAGTTACTAAATAACTGAAGAGAGGGGAAACCACTTATCACCAGAAATAGAGCAAAAGGCAAGAGGAAAGATCAGCTTTCTAGCTGGAAGGATGCTGTGCTCTGTGGGTGTACTATAGCAAATCACATGCTGTGGAAGGACCTTGGTGTGGAGGCACTGCCAGTGGGTCGACAAGCCAATAGTTCAGTCAGGAAAATAAATTTATGTCCTTGTACTCAGTTCTTCAAATATTTAGGCTGAGGTTAGTCCAGAGGAAATCTCTTTCTTATCAGATACTAAGGGGTTTCTATTGTGTAAAGCAAGGTATTTCAGACATTTTTTGGTAGGGAATCCCCCCAAAAATCATATTTATATAGGCAAAGCCAGCAGAAAAAGAAAGAAAAGGGTAAAATTAAAAAAAAAAAAAAAGAAGCATTTTATTCTTCTCTTCAGAAGGACTTTGGAAGGCATACTCACAAATCTGTCCATCTTATAAAGGCAGTAATTTCAGGGTGAACATACTATTTAAATTAGGTTATAGAGACTTTACAAGAGCCTTTCATTCCTCAAATGAGGGAACAACATACACTCCCTATATCGTTTCCTCTTCATGGGTGTAACAGACTCCTATTAATTCTGATGGAAACACACGACATCATAGAACAAGAGATCGACTCTTCCAAGCAGACCTCAGACTCAGTTAATTTCTGGTGAAATGGCCCTTATTGAAATTGTGCCAGACAGGCACCTGAGATTTATTTTTTTTTAGCCTCCCAAAATATTTTATTTCCTCCAAAGGCCTTTTGAGCTGAATTTAGCAAAGTCAATCCAAAGCATCCAGAGCATCTAAATCATCATTTCCTGACTCCTGGGGAATGTATTCCAAGTCATATACAAACTTCAGTAAGGGCTAGTTTTTAACCTAAGTCCTAACTCTGAAAGTCTCCTGACTACAGATTCAGAAAAGCAATGTATTCTATATGTAAGTAGTAGTTTTATGTTTCAGCTGTACTTCCATCTTTTCCTTTAAATTTTCCTTACCCAGGAGTACTTTTCCATGCTCTGTGTAATAGCTCAACCAGTTTGCCTCAAATTAGAAAGAGGCTGAGGGCAGAGTTCTCACTGCTTCTGACACAGAAGCTGCCCTAGAGCTGTGCACAAAGTCAAAGCTTTTCTCTCTCTTGGCCCTGAGCAGAGCTTCTGCATCTGTACCAGCCAGTGCCAGAGTGCATAGTGCAGCATCATGACCTGCTCTGCAACAACCTTCAGCTCCCTGCATTCTGCACACCCATCACCACTGCCAGCAAAGATCTAGATGTGGGTTTGCAGTGCATCACAGAGCAGCAGTAGATAAGCAGCACTGGCACTGGAAGGGATAACAAACACAAGACACATAGCAGAAAGCAGACTTTCCCCCACTCCCATGACAGAAAGAGTTGTTGGGATATGTCACTGTTCTGCATGCCGCTTAGTTGGCTTCAAAGAAACATTTTATATTATTTTCTTCCTTCTATTTGTAGATTGTCTTCACTAGCTATAGCTTTGGTTTTCAGTTGCTTGTCACTTCTGAGACAACCCCATGGAAAGAAGATAATGCCAGCACACTAACATTCAGGAGCTGCTCAACAGCCATATCAGATGTTTAGCATCAGCCATCCACAAACAATATGCAGGCATTCCCAACCCAAGGCACTGTCAGAATATTGGTGAATAGTAAAACAATGTCCTCCTATTCTGCTGGTCACTTGAGGTCTCACAAGTAACTCATGAATAACCATATTAAAAATGGATAGCACTTTTGGATAGTAGAACATATACTTTAACTTCAGCTATTGAAACATGAGTCAAAATTCTATGCTTCTTTCACTCTTTTGGTAACATATCCCTAGTTTTCAGTACAAGGCATTTCTTCACAGTAAATGTGTCCAGGCTCTTAAAACCAAACACACATCACCCCCAATGCAATTCTAAGAGAGTGAAATACACAACTTCCTTGCAAGTCTTCCTTCGCTATCTGAAAATAATTAATCAGCCTCCTTCCAGACTCCTGCCTCCTCTTTCAAACTTCTCTGACAGCCATTGTAGCAAAATATTCCACCTTAGTTCAAGCTCTCTGTCCCCTCTAGATAAAGCAAAAGGATTTGCATTCCAGGCTGAAAATATTCAGATAGAAGAAATTCCCTTCCACTAGTTTTATTAGAACATTGAGAGCACAGGTTTTTGCAACACTTCTTTCCTATCTTCTTCTAGCCAAGGAAGCACTTCAGTAAGGATATTTAAAGATAGAGGGCTTAAAACAAAGCTTTATTATAGTCCATATACATATATCTATTTCTCTCATTTCCTTGTTCTTGTTCCCACCATCAGGCAGACCCAAAAGCCCACAATGTTTTGATAAACACACCAAAAGTAGCTCGGGATGTAAGTATGAAAACATGTACAGCAAGTTTATTTTATGCTGGTTTGTTTTATGGCTCTCCTCCAGCATTTTGGATGCACGACCCCACTAGGGTCACAGTGCTAAAATTTTCCTTAAACAAGTCCATCTCAAAGGTCCAGGCCTCTTTTTCCCTTTCCATAACACCTGCATCTCAACACTCCTTCAAGAAAATAGAATTTATCCAGTGCAGAAAAGAATAATGATGTGTATGTACATCCCTCTGTACTGAATCCTCTCCTGCTTGGCTGTGTTCCACCTTCCTTCATCAGTGCAGTTTCCCAAGTACTCCCAAGTGAGGAGGGGATCTGTTCAAGGCTGCTAAGGTGACTAACTGCTTTAGCCTGTGAGATCCAAAAGTTGGTAGGATTGAAACCCGAGAATTTTGAAACAAGCTCAGCAGAATAGCTGGAGCATCTTGGAGTCCTCAAAGCCTGAGTTAGATGAGACAAAGGTCAGGGTTCGTTCAAGTACTACATCCCCCACAGAGCCCCATCTCACAAGGCTCCAATGCTTCAATCCATGTTTTTCCGTTAACAGGACACTACAATCCCAAACATCACATTTTATTCTGTCCAGATCTGAAATGTATCAAAAATTTACAAGTCCACATTCTTTTACTAGGTAGTAGAGGCCAATCTCTATGAAATAAATGGAAGAAATGGGCTTGAGAGAGGGAAGGGGAAGGTTGAAGAGAAGATAAAAGATTAAAACACTGCCTTCAGCATCACTGAAGGAAATTTATGTGTCTTTCTCAAGAAACAGTGTTTCTTTCACACACTTATAAAGAGAGTTTTTTCTTTGCAAGCAACTTCCAAATTAATAATAGAGATCTGACAAGTTTTCTTTAAGATGGCAGTTTTTCTTTAAGAGGCAAACCAAACAACTCTTGGAGCAGGGTAGGGGCTGGGTAAGCCATGACCCACCTTTCATGCAGAAGCAGATAAACAAGTTCTGAGCAAATGGTGGAGGGAAAAAAGAAAAAGGAGAGGAAGAAACAGAAAGTATGAAATAACTGGTCAAAATATCCCCTTTTAGAAAAAGATTAATTTGCCATCTGCAAGAGGGATTGAAGTAGAACCAATGTGTACTACCAAGAATCCTTTTGAAGGAAGACTCAACTGCCTGGCCCCAGAAGCCACACATTGAAAACTTTCACATGGTCAAATGCCAAGAGACACACACCACACACCTTGTGAAGCTGAGGAAAGGGAAAGCACTAGGAAGTGGTTCACAGTCTCGATGTAACAATACATACTCATGACTCCTGCTGCTCCTTTTGAGATAAGGCTGGGTCAGGCAGGTAGCCAGTTCGTAAGAAAATGCTGCAATACTGATTTCAGCAGTTGAAAGCAGCCTCTCAAGAGTGTCTAATCCAGTCTCCTTGCTCAAGCAGGGTCAGCTAGGGCAAATTTCTGGGGACTAGTGTTCAGACACCCTCACAGGAAAAAAGTTCCTTGCATTCAGATGGAGTTTCCAGGGCTTCAATTTATGCTCATTGCCTCATCCTGTCACTGGGCACCTCTGAAAGGAGTGCACCTTTCTGAAGCAAAGAGTCAAATTTCTCAAAAGGCCTCTTAACCAGATAAGCCCTTTTACCAACATTTACAGCTCTGTGTAATTGCTTAGGGAATTTACCCCTGTGTACAGATCTAGACTGCTTGCATGACAACAGAATATTGCAGAAACTCTCTCTTGTGCCAATGTCTGCTAATGACAGACAAGAACAAGCTGCAGAACAAAGAACCATGCATAGAAGAGATGTGTTAGAAATAAAAATACCAGTACATTTTCCCATAGGCAAACTCATTATATGTTCTCACAGCACAAAAATTCACAGACAGGGCGTCAGTCAGCCAAAAAAAAAGACTCCTCATATTTGTAGAAGGTCTTCACAAATTGTTACCGCACTGCCCCAACATTTCTTAAAATGAAATATTAATGACAGTACAATTTTGTTATTAACATTAAAAGCTGTGAATCCCCAAACAATTTACTACAAGTAGAAGCAGCCTTAAAGGAAAGGTCTTGACTGGTAATGCTTATCAAACTACTGTTTCCCAGTTCTAGTCCTATCCACAACATAGACCCTGTCCCTGCACTAACACAGGCAGTGACAGTGACAAAAACAGTGGCCTTGTATATCTACTGGTTCCCATACCAGGTAAGGTAATAGCCATTGCTGTTGCACTGGCTTGCTCCAAGACATTCCCTGGACATTCTAGTCTACAATCTTACTACTTCCCTGCTTGAGAATAAGTTTTTGTAACTGGTGATGATCCAAACAAAACAAATCAAAACAAAACAAAAAAAAAAAATCTTCTGTTTGATTTGAATTCTCTAGAAGTTTAGGGCTTTACAGAATTTTTCCCTTTGCATGTCTCAGCCGCTTCCAATGAAGTCAGCGGATGTTGACCACTGATTTCTGTGGGAATGACATGGGATTTTAGCCACAGCAGGACTGCTAACCACTACCACCTAGTATTTTCCCTTCAGAAGCTTTTCAGGGCAAATGCTTAGAAAGCAGTTGAATTCAATTTTTGCAAGCAAAGCCCCAGAAAACTCCTTTCTCAGAGGTCAAGCCCTGTTCCCCGAGGCCTTGGTGCAAGCTGTCTTGGCAGGACTTCTCCTGAGCCTGTTGTGTGGAAGATAAGGAATTTGAATGATTTCCTGCTCTGCAGCATATAGCTCCCAAAACATCTGACAGTTTATGTCCCCGGGACTGTCTCCACAGAAACCTGGCTAGAGAGGCCATGATGTTGAAAGTGAGAGTCATCCAGTAGCCAGCAGCTCATCTTCACTCTTTCACACTCCCCATCCTGTACTACTTTCTAACTACATTCTCTTGCCTGTGGCTCTCCCAAAGCACACCAAGTAATGCACACCTCCTCCCAGCCAGGTCTGAAGGAAAGGTTATTAACTCTCACACTAATGCACAAATGCTACAGATAAAGCTGCTCCCCTGAAATCAAACACACTCTCCTGTTCACCAAAATATCATGTGTCAAGTGAGAGTACACTTGGCCCTGACTTGCCGCCCTCCTGCACTGCACACATTATCTATCAGATAAGCCTCCAGCAGAGTCCTTGGGTGAGGTCTTTTCCACACTGTTTCAAAATCAGAAGGGTTTCCCCTCAAGACAGCTTGATTTTTATCTCAGAAGACTGAAAAAAAACAGGGAAACACCAAAAGCAACCCTTACATTTCAGGTTGTCCTAAACTAGAACTGTGTGCAACCCTTCAGCAGAAAAACAACGCAGCCCCCAAGGACTATGAGCCGGGTGTTCTCTCTCTTCAGGCAATCTTTACCATACAGCTGCTTGGTCTCCTCAGGACACTCACCTGCTACACTATACCCAGGAGATGCTGAGAGTGAGATTACTTCCAGCAAAATTGCCCAACATCCCTTGAGGCCAGGCCTATCACATGCAGTAGCTGAGCTTATCCAGCCATGTCCAAGTTTCATGGAGTTACTCTTGAGGACTAAGAAGAATTTAGTGTAGCAGTTCTAAAGCCTGTCCTGCAGTGATGCCTGCAAAGACAAGCTTGCCTGACCTCTTCAAGGCATACGTGGCCCTTCGAGGCAGTCATTTCAAACGGGGATTAATTGAAGAGAACATCTCAATTAGTTGATACTTTTTCCATTCAACTGTATGCCATAAAAGGAACATTTTACTATTTAGAGGACATGCAGGAAATCCTTTCTCTAAATGCACTTACAAGTCTGCTCTGCAGCCTAGCACTCTTCACCACCATTGCTTGCAAAAAGAGAATTATACATACAATCTGCAAACTTCACTTGCCATGTGTGCACAAGATATACTTGAATTTCATACTTCTATTTCAATAGAATTTAAAGAGACTTTGGCTCTTGCCTCAAGAACAGGTTTTCACAAAACTATCCAGCTTCCATTTCAATGGAAAACAGGAAACAAATATCCAAAATAGTGCAGCTTATTGAACAGACCTGGTTAAAAGGAAAAAGAACTGTTTCTAAAAAGAAAAAAAAGTCATTTTGAAAGCATGTGTAAGTTAGTCTAGTGTTGGGCATGCCTTTTGAGTTTTTTTAAAGAAAAGGAAAAACAAAGACATTTCCCCTTCCATCAATATGTTCCCCTTCTACTGAATAAAAAAAAAAGAAAGAAATTAATACAATAAAGAAGAGAATTTAGAAAAATCTAGCACCATAGACTGCATAGCATTCAGTAGCATAAAAAGAAGGAGAAAGAAATAGTTACAAATAAATACATATTTCTGGCATGGTTTATCACACATTTTGAAACATCCAGCCCTAATAAGAATGTGGAAACATTTGGGAAAATCTGTTTTCTTCAGAATTTGGCAATTCTGCGAACAGACCTTTTCAATGAGAAAATCTCAATGGAAAAATTTGCATGAGGCACATTGAGCTGTTTCGAAAGCCTAACCACCAGTGTCAGTAAGGGAGATGAGCAGTTACCAAGATCTACTCTGTCTTTTGAGAACAGTCGCTCTAACAGCCAAGTCCTCTCCAACACCAGTAGGCTATCACCAGCCACAGTGCTTCAGCAAAAGCAAAAATTGAGCTGCTAGTTTGGTCATGGACATGGAAGTTCTCCTCTACCCCCGAGCTGTGTCCACCACTTTGAACAGGTTCACAGCACGCAGTAGGAGACAGAATAAACAAAATCCATTGGGCTCATTGCCTTGTACCATAAGATACAGGTGGGAAATCAAAAGCAAATCTCTCTCTGACATAACATGGGCAGTAACTCAGTAGTCAAGGATCCTTTCTTTTGCTGAGCAGTTTTGAATGCTACAGTGCTTGGGGAGAAAAATTAAAACAATGTAAACACAAATACAAATGAATGCTCTATATCAATGATTGCCAAGAGGATAACAGACAGGAATGTCCAGTTGTGTCCACAACCTGATGTGCTGCTTTTTATATCTGCTCAGACTTTCATCACTTTTCAAATCCCATTTCAAGAGAACAAGCAAAACAAAAAAAGAAACATCCCACAATTTTAAGATGTGCGTGGAAAGTACTGCAGATTGGTAGCGAGCTAAATGATAACCATGCAGTGCCAAGGAGATGAAAGCAAAACAGGAAGATACTTCTGTATGTTAGCTGGGCAACAAGTGAATACAGGCTGGAAGCATGAAGTATGTGAAAGGTGACAGTGTAAAACCCTGGCCTCAAGTTTGCTTGGCTTCCACTGGCCTCAGTGAGACTTACATTCACCAATCTGATAAAAAAATCTTATTAACTATAAAGCTGAAAGGGTTGTACCAATCAGCTAGTCTGACCTCGTGCATAGCACAAGCCACAAGATTGCTATAAATTAATTCCTGCCTGAAGTAGAATATAACTTTTCAATATGCATCTCATTTGATTTGAAGATTTCCAGCAGTAGAAAATCTACCACAAGTCTCAGTAAACTGCCTCTCAATTTAAAAACTGTTTCATCTGCCAAGTTTCAATTCCCAGAGTGTGGGCCCTGACTTACTTTTTCTAGATTGAAAACGCTATCACCAAATGTTCTCTGTATAGCTAATTATAAATAGTGATCAACAAGTCACCTCTTAAGCACATCTATAAATAATTACAGGATAAGCTTTTGAGTCTCATCCATCAATACATGGGATTAATCAACGTTAAATTCCGTAATGTTCCATTTATGACCTCTGCAGCAGTCTGTCATATATACAATGGCCACTTGAAATACAGTTCATTCTTGGATCAAAGGAGTTAGCCAAGTTTAAAACAGAAGTTAATTCTCATGGCAACCTGGCAGGATACAAGGATATTACAATACAGGTATGAAGAAAATGATGGTCTGCTTAAGATCATTCAGCAAGTACGTGGCAGAGCCCAGAGTAATGCCAGTTAATTCAGATTTTAAATCTTCATCCTTGCTCACAATGCCATCTTCCTGCACAGCACAAGACAGAAACTATTCTAAAAACAAAACAAAAAACCACATCCTGGAATCTCTCCAAATTTGGAGCAAGGCTTTTGAGCTATTTGCATGCAACTGAAAGCAATATAGAAAAAAATCTTGGTATCTGCATAATAATATCTTTCCTGATTACTTTGAGGCAGAGAAAACATACCAAGTAAATGAAACTCATAGCCCTGCACCCACAGTAGGCCCACTCGCAGATTCTTGTTCTTTTGCATCTGCAGAGGTGCTTGGCAAGATAAGTTCCAGCAGCCTGCCGAGGCTTTACTATCAATTTGATTTCTAAGAACTAAGTAGTCAACAAAAAAAAAGTCTGTCTCACAAATTCCAGTTTGCTAATGTAAACATCATAAAAAAACCACAACAACTTTAAAAACAAAATATTTGAAAGTCAGTTTCCCTTCTTTACTAGCTGCCAAGAGCAGAGTTCAGGGCTCTGTGCTTCTTGAGTTGATGAAACCATTAACACCTACAGCAGAGTCAGGAATGTTAGTCTGCCCTCAGGACTTGGTAAGTAATAAGAAACTGGTGTCAGTTTCACATTTAAAAACCAGTTCCAAGTAATAAATTTCCAATTTCTGATCCGGATGGAAGCCCAGCCCAAGCAGCATAGCAAAGGCTCAAAGCACTTCACTAAAAAGGTATCAACACTGGCAACCGTGACAATAAGATGCTTGTGAAAATAGTTGGAAGATACCTAACATAAAAATATGCCTTGCTACAAAACGCATCCAGCAGAGTGTGTGGAGAGTTACTACAAAAAACCCAGTCAACAACACTCACAGCACAGAAAACTTGAGTCTTTAGTCAGTCCTTTTGTTGCTACAGATGCCAGACCAAGACTTAGGGAGACCTTGTGTGGCAACATCAGGCAGCCAGTCTGGAAGCCAGAGAGCCAGCGTGAATTACAGGGTCTGTATGTATTTAGCAACTTCAATAAAGAAGCCCCTTTATATTCATTACAACACAGTTCTGTCTTCATTGCTACAAGGGGTGCTACAGAGGAGGCATTAGCAGCTGGTCTCTGCAAGAGTCAAAGCCTCCTAATAGGCTAAAAGTGGGGTGCAGCCCTCTTTCCAGCAACGTGAGTCTCAAGTGCCTCACAGCGCATGGTGATAGCTTTGTCATGGCTCATCTCGCTCTTCCCAAACACAGCTCAGTGGGCACCATCCTACACAAGTTGTATGTGCCCATTTCCATTCCATGGGGGAGGGAGCCATGACTGGAGCTCATTTATTTTGGTCTGCCTAAGAGAAGCACAGCCAACTTTCTCGTGCATTAAACCACTTAAACCAACACCTCCCTGACTGTGCTACCTCCCTTCCATGCCGTCTAGGCTCTAGGGTTGGAGCAGGAGATCTAACATGGCCACCTCTCTTCTACTTTCCTGTTCCTCAGGTGAATTCACCATTGCATTAAAAGGTACAGAGGAAAATAAATACCACAATGATAACCTGCCATTTATTCTGTATCTATTTCAAGCTGAAGGCAAACTCTCTATCTTTCATCCCATTAGTTTGGGATGCAGAGAGCATCCTAACACGCCAAATGTCCTGCAAGTTTCTGCATATTTTGATGCACTTCTTTTGACACTACTCCTGTGTTTTGTTCCTCCCCACAAACATACGTCAGATACTCTTCCTGAAAACACCTCCTCTGACGTGTGGTCCCGTGCACTACTACTGCCATATGCCAATCCTCCTGTAAAATTCACTTCCTTGTGTCCTACCAATAGCCCAGTAGTCCAGGATTCTCAGTCATTTCCAGTCCCTTGAATTAGCATCCAACGATGTCCTGTTTACATTTCAGGGCTGTGGTAGAAATAAACACCATAATGTCAGGACATTCCATCAGCAGGATTCCAGCACAACCATGCTGGGCTGTGACCAGGATGTTCAACCAAGTATGGTCTGACTTTTTACTCTATCTTATTTCCTCTTCCTTATACTTCCATCACCTACCAGAGGACGCCTTCTAGTGAGACAGTCCCTGCAAGCAGTGAACGCACTGGAAGGGTCTTTACAATTGTTAAGTTACTAAACAAGGAATTAACCAGTAAGGAAATAAACACAACAAGGAGGGAAGGGGTACTGGATCACAGAAAAGGATTTTATTTTTTTGCCAAACAGAAGTTCAAAGTAACATAATCATCCCTCTATCTGCCAGATGATGAAGTTGAGACGTGGACAAGGCAAAGCCTTTTCCTGGTTAGATGGTTGCAAGGACTAAATTCTGCTATCAACTATGGTAGCAGTAAAACCAAAGATGAGTCAAAACTAATTAATTTCAATTATTCTTTATTATATTTCACCTACTTAAGTAGCAATACTTGAATATTCAGAGGACACATCACAAATGCATCTGCTATTAAACCTCAGCCAAGAGACACTTATTTCTAAGTAGGTTATAAAATTTCCAGACTAGAAAACAGCCTGTTAGCAAAAAGGCTGTCCTGTGGTATGATTAAAATCTCTCTACTTCTCACCCCAGCAATGTACAAACAAATGCTGTCTTCTCCATTCCAATTAGAATATCAAATGTAAATATTATGAAGAAGGATCTCTCAAGACACACAAATTGGATTGCTACCAAGGACAGGCTGAATGCTTTGAAAGCAACATTTTCTATGATGCACTGGATATCTCAGAATCCGAGAAAACAAAGAAGGGCAAGATATACCAAGCTTGTACACTCTATTTGTCCCAGTGTAAAAAAACTCTGCTGAATAATATTTTGTTGAAGTGTCAGTTCAATCTAGATTTCAAATGTTGCCATTTTACGCAGAGTAGAGTTACTGTTTAGGTACTGATTCTTGGGGGAATATAACTGGGAACTAGAAGATTGTGCTGTTGGAATGAATGCTTGCTCTTTGGGATTGAACTAGCATGGAAATGGCTCCCTAGCACTGGTGTAAAATTCTCATCTTCAAGTTGCAACCTAGGCCAGAGCTGTCTTTAAGACAGTTCTGTACAACGCTTTAGTCTCACAGATAACCCATTTACTAAGACTGATAGCCCTGAAGACTATTTGGAAACTCCAGAAATTGTGGTAAGAGCTGCAATCTACTCCCTAAATAAAGCAAGTGAGATAGGACACATGTTCCAGGTTTGAAATTATCTCCTTCCACACTTCTAGGTATCAGTTATTAGCCACCATTCATCAAGTGGACCAAACCTGACAGATGCCTTAGTATGACAACAGCCTTGAGACTCTGCCTCAGGTCCCACTGCTGCTGCGAGGATTTTCTGTTCTATGAAATTTGTTCCAGAAGAATTGTGTGGAAGCCTAAGCTTCACCACATTTAGACCATGATGCAAGACTCACCTCTTTGTCCAAAGCATAGTGTGAACTGCAGACTCAGAACCTCCTGGCACTTTTCCATGAGCTGTATTTTTCTTTCTCCCTGTCCCTGAAGTTTACAAGCACATTGTTGGAGGCAGGTAGGGAGTTCTGGTACTTTTGCTCCCCCTATTTGGGAAGCTGTTGATTTAAACCATGTGCACACAGTGAAGTCTCGGCAAGGACATTATAAATGCATGTAATGATGTGACGGCTGCTGGCAATCAATGGAAAAAAAGAGAGGGAGGAGGGGTTTACTGGGTCTTGGGCCAGCTCCTAATGGACAAGCTTCCACATCACAAAACCAAGCACTGCAGCTGCCCCAAATCACATCAATCAGCCCCCTCCCCAGAACAGCCAGGCGGCAAATGGACAGGCACTGACCAAGCTGCTCTCTCTTAACGAGGTTCCACAGGACTCTGGAGTGCACTGGCAAGACAGGCTGTGAGCAAATTTGATATATATTGCCCACGCTTTGCCTGCCACTTTAGCATCTTTAACAAATACTACACTAACTTTAAAAATAATCAGTGGGTCCAAGTTAAAAATAAATTGCAAGCTGGCTTCCACGAGAAAGCAACTGAGCCAATATCATTTATAGTAATTCGACGTGTCACTGAATAGCATCATTTTTATAAATACACTGAAAGCCGGACATGAAATAACTGGTTAACAGCTCCCTAATCACAAGGGCTTCCTCTGCTACACATTTTTCCTATTTATCCAATGGCTTCTGTTTTATATCTAGTTTGCTAATGGAAAGAGGGGCAGGGGGAGGGGGGGAAATTGGCCTTAAACTGATCCAGCAGATGCACAGAGCTGGGGCCTCAAACACTGGCTTCTTTTCTGCAGCCACCAAAGGGCGGTGGGGGAGAGACATTTCAGCAAAATTCTTTCTCTGCAGTAACTACCACAGAAACACATTTCCCTCTGTTTGTAGCCACTCAAAATAACTGCAGCTCAAATGCCAGAAGAATATTTTGTGCTCCCTGCATTTAGAAGAGAAAGAAATGGGAAAATACTAAAGAAAGTTCCTAGTATGGTGGTCTCAAAACAGTAGTAAAAGGCTTCCAAAAAAGTACACTCTCATAAAGAAAGCAAAACAATCTAGCCCAAAAATATTTGTTATTTAATGATCCTAAAGTGTTTTACAACCATGCATAGGAAATACATCATTTTATAAGACTGTTCATCTTCTAGGCTGTGCAAACCATTCAGAATTTTAGAACAACTCCCTGTACCAAATTTTCTTACAAGTGACAGGAATGCCTTTGCAAGCAGGACTGTGCAGCAAAACCAGCTATCATCATTTATGAATGTACTAAAATAATTAAAATTTCCCCAGGTATGTTGATTTCTGTCTGCACTGCTTAAAGTTAGGATGCATACTGAAGCCTGTGTACTTTCATACTGAACACCCTGCCTTGTGTTACCAAATGGGTGGGAGGACGCCTCACACTGGCATAAGACATAAAGCCAGGAAAAAGGTGAGGTATTCACCATCTACTCAAAACTGCACCTACCTTTTCTCTGTCCACTAATTTTAAGGTGTTTGATAAATACTTTAATCTACAAAATGTATTTACTCTACAAAGGTAGACTAGGGGGGCACTATACATGCAAGCAGAATGTGATCACCAAAGTTGTCAAAACTCAAGTCAGTAGCAGAGGCAAGAAGCAAACACATGCCTTGTGTTCTGTGCCCAGGAGGCCCTTAGCTCCAATGAATAAAGTTTCACTGCATCCCCTATTGCTGTACTGCAGTATTAGCCCCAGAAACAGGCATGCAAATCTCCTAACCAAACTAAGTCTCTTGACATCAAAACTATGCTTATGTTACTTGCATGTCCTTGCAGTCCCCCATCAGCATATAAAGGGACAGTTTTCTCTTTTGTGGTGACTTATTTCCTCATCAACTGTCAATAGTTTGTCTATCCAGAGCAGAAGGAATGAGAGTGGTGACAAACATGGGAAGGCTAGTGGCACTGAAATAATCTTCTGTACTCACTCCAGTGTGGGCAGGTTCTAGTCTCTAACCTGTATTTCTCATTGCTTAGGGTAGCCTGTACTTAATGCACTTCCAGATCTGGGTGAAAGGCATTTCTGTCTGTGAATGAGTGAATTTGGGAAAAACTTAATAATGTACCAGTAGGAACTTAGTGCTGAAGATCACTTCAGACGCAAAAAAATAAGTTTATTCACATGGTAAATTTGATCCTGACTTTATGAAGCAAGCCATTTATGGCTAAGTTTTATAATTCCCCCATAAGGTGTCCTGACACAATGAGAAACAACGGAACTAGCTACAGCTTTAGGCATGACTGACTGCAATGCATGACCTTTGCCACCAGTAGAGTAGAAAAACGAGGAAGAAAAGCAAAAAGCGACTTTCAGTGTAACCATGGACACATGTGAGCCAGGGACACCATGAGATCTGTTCCTTCTTCCCCCTGTGTCTCTTGATCTCCTTTCACCACTTGCAGTCAGGACATAGTTTTCACAGGAACAACGCAGCAGGTTTAATTCTATAATAAATAATACAAGTACTTCCAAGAGTAGTTCCTTTCCTCTTGCTGAAGGCTGAGGGGAAAGACGTTACCTGAAGTGGTTAGCATTGCTAGTCCAAGCGCAGATGCCCTGCCTCGTGCTAGGTAAAGTCAGAGAAGACGATGGCCCCCAGCTAACGCCTTGATGTGCTGAGTGGGATTACAAATCAAGGCCTGCACTTGGTATGAAAAAGCAGCAAGCAGACTGCCAAGACCCCTCTCTAAATACATTTCAAAGTGGGTTATTGTGAGGAGTGTGAGCATTATGATCTCAGCTGCCAACAAGTACTTCTGTGGGAAGCAGTTTGCAAGCGGGAACTCATTCTCCCAACAATCCAGGCTTTGACCCATATTCGTGCTGTGCAGTTAATCTAAGTGGAATTAGTGCTGATGAAAGGGGCCATATGGACAGCCCTTGAGACAGAAATCTTATTTACCCACAGAAATTTCTGTGGCCAGCAGCACTGTAAGTTACATCTTACATGCATGTGCCAAAGCCACGTGCACTTCTCTCCAGCTGCCTAAACAAGTAAACCTGAACTATCCAACCCCAACTTTCTGTAAGATGGAAGGGAAAAATTTCGTGATTGCTAGTTCATGCAAAGTAAATAGAAGAGTTATTCAAATGCATTTTTATATAGCACACAGAACACCTACTAGCGCTTTTCGATTAGTGCCATGTTTGTCTGGGTCTGAACAGAGGACATCCAAGAACACAACTATTGGTATTCTGGTCGAATTTTAAAACAAACTCAGTGTGTTAAAACCAAAATGTGTTTTTCCATACTACCATATATCTGCCTCCCTCTCTTCTCAGTCTACAGCTCCTTTAGTGGTACCCCAGAACTGCTTAGATCAAAACTTCCAGTTAAGATCTCCTTCAGTTATTATGAGAGTGTAAGTCAGAGAGAAGCATAAAGCCAGCAAAGCAGAAATTATGACTGGACTTACATCCTTCTTTTCATGGAAAGCGAGGTTTACAACGTAATTCCCTTGTGTATTCACAAGGCGCATGGATTGTGTCTACACAAACTTTGGAGGACACCATGCATATTCTTCACATGCAAGATAGCAGCATATCACAGCTGTCAGAGAAGCATCCCTTGTTAACATTCTTCAGCTTGTTTTATTAACTGAGATTTTGCAGAGAAGAGCAAATAGAATAAGCTGTCCAAAAAACAGTGCTAAATGATGGTATAAGAGTAGAGGCACAGGCAAAGATAGGTGCACCAGGGGTCCATGCACTGACTGAGTAAACAAGAATTATTTTTCCTCTCAGTTAGATTACATGTGCTGGAAGAGCTACAGTAGTCCAGGACCCTTTAATTTCTTAAAATGCAACGGCAGATGGCATTAGCAAAGCTGCAGTTGGATTCACTGTTGTTCAGCATGTGTTAGCAGAAACAACATCTGGTGCCCTTCCTTGTATTTCTTTAAGTTTTCAAACGGGAATATGCCTTATTTAATTACTTTCTAGCCACCCTACGCAAAGCATCCCACACAGACTCCTCTGGTGGATTCCTGTGCACAAGTGCAAGCTGAAGTACTACAGCAGCTCATTGCCTTTCACGTGCTTTCATGCTAACCACTGAAGTTCTGGCTTGACCACTATTGACAGGTACATAGACAATTCAAAACTCATTGCTTCAGACATCCTAAAAGTACCAGGCAAGCACAGAGCAAGTACATAATGTCACCAGCAGAACAGGTACAGCTTCAAAGACAAGCAGAAAATCTCACTGCCTTCCTGTATCCTGTCATCCCTGACCACTATCTTTGCCTGATGGAAGGACATTAGTCTTTCAAAAGAACATGCAGGGAGAGCAGAGGCAACACTACATCTTGAGTTTATCCCTGTATGGAGATGTGCTTATGTGTATATGCCATTGCCCTGTTGCACATTCCAGAGCCAGATGACTCAAGCTTAATTTGTCCCTGGCTTCTAAAGTCAGAGAGAGGGCTGTATGTATGAGGAGATAGAGTAGGGATCCATCTGCGCCATGTCTGCCCTCAGCCCTGAGAAAAGAGACTGACACTATATTCACTTTCACCTTTCTACTGAGCTTGGGGGTAAATTGCAATCCAGTAATGAATGAAACACATTTTTCCGAAGAAACAAAGCTCAAGTGTTTACATTGGAACTTAACCCTCCCCTCCACCAAAGCAGTGCGCTGGAACAGTTACACACCAGGACAAGCTAGGCTTCCTAGCTAAGAAGTGTTTGGGGAACTCCCAATAATTCATTGTCCAGCCTGAATTCCCACTTGGACAAGGCTCCAAGCACTAAAACAGTGGTAATATCTCATGCATAAAAAAGGACCCCAGTCTTGCTTTTACTTCTTGAGTTAGTACTGTTTCCACAAATTCTGTATCAGATCCTCAGTTTGTTTACACTGAAAGTTCCTTGGAGCAGTGGCGGCTTCTCCTTTAGCTCCTCACTGGAGCTTAGCTACAAAGAATAATAGTCAAATCTGCATTGGCAACATCTTCTATGGCCAGGCATGAGGCCCAGAGAAAGTATCAAAAATTCTCTGACCTTAAATACATTCTCCTACGTTTGCTCTGCATTCTCAGTTGTACCATATTCACCTCAGAGGGGGTGAGTTTGCCTTTGAACCCATTGATTACAATCACACAGTCATAGCAACACCTTCCCAAAACACTGCTAATACTGGACCACCCAGAATGGTATCAGAATGAACTAATGGATAATGGGATGAACTATCTCAAACCATACAAAGTACGAGGCACTGAATACACCAAACCAGATTAGCACTGCTATTTATTGGTTACAGTACCTATACAGACAGAGGTTTATGCCATAAGGTCATCCATTTCAAGAATCTAAGCACTAAAAAAGATGGCAGAGGAAAACCAGATACAGAAAAATGGCTGTACTTCCCCTTCCTGCATTAGAGCCCCTTGCAAAAGGCCATTGTCCCTCATCACATCAGTACTAAAGGCCCACTGCAGCTATTGCTCTCCTTAGAGATGATTTGTTTCATACAAATTCAGCTCTGAATTTCATGCTTTATGGATAAATGTACAGGTCACGCTACCCAGCACCTGACAGAAAGATACTCCTGTTAGATGAAGGTCAGAACGGACCACTAGGATCATCAAAAATTACCTCTAACAGAATACAAACTGCAGAATCTTACCTAATAACTTCTTATTCACTCTCTCTCTTAGAGGTAGAAATAGAGTTGTCACTGCATGGTATAATGTATTTTTTTTTCCTGACTCCCACTTAGAACAGGCAGGAGATGTCTCAACAGCCAAAGACATTCATCAATTCATGCCTGGTAAACATTCAAATTATTTTACTCCTTGACGCTCTTTACCAAAGATCAGTAAATGCTTTACTAATATCAGTGAATTTAGTCTCAGGTCATGATTAAAGGAGTCCTCTTTCTCCTAATTCACAGATAAAGAAAGAGAATTAGAAACCATAAAATTACCCCTACACAAAACAGTATCTGAAGAGTTACAAACAGAACCTAAGTGTCCTGTTTTCAAGATCAGCTTGATTTTTAGAACAAGAGCTTCCTTAAATTAACCAGGTAATGAAGAAAACCAGGGGTTTATTTTCATTGTTTCATTGTCTTGCATAGGAGAGATTCCAGAAGGGATAATAATCACATCCTGTGACCTCCACTATACTGAACAGCAGCAAAGAAAGCTTGACCCTCAAGAGCTTTTTCACGTCCTTCTCCAAAACCCAGTATTTCTCCATGAATTAAAGCATTACAAAATTTCATATGTACAATGGTGCAGCAATCCTTTTAGTGTGGAGTACTACAGACTACAAATGGGAAAGGAGAATCAAGATCCAAGAAGTTAACCCAGGGCTGATTTTGGGTCTTTGTGGTTTTTTGCAGGGGCAGAGGACTGAGGTGAAGCAGGGAGCTGAAAGAAAAAGAAAAGAAAAACAACAAAAAAAGTCCCAACAAAAACCCCATCGGACTACAACAGCATTCATTGTACTTCAGTGGTTCTAAATGTCTCCTGCCATTGTGTGAATGTAACACAACCTTGAACCTGCAGGATGCAAGTTTCACCACAGGAATTCTTTTTGCAGCTTAGCAAACATCCACTGGTAGGTCCAACTCACTGGTAGATTACCAAATTGTAGTTGATCAGGTATAGATAGCATTGACTTTCAGACAAAACATTTGTTGCAGGCAAAACATTTAGGAATACTGCTCAAATGTAATTATCTTTCCAATGTAGCATGTATTTGTGACTGAGACAACCAGAAAACATTTACACTACCACAAAGCTAAGAAATAGCTACAATTTGCTGCCTCTGGCCAAATTCTTTGCTTACTCATACAAAAACAAACATGTCTGACTTCAGTAGGATTTTCTCAGCATTCAAAGGTGCCCTTGGTCTCCAATGGGATGCAAGGAGTAAACAAGCCAAGAACTTGACCCAAATTTGCTTACTCCTCAAGACTCAGCTACGAGGTACAATTCCCAGCAATTTTTATGATGCCATTATTTTGTTCCCATCAACACCACTTTCCTTTTGACCTGTTCAGCTGATTCTCTCATTTGCCAGGCTGATTATAATGTTCTGAGAAAGATACAGTCCCTTCCTATAGTTTGCTTTTGAAAAAATTAAAGCACTCCGGTTCTACTCTTCTGAATACCATTAAGTTCCACTTAGTAATGATGTAGTTTCTCCCCTCAGAAACAGCAAGTAGGCTCCTCCATTGTGCCTGGTACAAATTGTTTGTAATCTTCACCATAGACAAGTATTTCCAGGGACAAAGAATTCCTATATGCACTATGGGTATACTATGGATAAGAGAAGTATCTAGAGATGAAAGATAGACAATTTAACTAGCAAAAAAAGGCTATGAAAAACTGTATTTGTAACCTTCGAGATGTAAGTGCACCTCAAACAGCAGTCAGAAAGAACGTGTCCTCTCCATCACCTTTCTAATTTGAAAAAGAAAAGAAAAAAAGGTAAAGAAGGGAGATGTTTTCCTTAGACCGGAAATATATCAAATGGCTTCAGGACAATGGAGAAGAAATACTATCTCTACCAGTAAGTAGGAAATACAGGAATCTTAAACTGTGTGATTTGTATAGGATGACTAGGATGTAACACCATGAAGTTTACCTCATCCTTTCCTCAGCATAAAGCTTTTCTATTTTTCTTGCCAAAGTCATTATTCCTCAAGATGTAAGTTGACCAGAAGAGAGCAGGGACACTGGCAAGTAACTTGTGCAAGGAATGCAGGGGAATATGTATTGACTTCCATTAAAACAAGATTCCAGCTAAAATGATTACTTGGTCCCCCTTGGCACGGTTGTTAAAGTGCTACATTTTGCTACTGTAACAGGACTTTCTAACCTTACTGTTTCTATACAAATTTAACATTGATTTCTGTTGCAGTTGCTGCCAATACAAGGTCCTGAAATATGGGGCCCCACCACAGTCAGAAGGAAAAAGATGTACAATGGAACCAGGGACGGGTTAAAGAAAACACAGAGAAGAACATTGTACTTGGCTGTACAAGTAACTCATGAAAACATCTTGAGAAATGTCCTGGATTATCAACTGTAATAAAACTCTCTCAATGAGGAAAACAGGGATGTCCTGGAGAACTATGAGTTCTGGTTTTCTGTGTTCACTTCATGCATGGTTTGAAAATACTCCAGAGAAAGAGAGAGGAGAGAGTGGCAGAGAGAGAGAGCGGCAGAGAGAGAGGGAAAAGAGAGAGAGAGAGAGGAAGAGAGAGAGAGAGAGAGACACACACACACACATACACACACACACACACAAACATACACACAGAAAATACAGCCATAGAAAGCTCTTTTTTCCCGGTAGCTAGAGATAGATTTAAGCACTGCCTCTGTAGGGAGAAAGACAGCAGAATACCATTTGAAACATGGATGGGAGAGCAGGGATACAGAAATAAAGAAGGGTTTTATCTGCTTCTTATTCAGACAAATTTAAGTGGGAGACTGAGAGCTGGATTGTTAGTTTGGGGGCAGCAGTTCCTCCATAAAGAACATATTTGAAGAAAGGAGAATGAAGTGGAGCTGAAATAATGATCAAAGAATGAAACGGCCAGTAATTACACAGGTGTATGCTTAAGTGGGCAACTGGTTGTAAATAAAGAGACTTTAGAAACAGCAGTAAAGAACTCAGATCTTTTCCTCTCAGTGCTGGGACACAGCATGATCCTCTCTCTACCATCTGCTATGGAGTAGTCCTTTTGCCTATCTTTAAGCAACAGTTGGCAATATCTGTAAGATATAAGCCAGAAACAGCCTTTTGCACCATTACAGTAGTAGTTACTTCCCCTGGATTGAGGAAGACTCTCCAAGTTTCCACATAAATTCCCCATTTCCTATTGAAACCTAACGGCTTAGGATGTGAACATTTCACTCCCTCCAGCACCCGGATGTGTTTGAGTAGGAAGAAGTAACTATCCAAATTACTCCTTTATACCTAAAGCAATAGAAGCTTATAATTTTCATGTTGCTATCCTAGGAACTCTGCATGCCAGAAACACAGGATGAGTGCCTGCATGCACTTGGATGGAAGACTATCTGGGGTTTTTTTATATTTGCTTTAGCCCCATCTTGATATGGTTGAGAACTACTTCAGTCTTCAACTTCTTACCTGTTGAGGTTAGGCTAGTATGTTTGCTATTAAGTTTTTTCTTTTTTTAGCAACAGCAAAGATTTGAAAAGTAGTCCTAAACTTTGAAAAAGAAATCTAATAGTCTGTTACAAATGCTTGTTAAGGGGTTAAACTCTGCTTTATCTCAGGCATCTTTTAGGATGCCTCAACTATATGCAGGGACAAAACATAGAGTAAGAAAGAAAAAAAGAGTAAGCAACGAACCTTATCTTTCCATCTTCATCATAAAAATGCAAAGCTACCCATATGGCCCACTGCAAAAGAATGCATTTCCTGGAGGCACTGTGCTGTCTCACTAATGAACACATACAAGATGTGCTGTACAGATATAGGCTGGAGGTCACAAAATCCCACTGCTGACCAGCAAAAAAAAAAAAAAAAAAAAAAAAAAAAAACCCTCATATTTCACAGTCAGGAGATTCTCACAGAGCCACATTTCACAACACAGCAGCTGAGTAAGGATTTTTAAAAACAGAAAAAACATCAAAGCATGTTTAAGGTCCCAGATACATGATTTCTGCTCAAAATAAAAACTGTCTGTTCCCACTGTTTAGAGGAAGAGAGAGTTGGATGTGGTTGTGGGTTTGTCCAGTGATGTGCATGCACAGCATCATAGCAGGAAGCTTGCAGATCCATGATGAAGAGCACGAGCACGTGTTCGTACGTACCAGGACAGAAGTGACCGCGTGCCTGTTCACACACTCAAGCACACACGTGTCGATCAGGCAGGACGAAGGCAGAAACACAAGTTCACACACATGCAATTCTTACCTCTTCTCTGTATACAAAACACATTTACAGCCTGACTGAAATAACTTGGCAGTCAGAAAAGAGATATTTCTCATGCAGAAAATACCACCCAAGTTGCAGAAGTCATTTTTCTTGCTACTCTTCCATTCCACATGCATGTTGGCACTTCATGCTGACATGAAGTCATAATATATTCCAGGAACAGTTCTAGTCTTTTTCTCTTCCTTTTTTTTCTTTCTTTTTCATTTTTTTTTCTTTTTTTTTTTTTTTTAGAAGGAGCAGCAGCAAGTTTACCAAAATTGGCTTAAATTATGAAGACCAAGACCCTGAAAGATATGTAGATGCTTTAAACATGGGACAACCATCCCCCAAGAGAAATCTTGGGAATCTGTGCTCCTCTGAACACCAGCAGAGTCAAAACCACAGTGAGGTCAGTGGATGACTCTGGAATACAGAGGCTTCTGCAGGCTCTTAACCAGTTTGTCTGCAACTGTACTAATAACCTGGAATTTCTAACATTCATAAAGCAATCCAATAATTTCTGATAGAAACAGTGGAGGATTATGTACATTTTGCTGTATATGACAGCATCAGCTGAGGCTTTGAAGTGACACAGTGGGGCTTGGATGGCTTCTCCATGCTTTTAAGCCACTAGTACTTCAACTGGAACCCAAACAGTGCTTTTCTGTAATGTGTCTTCCTTCACAGACATTAATTATTTTCTAAAGCATTGTAATGAAACAAGGAATTGGAAATCTGAACAGATACTCTGCCTGCTGATTGCTGGTACCAATCTAAGATTTTCAATGACCCTAAAACCACAGAACCTAATCTCCAGTTTTCCAAAGCTGTGCCACAGGATCCATATCCTGTCCCTCCAACTTCTAACCCACCAACAGAATGACAGGAGCCTCAGGCATTAAAGCAGTTTTTAGCAGGCACCACTGGAATTCCAGGCATAGAATTAAAAGCTGGTTTTGCTTTGTAGTGACAAGAAATGATTCCAGCTAAAAAATGCTCTGTAGCAGGAAGAGACAATGACTTGGTCATCTCTGTGAACTCTGAAGAGGCAAGAAACTCCCAGCAGAAATCTAATGTTACAGAAACCTACCACTGACAAATATTGATACATCTTAAGCCCAATGGCCCGATGGAGCTGGGAAGAAAGGGTTCTCTGAAGCTACAAAGCCTCATTGTCAAAACAGTTAAAGGATGATAGTTATTCATTAATCTGCTTCCAGTCACACGGCTCTGGTGGATTCGTTATTTTTGGTGAGTTTTTTGGGTTTAGACTGAAACTAAAAAGCAGTACTATGCATTGCTCAAAACACTGAGAAATAAAACACACCAAATAATATCTATGCCAATCTTGCAGATCTGCTACAGGAAACTCCTGGTTTACTAGCAGGGTTAAAGTGACAACAAAATGTTCAGATTGAAGCGCAAAACTGAGGACAGATATTCTTTCCTAAATACATTTAACCACATGTACAGAGAGGAAAAGAACACTTTATCAAGGGATTGAGAACAAGTCCAAATAGAAGAAGAGTTTTATCAGATTTTCCAACTTGCTGCATTGATCTCAGTTACACAAGCAGCACTTTCATTTGCTTTGTCCTCTAAGCAAACCTCAGTTAAAGAGCACAGCTCTCTTTTATTCTAAAACCTGCAGACGGCTAATAATCCAGACAATTTTTCCAAGCTCAGACACCATAGGAGAAGGCAAATGATTCCTGGGTCATGCTATTTTTAATGCCTGTCTCTCTGCCATGCCATCACTTCTATGTCATGTCTCCAGAGGATGACAGCTTTGGAATAGCTTCAGTGGAGAAGATATGAAAGCCATTTAAAAAAAAAAAAAAGTATTAAGTACGTTTTTACTGTGAAAAGTGTAAAGCTGTAGCTTTTTCTTAAGACCTTTGTGTTTAGAGGCATAACATAAAGGTGATGGTCAAAATTTTCGCTGTTACTCTTAAACACTCCAAGGATCATGGGCAAACAACACAACAAAACATCCAAAAATTTAAAGTCCTGCACAAAGACACCAGGTTTCAGGATCAAAGGAATGTTTGCAGACCAGCCAGTTCCAGAAGGACTCTTCGCTGTTTAAGGAAAAGAAATGTGCACTGTGAAACTGTTCCACTTTCCCTCAGTTCAGTTACATGCTGTTCCTGGTCTTGGCTACAATGGGAAGCAGAGGGAAAGAACAGGAAGAGAGAGAAGAAAAGGGAGGAAAATTGAAGCTTCTGACCATCCAAGAGTTTGGTAAAGATGAAAGGAGTTTTTAGGAAAGGAACAGGAAAAATCTACACAGGATCATCCTTAGAGTTTAGCAGAATCAGCCATTAAATACAAACAAAAATCTGTTCATCTTGATATAAGAATTATATAGAACAAATTTTTTTACAGTGAGAACAGTCAATCACAGGAACAACCTCCACAGGGATATGCTAGAGACCTCATCACTGGAGGTTTTCAAGACGCAACTGGACAGGGAGCTAGATAATCTCACCTAGGCTTCCTCTCCCATAAAAGGTTGGAGCAGATAATTTTTCAAGGTCCCTTTTAACCTGGACTTTTTCATGAGCCTACGATGACTAAACTGAGGATTTGGTTAAACCATGTGATGTTTAACATCCAGCTGAGTGCATAGTAGACTCTACTTCCTGAAGAAGTACTTATGTGGACCAAGACTGCCAAAAAGAAAACATGCAGTCGATTTTGTACCACTGTTAAAATTTCAATGTATCATCTGTCCAGCACTAACAGCAAAGATACTTCTCAGTGACAATAGGACTGGTTGGGCATTTACATCTGTGCACATCTGTGCTCATGTCCAAGCTTTTCCAGCTTTATCACTATTGATTTTGGATTCTCTGCTTGCAGTACAACAGTATCCACATTACTATGATTTTTAACTGTACATCTGGAGCCAAGTGAACAGACTGGGTTTGTCATCTTTTGCTTTCCAATTGCCAGTCTTTAGAGCACTGAAGTTTACACAGAACATCCCTTTGCCCCTCCAGCCTCTAGAGACTTACTTCCAACTCTCCTCCATGCATTTCCTGCTCTGTCCATAGAGAAGCTGAGATGGCTGGAGTCATTAGATGAAGGGGTCAGTGTTGGTGAATGCTAATGAGGCTACTACAAAGGGGTTATGACACATTTTGCCATAGACTATCACATCTCTGAAACTTCAAGTTACAAAGAGGTGCGCAGACACCAGCACACAGAGGAACTGAGGTATGGGAAGAACAAGAGACTTTTCCTGCAGAGGAAAAACAAGGAAATATGAAAACAGACATAAGGAGTGAGGTATTTTTAAACCCACTTGATATAAGAGAAACTGTGGTTATTTCTAGCTTTAACAAAAGGCCTGATTGTGCTGCATTAAGTCACGGCCTTCTAACTTTAATTTAGGTTACTTGAGTAAAACAGCACTGAGGGATCAGAGCAGAGCCTTTTGTAAAAGCTAAGCCTGCTTAGAAGTCAGGTTACCTATACAGGTGGCCAACACGTTTTTAAGTTCAAGACACCACAGGTTTGCTGCCACTGTTCTCTAAGCTCACCAGACTAAAGTTAGCTCAGATCTGTCTGCGTGCATCCTGCATTTCCCGTCCTAAACCGTGGTGCCAAAACACTACACTGGTAAGCTGACGCTGCTTTCCATAACTTCATTTCAGCATCAGCTAACATGCATACTAATGTTTAGGGATAGAAGAAAAGGAGAATAAAAGGTATTCAGTACCATACCTGTCATGACACAGAATCAACTGGTGTCGCCTCTGTACAGTGACAGCAATATCATTTCACAGAGGCATGGCATGTCACCAAAACAACTACTTGTTTGTAAGTACTTCAGGATTAAAAGTTACTGGCCAAGAGTAAGCTTACTATTTCATGTTATAATGATGTTCTCCAGAGCAAGCACCTGTTTAAAACATCAAGCTTTGTAAATTCATCCACTCAAGTGATGCTCTGTGAAGTAGGACAGGAAAGCAGTGATATTTCTCAGCTATTTTACCACAGACTGTCTTAGATTGTCTCAAAAGGTGACATGTGAAGGGTTATTTTCTTCCTGGGGAAGAATAAACTTCTGGCAAATCTATACCATTTATACTATTCCTCTACATGGAAGGTTGAGATAGGAGGCCTGAATGCACAGAGATAAGTATAATCTGGGAAAAATGTCAAATGCAGAAGAAAAGGAAGAAAGGTGATAATGGAAGAGTAACCAGAGCCAAAAATTCTGGGAGGACAAATATTTCAAGCGGTCTCAATCAGAACGTTAAACATGGATAAGCAAAACCAGTAGCTGTTCAAGTTTAGAAGAAAGACAACCCCTGAAAAGGACAGACAGCTGAAAGTAAAGAATGAGACAGAAGAAAAACCATGAGGCAATGACAGAGAGTCATTCAGGCCCAGATAAATATGGAACTCAAGAGATAACAGTCCATGGGAAAAAAACTGCATGAGATGAATATGAATTTTAAGGCTGTAAAATTCAGCCAAGGCCTGTAATCTAGAAAGGCTGTGGTACTGTTCAGAGGCAGAGCTCTCAAAAACCCTTCTCTCACTACTTGGCAAGGAATGTGATGTCTGTGAAGCTTCAGCAGAGCATAGCTCAAGACAAAAATATCATAGGGGCAAGACAATATCTGTGACATGGCAAGGGAAAAATTTAGTTCAAGATTTTTGGAAGCAACAGAGAAGGTGAAGATCCTTTAAATGAAAGTTAATTCCATGGCAATGGGAATATATGAAGACAACAGAGATGTGAAAAGTCTGCCTGGGTCACTTCTACATACTCTGTGCAGCAATTCCATCAACGTGATAGATGTAAAAATAAAAAAGTGATGGAGGAAAAAATAACCCTGAGGCATCTGGGGTTTATGGAAGCTTTTCTGGTATTTTTTGATAAAAGGTATCAAAAACCAAGGAGTATATTTTAAGTACCCTAAATTTTTATTTCGGACAACTCAGATATCTAAGTTCTAGCTAAGTTGGTCAGAAAAAGGTAGGAGAAAAACATTCCTGTAGAGCATGATTTGAAGAGATGAGATAATTTTACATGAACTGTCCAGGGGTCGTGTACCTTTGTGTGCGTATATGTGCACATGCACATGTGTATCCACCCAATATAAAAGTGAGGAGGAGTGAAAGTTTTTCATGGAATAATTTGAATCTTCTAACTTAAACAAAGAATCTTACATTCAATGTGAGAGATGAATTTAATCTCTTTTCATTAGGAATGGAGCTTTCAAACAAATTCACCACTTTCATTGCTGCATTTCCTTCATCCTAAAATTTCCCTAATTCAATGGAGTCTACCAGTTTAAGACTACCCACTCTTGCAGGGAGAGAAAGAGGAGGCTCAGAGATACATGTTAACACATTGTCAAATTTTGGAAAATGCCACATGCATCTGCAACACAGAGGGCAAATATGATAAAAGATTAGTCCCAAAACGATGATTACACAGAAATCAATCACACAGACTGTGACAGAATAGACTTTCAGAGAAGCCAAAGTAAGAGTGCTGGCACCAACTCTGATGAGGTCTGGATCACACCCAGAAGAGATACATGATTCAAAGTTCGGCAGCAAGTCAGTCTTCAGAATCACACACTGCTATTCTACACCACACTAACAAACACAAAAGATATACTTAATAAATCAGAAATCCAAGTAACCCATCCTCTGACCTACTGGTGAACTATATTCCCTCCTACCTTATCCCAAAGGCAAACACAGAGCTAGCAAGGCAGGACTCCCAAGGCCGTCTGCCATTCTCTTGAAGGGTAACTAAAGAGTGCAGTAGTGCACAGTTTCTTCCGCCATTTCCATTGGAAAGGTAGACTGGAGTACCATCAGTTACTCATCATTATCTCTGTCTGCATAAGAGAACATGTTCCTAATTAAATTATAATGATGTCTGAAGTTAAAACAAGAGATAAGGAAGAAGACCTGCTTTTGGGCTGTTCAAAGGAACTGGGATAACAAAGACGTTCTTTTTTCAGGTTGAGTCCATAGATGCCACTTAGAGATATTTACTCATTTAAAAAAAAAAAAGGGTAAAGTGTCATCAATTTTCACTTCTCTGTTATAGAACCAGAACTGGACTGTGTTCAGACAGGTTGGGCAGGGCATAGTTAGTGCTGATAAAGAAAAGACCCAATAAACAGTACCCAGAAAGTGTCACTGAAGTCTGCCTCAGGAAAGCTGAGCTCCATTCAAAACCACTTAAAAAGGAAACTCTCTACAAATTAAGACTTGGTAATGAGTAAAAGAAGATCAGAGACAGAACTACATGCTGATTGTGAGAAAACTCAATTAAGGAAATTGTACCCATCTGCAGTCTTGAAATGACAATGTGCTCATTTCCAGAAATACCAATATTCCTACTTCACAAGAATAGTGCCCAGGTTAAAGTCATTTTCCTAAACTAACAGCTCTGGCTACATATATTCCTCATCTCTGTCTTCTACATGAAGCACATATAGCAAGATGAAGGCTCCTTGTAGAAATATTTTCAAGCAAAAACAAGGTCTGAGTGTTAAACTCTGTATTGAGTTTGTGTGGCAAAGTTTTGGTAGCACTGCAGGGGGAAGCAGTACAGTGGCAGCTTCTCATAGAAGCTGCCAGAAGCTTCCTCTGTGTCTGATAGAGCCAATGCCAGCTGGCTCCAAGTCAGACCCACTGCTGGCCAAAGCCGAGCCCATCAGCCATGTTGGCTCTGGGATAACATGTTGCAGAAAAGGAAAAAAACTGTGAAAGAGCAACTTCAGCTGGGAAGAGGAATGAGAATATGCACACGAAACAGCTATGAAGACACCAAAGGCAGTAGGGGTAAAAGTGCTTCAGGTGCAGGATCAGAGATTCCCCTGCAGCCTGTGGTGCAGACCATGGTGAGGCAGCTGTGCCTCTGTAGCCCATGGTAGTCCACAAGGGGAGCAGAGATCCAGCTGCAGCCTGTGGAGGTTCATGGTGGAACAAATATCTGCCTGCATCCTGTGGAAGACCCCATGCCAGAGCAGGTGACCCCATAAGAAGTCCATGCTGGAAGGGGATCCTGGCAGGACTTGCAGGCCCATGGAGAGAGGAGCACACACTGGAACAGCTTTGCAGGGCCAATGACCCCACATAGGACCCATGCTGGAGCAGTTCACAAAGAACAGCAGCCCATGAGAAGGACTCACACTGGAGAAGTTCATGGAGAATTGCCTCCCATGTGTGAAAACCCACACAGGAGCAGGGGAAGAGTGTGAGGAGTCCTTCCCCTAAGGAGGAAGGAGCGGCAGAGACAATGTGTGACGAATGTCACCCTATGCTGCTTGAAGGCAGAAAGTAGAGAAACTGGGAGTAAATTTAAGACCAAGAAGAAGAGAGGGATGGGAGGAAGGTATTTTTATGGTTTGGTCTTATTTTTCATTATCCTACTCTGATTTGATTGGTAATAAATTAAGCTAATTTCTCCAAGTTGAGTCTGCTTTGCCCATGACGGTAACTGGTGAGTTATCTGTCCCTGACTTTATCTCAATCCACAAGCCTTTCATTATATTTTCTCTCCCATTGCCAACTGAGGAGAGTGACAGAGCAGATTTGGTGGGCACCTGGCCTGCAGCCAGGGTCACCCCAGCACACACTCACACAATTGATCAAGCAGATAATCATCTTGAAACAGCTAAACTTCTGTCTTGCATAACAAATAGTCCAAAAAAAGCTCTAAACCATACCAGATTTGGGGCAGCTTTCTTTGACAGCCACCTCTTCACTTACCCACCATAAAAAGATCCAGTCTATTTCCCATGTAACTGTGAAATTCAGTTGTGTTTCAGAGGCATAATCTTTATATAGCACACATTAAATATGCACATCCTGCATAAGATCCACCATGAGATTTTTCCTACCTCCACACCTGATAAAAGGTGTGGCCATATTCTGACTCCGTACTTGGCATGGACTGCTGCAAATAAGTCAAGGGCAATCCAGCCTTTTACAAACATTAAACGCCTTTGGTGTTGTCACCAGGAAGCACGTCAGAAGTGACCAAGCAGTCAGCTGTGCACAAAGCTCCCATGAATATATCTCAAACTCACAATGGGGAAAGATAACACAAAGGGCATAGACAAAAATATTTAGCAGAAGGTCCTTACTCAGAATGAAAAATTTTCCCACTGAACACCAGGACAAAAATCACCTGGAAACGAAATCTCAGGTTGCTAATCTCAGCGAGCCAAAAAATCCTCCAAACTAGTCTAAAAACAGTGCTACTAAAAATATTATTGTAACTGAAAGCCTCTTTAGCAATGAAACCTTCATAATACTCTCTTTTGACAATTTAACTAGCTTTTCAATTTAAAGCATTATATCTTGATTTGATAAATGGAGATGCTGTTTTTGTAAAACAAACCATCAGGTTGTTGTTCAGGCTACATCCAGGTTATGTATGAAGTGCTAGATGGTAAAAAACAAAAATAAATACACAAACCCTAACCGCAAAATAAACACAACAGAATGCTTTCATTATATGGGGACCACTTTAATTAGAAAGCATTTATTTTCTGCTAAGACCACGCTACCTCTTCTTCCTCATATCACTGCAAAGCTATTGAATTGCTTTTCGAAAGAGACTCTCAGCAGCATTAGGGCTGCTGTATGCTTACACATTGCTCACATGCTGAAAGCTAAAGCTTTCACATGTCTTTTCTTAAAATCATATAATATCCTGAGTTGGAAGGGACCCACCGGCATCAAAGTCCAACTCCTGGTCCTGCAGAGGACACCCCAAGAGTCATACCATGTGCCTCAGAGTGTTCTCCAAATGCTTCTGGAACTCTGTCAGGCTGGTGCTGTGACCACTGCCCTGGGGAGCCTGTTCCAGAGCCCAACCACCATCTTGGTGAAGAACCTTGTCCTGATATCCAACCTAAACCTCTCCTGAAACAGCTTCAGGCCATTCCCTCAGGTCCTGTCACTGGCCACCACAAAGAAGTGATCAATACCCAGTCTGTTTCTTCTTCAAAATGACCCATTGGAAATGGATTGCTTTGATCATTTGCCGTGGCCTTATGAATGAATGGCAACTGCAAGATGCAGACAAACAACCAAGCTGCATTTGCAAGCAAGGCTTACAGTACCATGCACAATATGCTCAGTGTATCACAAATGTATACATTTATTATGAACTTAAAGAAATTTCTTTAACAGTAGGAATGTTCATCATCAGGTCCTCAGAGTTTGAACCTGTTAAATGCATTCAATATCATATTTGCCAGGAGGGTGTTGACAGGTGGAAGGTAATAGCAAAGAATTTTGTCATTCCTATAAGCTGAATGCAGCCATTTGTTTCCTTCTATGGACATTACATGGCCTTTTAAAAGCCTATTTATTTCTGGCTCTGCCTGTCCTGTATGAACCTTTTCCCCAGGATTACAGACTGAGAAAGTACAACTAATCCTGACCAAAGACCTCTAACAAGTATTACCAGCAGTACTCAGACTCATGACACTCCTCCTCCGTTTCTTTTGTGCAACAAGTGAGGAGCCAAAAAAGAGAGAACGGTGAGGGACTGTTTATTAATGTTTGATTAGAGTCCTCAGGAAGCCACATTTTGGTGTATGGCTGAACTTCAGCCTCCTAAGTCCTTGCAAGTACTGACCAAGCAACAACAGCATAATCACCCTTCTCTTTTTTAGTGTCCTGAGAACTCCTTCAGCATCTATTGCCTGCACACAGGGCTCAGAACCCTCACCGCGCCTCCTTACCTCCATGGGAGGAGTGCTTGGATAACACAGGGAGCATAGTCAGGCATCCTCTCCCAATTCTGTCACGTATTTCCAATAAGAGAACAGAGGTAAATGTATAGTACAATTAATGCCACTTTTTCATCTTGGGAGATTATCACAAAATGCAATCAAAGCATAAGGATATATGAGCTAAGAAAGGGAAAGATTTTCAACCAGACTAATTTCTTACATGAGTAGGGCCAATCATTACCATTCCTATTTATAAACTAACAAAGAACCAACGAGTGACTACAAACCTTGTTGTAAAACAGAAGAGTATGCTGGGTTCTGAAAAGTCTACTAGGCACAGGGTATCTCCAGCTAGCTCTACTCAGTCTATGCTGGGACTGATTAGAGACTTTCTTCACCTGTAAATTTAGATTCTTCCTGCTGAAGTTCATTAGGATGAATGAGAAAAGAAAGATGCTGGTTCTGCTCCTTTGAATACAATCAAAGTCAATTTAAAATGTATCTAATTATGGTCACCAAAGTGTAAGGACCTCATGCGATGAATTATTAAGACCGTTTAAATAACTCTGGTGCAGAAAAGGAACAGTAATTATTCTGAATTAGCAAACAAGTCCCAAATATTCTTTTGCACCAGTTCCAGGCACCTTCATTCCAGGAGGATTCCAGAGTTATCTTACTTGGTAAAATCCCAGCAGTGGGGCAATACAAGGAGTGCAGGATACAGCAAACTCTGTGTGCATACCTCTTAGCTACAAGAGCAGCAGAGACAATAAAAGAGGATATATTTGAAAACGTGCTCTTGGAAAAATTAATGAAAAAATGTCAATGAAAAAATTTCTTTGGTAATCAGAAAAACCTCAACATACACAGAAAAAATACAGACAACAACTTCAAAAGAGCTCAGAACCACTATATTTTCCTTAAGGTGATAGATCTGAGCAGAAGTCCCACTACTTTCACACCATCTGCTCTGCCTACCTACTATCTACCATTTGCTCTGATACAGGAGACAGACCTTCAGTTTTAGCTCTCCCTCCTCTCAGTCTTTTGTCCTGCTGCCCCAAAATTTCCCACTGAACCTCAGATATCTTGCATGAGACTGGTACTTCCCTGCAAAAAGTCCTGGTTTTGATACACTCTGCTAAATAAAAAGTTGTCTTGTAAGAGACATCCATCCTAAATCATATTGCTTTAAGATCAGTAGCATTGTGGTAAGGATAGTATAGAGCAGCATGCTGAATGGACTATACATTTTTTTCTACTGAGTTTAAGGGCATTTGAAGAATCTTGTAAATGATGCCATCAAGTACTGCCCAGGGAGGGAAGCTGCATGGGAATATACTGAGGTCACAGCAAACCTTACTCAGCTTTCTCTCTCCCCTCCATGCCCGCCCTCAAGTGCAGCTTAGCGTGGGATCCTGACAGCAGGAGGTTCCCACTACAAGCCTTTGGCTTCATCTCTCCATCAGCCTCCGGCCTCTCAGCTCTTCTCAGGCACTCTCCACGCACTCTGAAGAAGAAAGATCCCAGGCATTTGTCTGGGGCTCTGGGAGCTGCTTTCCTCATTCCTTCTGAGGAAACAGCTGGAAAGTCGCCCTCAAAAACTCATTTGTGAGCTGCATCCCCTCCAGAAGTTTTATCAGCTGCTCATTTCAAGCAGGTTTTTATAGAGCAATGGGAGAGCTGGACTGGATGAAAGAACTGGATCAATGCCCTTGCCTATCCCAGGCACCAGATCCTCAAACTCAAATCACTCTTCACAAAGTTCCCAGTTAAAGCTTTTTACAGATGCGGAAACATGCAGGCCACTTTCTCCCTCTTCCCATCTCAACCTCCCACCCTCAGCATTAACGAAAAGTTACAGATACTATCTGTCTAGAAAAACACAAGCAGCCACCTTCTCCTGCTTCTGAGAACTGACTGGAAAGGCTAAAAAGCTCTCAAGTCTAAAGAATTTATCAAACCAAGACACAATGGCACTGACAATGAAGGACATAATGAAGAGATGCATATTTTGAATTATCTTCCCTCTTAGGGAAAAACAGGAGAGAAAGACAAGAATCCTCTTAGATCATAGGAGGATTGTAAGAAAGGGGAAGAACTATTAAAGTTAAGAGAGCAGTGTTGGCATAAAACCAAATGGGCATAAACTGGCTATGAACAAATTTAGTTTGGAAATTAGAAGCAGATTTCTAAACATCAGAAGAGTGAGGTTCTTGAATGGCTTCCCAATAGGAAGCAACAGGAGCAAAAGCTATTTGAGACAGAGATTGATAAATTAACTAACGGAATCCTGCAACATCATTTCCTGCAATTACAGAAATGGTGTACTCCATGACTCAGGAAGTCTCTTTCAGTCTTGCACACCTCAACCTCTGTTGAGCCAAGACAGGATAGATAAATAAATAAACCTAGAGACAAGGTACATTAAAACTGGAGTATTAGCAAGGCAGCTAGAATAAGGATGAGTCTGCTTTCTTTATTAAGCAAATTTATGGAAGTTTTTTTGAGTGACATTTATTAACCTGTACGTATTTAGGTATTTTTGGGTAAAAATTTGGGTACTAAGGGAAGACTGAAACAGGAATAAAGTTCCATGATATCTATAATCACCTGCAAGGAGCAGTATGGAGGTGAATACTATGCAATCAATTGACCATATTTTTAGAAGTTATCTTCACTGCACTGACCTGCATCCAGGGGTTAAAGCTGTGAAAGGAACTGTAAAAAGAGGCAAATAAGTGAGAAAATTAACATAGAAAATCATGCAGGAAGAATTCAAGTGAAACAAAGAAGTTTTATAGCTGAGAAATGTGGGGATGAGTACAGAAATGATCACCTGTCTTTTTCAGACTTGACCAAAGTTTTGCTGGAAAGAAGTCTCTGAAGGCATTAAAAGAGTCAGCAGGAAGAAATCTCTTCACATTCTATTCCTATATTGAAAAGCCCAGGATAATAACACCCTATTCTACACACAGGAAAACGCTAAACACATGAAGCTGAAAAAGCATGAAAAATATAGCACTGTAACATAAGAAATCATCTGTGAATTCTCCGTAGCACATCAAACATGAGGTATTCATTCATTCCCACAAATGGAGTCACTGTTGATCTATAAGCTGCAGCACAATATTACACATTTCGGTTTCATGATAAGCTGCAGCTCTGTATTACACATCTCAGTTTCATGCATTTAAGCCAGACAAACATTCCCAGGGGATTGAAAGAACCCGCTACAGTGAGTTGTGGTTCTATTTCGGATCATATCACAGCATAACAAATCACAGTTTCAGACACTGGGATAAGGGGCTCAATAAAGCAAGTAGCATGATAACTTCATGTATATTCCTTCCACACATGCAGCCATGTGTAGAATCAAATCCACCTCAGGCCCTTCAAACTGTACAACTACAAAGTAACGATCACTCTCATACCTGCATGTATCCATTATTCACCAACATATATATTCTTAAATACACATCATTTATTACATACTGTTGTACAGCAGTAGCTATCTAGCCCTGTCCACACACATCAACACTGTTTACCATATCTGATCTCTTGCATTTGAAAAAAAAAAAGAAGAGAACAGAAATGCTTAATGCAGTTCTTCGAGTGGGGCTGGTTTGTTCTGCTGGTTTTTCATCTGTGCCCCAATCAAAGTGGTCCTCAGAAGCAGAGTCCCTGTATGTATTTGGTAACCCACCAGCTCCCTGTGACTGCTGTCCCACAAGAAATTCTGAGGGCTGAGAATGTTGCACTGGTCCCCTGTTGGTCTAGCAGATTTTTGGTGTCAAAGAGGTTTATACATTAAGTAAAACTTCAGAAGGAAAAATAAAATAGCCACAACTGAAAGACTGAACTGGAAAACCAGCCATATTGCAGGTACCCTGTACTAGAATTCTACTCCTATTGATCTTTGCTCTGGTTCCCAAACAAATCATGTTAAAACATGCAAGAAAATTAAAAAGGATTTTTTTCTTATTAAAACACTTACAGCACCCTGTGCAGATTAGCAAATTCTTCCGAAATATGAAAAGACTTCTGTTAATCGCTGAGTAAAGATGAGAGACAAGACTTCCAAGGGAGTGCAAATATTTCTGAGGTACAAGATGCTATATTTTCCTAAAGAATTTTACGCATTAGATGCCTGATTATTCATGTCATTTTGTCCTCAGGCTATGAAATTGAAAATTTCTCTCTGAGCTATTTTGATTGACTACACTTTGGGACATGAAGTCAAAATATGAAGCATGAGCATAAGTCTCCAAACTTTCACAGCCACTTTCTTGTTCTCCTTACTGTGCTCAAAGTTGAAGCACTGTAGTAGTTTCATTCTCTCCACCTAATTAAGTTGCATTGAACAGGTAAATGACACAGGGAAAAGACAACTTGTCTGGAGTATATTTTAATTTTTCCATTTTAATTTCACCTACAATTCAGCCACCTTAAATATGACATTGGAAGGTTGGCAAAAGCATAACATTATTGCCTAAAACCTAACATCACTAGAACTCGTTGTTTGTTCTTGGGTAATTTCTTAAGTGAAAAAAAAAAAAAAGAAAAAAGAAATGGTTGTTCAATATAAATAAATCCCTGAAGGGCTTCCAACCCAAATGCTTATAGTATTAGACGATGAAAGAACTGTTGGGGAAGTGAACAAGAAACAGGAAGTTGGAACTACCTGGCCAAGTTTCACTCTATAACCTGAGTAGTGTGCCATTAAAAAAATAACCCGCACAAAGAGTGAAAAACACCTTCCAGTACAAATATATACTTTTATGATCAAGTTCCCCATAGACAGAAATTTATTTTTTTCCTAGCGAATATGATTAAAAGACAGTTATTGTTTAAATCTCAGGGAAAAGGGGAAGCAGACATATATACAAACAAAAATATAAAGCTTGCATAATATTTAAAACCAGTATCTCTTTTTTAAAAATACAATATCCTGACGAAAGGTTTAGTCTACACTACAGTTATTACACATCCTTTCAGGTATTACACAATCCCTGTGCCACTGTCACACACAGTCCCTCTGTCCCACCCTGAAAGGAGCCATCTGTAGTTCACAGTCTTCGATTTCTAGATGAGCTTAATGCAAAAGGCCACATGAAACTTTCCAAAGGGCCTCTGAATCAGGAAAAGAACACAGCACCTAAAAACACAAGGCTTGTGTAATGCAAGTGGAGTACTGAAAAACTTCACTGAATCAGGAGATTGAATGATTCACAGGACTGGTAATGGAATACAATATGTCCTTCTACCAGGTCACTAGGCTGAATCCATTCTGGATGATGACCAAAAACCATTTGATTACTGCTCATGCAAAATGAATTGATCGAGGCTGTCCTGGTAGGCAAGCAAGTTTATCACTTGAAACAAAAAGATCACAAGGACTTCTGTTGGCAAAACCTAATGAGATTCAAGAAGAAGCCATCCCAAAATCTAAATAGTCAGCTCCTTGTCAAGAATCTAAAAATGCTGGCCAAAAAAAAAAAAAATTTGAACAGAAAGATGCCAAATGTCGGGTTTGATCCACTGACTGACCCAAAACACGCAACTAGGGAGCAGCACTGGGGAAGGTGACTGAGCCATAGTTCAAGGCATCACTTACTCTGTGACTGAACAAAGAGACTGTAGTCTTCCAGATCTGTCAGTTTAACAGCTTTCACCCAAAAGAAACTAATTTTACCTTCTTTAAAGGAAAGCAAAAGAAATCTAACTCACCAGTGAAGCTGTCCAAGATTTTTTGAAGATAATAATCCTTCAGCTTACTGGGATCTGCACTTAATAGATAGATAGGGCGCCAAGAGGTAGCTCAGCCCCAGCTGCCAGTGCACCTTTCTGTTCCAGCAAAGCCAGCTTCCTGCCTTTTAGCTCACACAAATTTGGCAGATTTAATCAAGTAAGTGTTCATTTTAATAAAGTATCAAATTGCCAGAAAAACTATTTTGCTTGCTTACCAAAAGACAAAAATTGAGCCTTTAGCAAAAAAAAAGACAACAAAAATGTTGCCATCTTAATGCAAACACTAAAGCTTTTACTTTATTTGGGGTCTGATTCCACTACTGTAAGACGTATTAAAACAAACAAACTCCTCCATCCACCTCTGTATCCCTGCATCAAGTCCTGACCCAAAAAGTGATAATTTCCAGTGTGCTGTCAAAGGCACAAGCTGCCAACATGAGAGTGAAGCACTGGTGTAGGCATGCACTTACATGCAAACATACACACACAGCATTTATAAAACCATCGCTGTAAGGGATCTGGCATTTATTTTTTTAATTAACTGAAAATGATAACACAAGAGCTTTTCATCTGGCATGAGCTTGGATTTCATCAGCTGCTGGAAAAGATTCTCTTGGAGAAATAAAATTACAGTGCTTCTTCATGGACTTTTCATGGCTTTCAAAATAAACAGAAGTATACGGTCATGCCAGTTAATAAAGCGATGTAGGTAAAGTTACAGGTACATCTGGACACACATCCAGAAAGAGGCTGCAGAGCTAGACACACACTGGTAACACATCATATTGGCTAAATGACAAAACGCCCAGGTAAAAAAAAAAGTGAATCACAAGTAAAAAGAACTGGGAAAGGCAGTTGGAAAGAGTGCCATTAGCCTTCCTGCTGCCCCTGGATATTGCATTATATACAACACGGCATAGAAGAGAGTTCATCATTTGATGCTCCTTCTGTCCATACGCATTTCTCACCACGTCACATTTCTCAAAGGGAACAATGTGTGACAGCAGGAAACTAAAAGTGATGCAGATGGAGACTTCAGAACTGCTTTTAATCTCTGCTCCATTTCAAAAGTCAGAAGCTGCACTGTGAATCAGTTCCATGCCACACCCCACTCCATTCCCTCCCCAAAGGGACAATTTGACAAGATGGTAAAAAACAGCCTTGAGTATAAAACTTACTCTTTCCAGTGAAGGCACTGACAAGTGCAGCCCTTACTAAATAACAGCACTGCCAGCTGCCACCTTGGTTTTTTCTTCTCATATGGAACCTTTACAACCCATGGTCTCTTGAATTTATGAGAAAGGAGGAGGGAGGAATCTCAGCAGTACCTTATTTGGTGCCTAGAAAGCTAAAAATTTCTACCTCTTTTCCCCATTTCACGCTACAAAACACACCAACTTGATACATACTTTTGCCAGCTGCTCAGAAGATTATTTCACAGGTTTCAGGGTGTAGCAAAAAGAACAAAAGGGATTTCGCCATTGCTTGATTTACTGGCTGGCAAGGTCAATTCAGTATTTAAATGTGATAATTTAATGATACATTAGGTCACTGCCATGTTTTTGTAAGCATAATTAAACTGGTAGCGTGCCTAATTTTTTTTTAAAGGCTTCTTGTTCATTACTTTTACGTTTAAGAAATAATACTCTCAATAATAGATTGAGATTAAAGAGAGATTGAAGTTTTCAAGGATTCTGATGAATCTGGCTAGTACGAAAAGAACTTTGGAATTACATATAATAAAAGGACAAACTCAGTCATCAATTGTCTCAGACACAAGATGACAGATGTTCGTATGTGAAGATGAAAATAAATTAATTCTCTGGAGGATGCTTATCCACATAAGTATTGAGAGATCTGACATAGTCTCCCTGGGAGAGTCAGGACTAGCTGCATAGAGGTATCTATTCCGCCGAAAATATTCTCTGGGGAACACATTCCTGCATTAATTCCTTTCCTATCCACCTTCAGAGCTATTAAATCTTATTTACTTTCCTTTGCATTCTCTGCAAGTTAACATTTTTTGATCTTGCACAGGACAACATCTTGAGAGATCTCCACTTATACAGATAAACTTGTCTCACGTGTAATGGAAAATGTGGCATTCCAAACGCTAAAGTAGAGACAGGCAAATAAATCAGACATAAAACCACACCTATCACTGTTCAGTATAAAAAACTATGAAATCTCTTATCGAAGAAATAAGCAGGTTACTATGTTATCAGCACAGTGAGCCTTTGATATGAAACCGGGGTTTTAAGTTGGGATCCTAGTTCTGTTATATAAAGCAGAAAGAGGCTTTACCTACAACAAAGAACAAGGCCAGATTCACCACAGCTATGTGAGCACCAAAAAGCCTTCATAACCCGTGGTAACATCCAGCACTTCATGACGCCAGAAACATTCTAAGAGAAAGGATTTTGCAGTAGGCTTCATCAAGTAAACTATTATAAGACGCTCAAAGATGAATTAACCTGAAGCTCTGTGAAACAATGACTAAAAAAAATTATATTAGAAACCAAGCTGACAGTAATTTGTTGAGTAATGATGAGTCTTGCTCTGGCTAAACTCACTTAGCAGAGTTACTGTCAGTATAAGCAAGTAGTAGTAGCACTTATAGACAAGTGTTCCAATGGCAGTCACAGAATTTATAGCACTGCCAGCACTGTAAGTATCTACTGACAGGTAAAAAGATTAGTGGTCTCTAACAAAAAAAGCTATTCAAGCAAGCTCCATTTCTGTAATTTGGGATAAATACAGGTGGAGGATCCCTTTACATGTTAAGTATCACATGCATGTGTCATATTGAGCTAATGTTTTGGGAACACTGCAGGAGTTAACTCTATGACCTCAGCATCAGCCACAGACAGACTTACCAGTGTTGACTCCCAGATACAAAGTAACTCAAAGCAAAACACTTGGGAGCAAAATAAAACAAATATTAAAGGGAATTTCCAAACAACACAGTAAAAATCAGATCTGGCACATCACACAATCTTCTCCATTTGTGAAGAAAAGATTCTAATTTGAAGTATAGGTAGGTGGGAGAATTAAACTGAAACAACTCCAGCTACCATATTAAACATGTAATGCAGACAAATAGTGGGGAGATGCAACTTTTAAGAGCTTAGCTAGACATCGGTGGTGGTGGAGGAGACACTTTGAATGCATAAATTAGCCTCCTATGAAGGCAAGCATCTGTTAGGTTCAAATGTGTCTCAGGATGTCTGACAGCTCTATCATTCTCAATGAACTTGCAATCTGCTTGAAGGGAAGTGAAAGAGATTCCTCAGTAAGTTACTGAGGCAGTAGTCAGACACCTGGCTAATGCCTGCTAGTTCGGAGAGGAACTGAAGAGGGAAATCTTTCCTCTGATCCAGTATATCATTTTGAAGAGCCATTCATACCTGGATGTCTAATGAAGAATAAGGAGTATAAAGAAATGGCTGCTTTTTTCTTGAAAAACTACTAACATGACAAGGATGCACCACCACACAATACGTGTTTTACTGTCTCTTGCAGGTAAGAAAGTTGTCTTCTGTTCACATACTCCACTGATTCAGTAGAGGTAGTAGAACTCTAAACTTTTGAATGAGGCACAATAACTGTTAGTCAGAATGACTGCATTCCATATGGTCATTCAGTCCTTTTAATCTGCTTTGCCCAGCATGTCTCACATTAAGGACTCAAAACCTGCAAATCTTTCCACTCCACTGCAAGTGATTTGTAAGTAATGGGAATACAGTCAGACAGAAAAGTCTTGTTCAAGGCACAGCCAAAGCCCCGGGTCACAACAGAAACATCAAGTTCTAACAGAGGTTGGATCAGAGGGGAAATCGACAGCTCTGGTCCTTCTCTACTCCCAAGAGAGCTGCACTAGTTAAAATATTGCCTTCATTCCTTTTAAAGCCTTTGATTTAAGCAAACCCAAATTCCCACTCCACAAAGAAGAATATTTTATAGCCCAGGTGATGCAAAAGCAAGTATACACACGCAAAGGTAAGAACATATTATTGCTGCATTTTCTAACTCTTTGTTTATATGGATGAAATATGGCACAATTGTCAGCCTCTTGTAGCGGTATTGGGATTTCTGTGAGGAAAGCTGTACACCTGGACATGACCCTTCCCCTTTCCTCAAACTGCTTGACAATATACGTTTCAGTCATTAGGGTTTACAGGTCTTAGTCACTTGTAGATCGCTAACCTGTGCTATACATCTGTACTGGATGCAAAGGCTATGTTCCCATGTCAGATGTCTAACTCCAGCCTGCAACTTGATCAACAGTGAGTGACAGTTCTTGCTCATCTTCCACACCACTACTGAAGTAACATTTCTGTCAAGAGAGTCCACACTTTCCCTCCCCTTCTTGATCCAGGATGACCCCTGGATGACAACACACTCCAGAAAAGATAACAGGGTCATAACCAGGCTCTAATATATTTCTCTTTGTAATTCAGATCATCTCGTAAAAAAAAAAAAAAAACAAAAAAACTGCCCTCAAAACTTAAGGGAAAAAAAATTAAAAAACATTGGCTGCTCCAGCTGGATGCTACGTACTATAGCTTTGCGCTCGTGTGAACAATTGCTGGTTTAATGGTTTAAAACATCTCGCCTCCACTCGATTTCCTCCTTGGATTTTTACCAGCGCCCCGTTTCAGGGAGGCTGACGCCGGGTGCAGCAACAGCGCCCTCTGTCCACCATGGGGGAAATGGCATCTCGCGCCTCTGCCTTCCCAGGGCTGACGATGGATTTAGTTAAATTTAAACAAATTTATACAGTATTTGCCCAGCAATACTTTGGCACCCAGATTTACACTGACAACACACTTTTTAAAAGTTCCTTCCTCTTGCTGCACAAATCTCAGTGCGTTTAAGACTTCAACACGAGACTTGTGTTTACTCCGGAAAAGTAAATGACAAGTCATTTCAAGCTTCTTGAAAGTTGGGAGTTGTTTTGTTGGCTTTTTTTCTTTTTGTTTATTTGTTTGTTTGAAATCTTTAATCATGTCCTAAGGAAAAGCCAATTACAACTCTTTCTAGCTTTCTGTCCCCCCACATACAAAAGCACTTACTGGTTTCTCCTTCCTCACTTCTGAAGCAAAGCTTCTAGGTGGACTGAGGATTTCAAAAACAGGAGCACAAACACTGACAAATCGTCAAAGTTTTTTTTTTCACTTTTATTTTGCCTCCATGTTTTCCCAACTGCTTTTGTTTGAAAGTTTAAAAAAAAGAAAAAAAAAAGAAAAAAAAAAAAAAAGAAAGAAAAAAGCTTGCAAAGAACACTACAAATTAAGAGACTGGAAAACTGCAGTCCAAAGAAGAGGATGTGACTCCAGTTTGACTTACCAATTTTATCCAGATGTATATTTTCCTACTTGCTTTTTACAGCGGCTGAGCTCAGTGCTCAGGAACGTCCATGCCGTGTCAGGGAGCCAGGCAGAGCGCTGATCCCCACGCTGGATGCTGCTGAGCGAGCGGAGCCGCGGTGCCTGCTGCTGCTCCTGCTGCGGCGGCAGCGGCTGCTGCTGCTGCTGCTGCTACGTGCGCTCTCTCGGACCCAGACCAGGAACTGCTTCCCATTCCCAGCCCCGCTCCAGCGCTGCGGGCTGCGGGAGGCAGGGCCGGCCCCTGCTACTGTGCTGCGCTTTCTTAAAGGGCCCAGCGCCGGCCTGGCAGGAGCGCACGGCTCCGGGAGCCACCGGCGCTGCTCGGGCGGCGCTGCGGGCGGGAGCGGCGGCGGAGGCGACCGGGGTGCCCCGCCGCGATAACCATCGCCCTGGGAGACGCTTTCCTGCATGCCTCGGGAACAGGGACACTCTTCCGCACAGCTTTCCACTCAAGGCTTGCAGGTGTGGCGGAGTTTAATTTTGGCTGCCGTCGCACCCTCCGCAAGGCCGGCGGGACGGGAGGCGGCGGCGTCCGCACGGTTCCCTGGGCAGTGGGCGCGGGATCCCCTGCGCGGCAGGGACCCCGGCGGGAGCAGTGCGCCCACGCCAGCCTCCTGCTCCGTGACTTACACTGCGGCACACTGTCCCCAAACCATGGTCTGCAGCGGCACGGGAATGAGGGATTTCCCTTGGTACTCAGCTCAGTCTGACCTTAGGAAATTTTATTCCCTGTAATGGAGAAGATATGATTTAACTAAATAAAAAGCCCTCATTTCCTAGTTTTTCCTTTCCACTCATTCTCCAGATAGCTTTAATCCCGTGAAAACCACTGTTTCTAGCATGTTTGCTGTTTCCTGACTTCACTTTTAATTGTATCTGATTTTAATAGCTGGATTAATGTGGGGGAGTTGTCTGCCTTGTGTGTGTTGCTGTCTGCAGTGAAAGAAACCGCATTCTCTCTTAAATAGAAACACTGAAATTCAGAGATAGTAACACCATCTGCAAAATCTCTCTTTCTTTTTTAACTCATGGAAATATATGGTTTGCTCTTTGTATGTGTAAGACATTCGTTTTCGTTACAATAACTGAATGCTCATGATGACAATACCAATCAACACATATCACAAGGCGGAGTCATATATATATATATATATATATACACACGAATATGTATATCTTTAATGACACATCCAGAGAAAGCAAGTTACAGGAGGAAAATACTGCCTTCAAACTCACAGGCCAAACCAAACACGATGAGGCCAAGTCACCACTGTCCTGTCCTCTCTGCCTTCACTTAAACCAATGCACAATAAGCACAGAACAGGTACAAAAGGCTTGCCAGCCATGATATCTTTCTTTCTGTTTCTTTGGTCCTATGGAGAAGAACATGTGTACAAACTGCAAATTGAATGCAGCCCTTTTAATGATGATGGCCCATCACAAACAGGCTTAGTATGTTCCCGCTAACTACTGGCATGTATACCTTCTGCCCTGTAAGCAAAGTTGCCAACTGGCCACATGACTACATTGCAATATTCAGCACTATGAGCCTTGCATGAAACCACAGGGACTCATCAGAGTTCTTCTAGTATAAGCTGTACTATGCTTCTGCCTTTTGCAGCATAAAGCCTGGGAAAGTTTTATGTTATTTACACATGCAAACTACATGTGGTGCATGGTAGAAGAGATCTTAAAATTCCGTCAGTCCTCTCCTCTGTTCACACGTTTCCATTGGTTTATTAATCCTCACTTTCCACTCATATCTCTAACTACCACTTTTTTCATCTCTTCCTCGATGTCCTTCCCCATTTACTTCCTCTTTCCCCCTTCTGCGTGCCACCTACTTCTGTAACTGATCTCCACCTTTCGAGCTCCATCTAACTGCCTTGGTCCCCTCTTCTCACCTCTAACCTCAACGTTTCTCATTGGAAGAGGAAAGACAGCCTGGAAGGAGACCTGGGAATGATTAACCGATTCCTTCTGTTGCATCCCTCTCCTTCCTACAGCAAAGGTTCTGGAGCCAGAGACCTGTATCCAGCCCTAGAAACTAACCTGCAGCAGCAGACTGAGACACAAGGGTTAGGCGTGCTCACATTACCAAGGCTGTCTCCCTGCTCACAGTTCCATACTGAACCATTTATTATAATATAGTGTAACCAAAAATAAATGGCCCTTGTCCATTAGTTAAAAGTTAACGAAACACCCATCTTTGAGACAAGGCTGCTCATCCATTTGGTGCCTTAGCTAAGGGTATTCTGTTATGTTCAAAGCAAGCAGAGTCTGTCTACAAGACAATAGGGTAAGGTGCTGCAATGGGTGAGAAATTGAATGGCAAAGATGCCAATGATGGAGAGAAACTGGGGGCTGGGGGGAAGCTAAAGTGATGCTCCGCTGCTCCACACACACAAAACAAGAACATGCAAAACACCAGAAAGTGCCAGCAGGAAACTGGGATGGGCCACTGGAAGAATGATCTAATCACCATAAATGTTAAGATAAAAAAGGAATATCTGCAGTTCCTTACATATGTTGCTCCTTACTCTCCTCATAATCCCATGTGAAAGCTGGCCCCCTCTCACCGCAGCATCTGGATGTTCCATTGACAGAGCATTGTCTCACGGCTGCTGCACAACTCCTGTTTTCTATTACTGGCTGTAGGAGAAATGTGTGGTATATTAAACAAGGACATAGAATTTGAATTCTGCTGCATGCTTCAATGTTTAGTCACCAGTAAATGAAACTAGATAATCACTGATTCTTTCTGTGACTCTGTTCCCTCAATTACAACAAGGTACATTAAACTCTGGTGTTACATAATTCAATACTTGCATTAATAACAGCTTGGGATGGAAGATGACAGTGAAGCCAGTTTTTTTATTATGAAATACTGAACTGGAGATACCTCAGATAAAACTGAAAAGTGTTGCAGTTTACAAAAATGTTAGATTCAGTGGAGCATTCCCCTTGCACAAAAAGTGACATTTAATAGAAGCTATTTTGGTGTCTTAGCTTATAGGGGACAGCTAAACCAAAAGTCCTGCCAAAGGTGCCAAAAAAGAAAAATATGTGTTTGTCTCTCTCAGCAGTGTATCACATAATGTCCACTTTGCAAGGCAGCACAAAAATACCTACAAAGACAGCTCCTTCTGAATTTAGGAATAAAACTATTAAAGAAATCACCTATTTTCACAAGAATTTTTAGGTTGTGAAGATCAAGGTCAAAATCAAAAAAGCTGTAGTATTATTTGTGTATAAGGGTTCAGAACAGTAAGGAGTGAAAAGGGGAGACATACAAAATCAAATAATTTGCTGCTTTTTGTATTCCTTTCAGAAGACAGAAGCGAAAGCTTCTCTGAGATGTTGCTCCACCTCTGGATATATGAAGTGTTTGTTAGATCCCTCATCAAAACAAAAGGACACGGGTATATTAATCTAGCAACAAAAGTGTCCATTGTGAGAGGAGACCCAGTGCCAGGCTGCCTGCTCCATCTGGCAGTGAGAGTAAACACCACGGCTCTGTGCGTTTGGCTGCGTGCCTTGCCTGACACCACCACCCAATGCAGCCACAGGGTCAGCAGCTCATTCACTATGGGGTACAGGGCTAACAGGACTTTCCTACCCTGCCATCATTTCTGCATGTCTCCCAGTCTCTGAAATGCCACACAATGTTTTGAGCATCCCTCCAGCCCGAAAAGCAGAGCAGTATTGCTACTATACACTGATGTTGGATGTAACGTGGTGGTGGATCCATCACTATCCTCACTTACCAATGAACCACACAAAATTCTGTCCCCTCTTGCTGAGGGGCTGAAATGAGGCATATATAGTCAATATAATAGAAATGCATGTACATTCATTTAGTTAATATAATCCTCCTAAAATTATTTTTAACTTTGGGCTGAAACCGTACCATCAGATCTAAAGACTGGATTCCACTCTCACTGACTGCCAGATGAATAAGTATGCTTCAATTCAGGGATACATGTATATAGATGTTTTCAGATTAAAGTTTTTCAATCTTAACCAACATCTTTAATGTTGTTGATGCATCATTGAGAACCTGCCTTGAACTTTTAAAAAGTAAAGGTCTGGACAAAAGTCATATGAAATAACATTCATTATTGTTTAAAATTTATCACTTGTAATGCCACAAGATTTTTTTTGCACTTGATGAACCACAATGCATGTACACACTTGTGCATGCATGTATGCATTTACACATGAGTATATTCATGCAGATGTTTGACTGAAACTGTGACAAAACTTATTGCTAGTAGGGTTAGCTTGCTTCTGATTTATTGCTGGTGTCATTATTTTTCTGCAGCATTCTTGACACTGTGGAAGAATATGGTTTTGTTAGATGCCACTACAAACCCAGCACAAACATTTATTTTTGCTGAGTTTATTTTCTCAATTTAAAAAAATGGTTAGGAATAAATAAATAAATTTGTTCCTAGGAACTAAACCTTATCAGATCTGTAAGAGCTGTGCAGTTAATGGAAGTTATGGCATTCAACATGAAGATAATTTCTTGACAATGCCTGAAATCAATGTACTAGCTATCAAGCTACTTCTATCAATTGTTCTTAAATGAAAAGATTGGATTTCCATTTCAAAAAATGGCCCACACCACAGAATTTAGGTCAACTAAAACTACATTCTGCTCTGTATCTATCATAGTAAGATGTAAGATGTTCATCTGGACCTTCCTGGAGTCAGCACTTTTACCCTTTCCCCTGTGTTTTTCCTGTGTTGTTTACCATTCCTTGTCTTTCATTGGCTTCTCAAGCCCATTACAATACTCACCCCTGTACTGGTTAAGATTTAGTGAGTGGTCTGCACAAGTTGTGTGCTGGCAGGGGAACATGCCAGCCTGAAAAAAAGAAAGAACATCGGTATTTGCTGCATCTTGGATAACAGCTATGGAAAGAGGAAAGGCATTTACTCAAGAAGAAGAAGAAGCTTATGAGATTTTAAAAAGTAAGTCGGCTTTACCTCAACTGGAGGTAAAAAGAAAAAAAAGTGAAACTTCTACAGGACTTGTTTCTTCTCTCCCTTTTGTTTTGCTTGCTATTTCTCAAACATCTTCAAAGTGAACTTCCATTTTCAGATAACAGCCCAACTCAAACCCACATCCCCGAAGGCAAGGGAGACAGAATCAGCCAGAATTAGATTAAATTTCCTGCCACTAAAACACTGATCATCTGTCAGCAATTAAAGGTAGTTACCAGTCCCTGACAACTGTAAATATTTGTAGTCAGTAACTTCATCATGGCTTCATTTGCCTCCCTTGAAGGAACTTGTCTTGTGTTCACACCTAACATGTTATGATCATTTTGAACTTCTTTGTAATATTTTGCACAGACCAGAGCTTTAGAAAAACAGTTGTTCAGCTGAATTTCAGTTAGCAAGCTAGAGGGCACTGATTTGTAAAATGGCATCTTCCTCTGCTTTCCCCATCATTTTTGAATGTTTCCTTCTATTCTGTATACATTTTCCCATCTTCCAGAGGAATAATTTTTATTTAAAAAATCTATATTCTACCAAATGGTCACCTTACAGACAGATGCAGTATGCAGACAGGTGATCTGTATCACAAATATTATTGTGCATGTGTTGTTGTCTAAATTTACTAAATATGTGAACTAAGGCTGCTGGCGTGAGCTTCTCCCTAGGCAGCTGTTCCAATAATAGTCTGCATAATGGTGCAGATTGGTGCAACATTCCTCGATGTTTTTCATTTGAGGGATTTTTTTGCCTTTTTGAAAAAGAATCCAAGCTGGTCGAGCTGTACTGCAACATAAACTTCCACTAATAGTAACTCAAAAATTAGTTTCGGCTCTGAATGGTCAGTGGTGGTTTTCCTTTTTATTCCTCTGATATATGCACATGGACTTGTTTAGCTGCATAAAGGGGAGGGGCTTGGGGGCCTTTTTAAGTTTTGGAAGTGATTGGGGAATGCCTGATATTGTATTGACCATCATTTAATTAGCAATGATCTAGACCAACAGGTCTTTTTCCAACCAAGAATAGGGCATTAATACAGTCAGAAGGAAAATCAGTCTCCAGCTATGAAGACAGAGATCCCAGTGACTTCCAGGAAAATCAAAGGAACAGAGAAATGGAAAGGGAAAGCCTACTTCCACTTCTTATTCTAATACAGGATCTATGCCAGATCCTTTACTCTGGTTGACTACAGATTGACACAAAACCAAAGTGAAACAGTACTGTCAGTTTTTAAACTGCCCCTGTAAATCTGTGGTCTATAAGCTGATGGAGGTATGTTAAGACCCTAGTGCCAATAGAACAGCCTCAGGATTTTTTGAATGATACTTGGGTCCTGACACAGCTGCTCAGCAGGTGGGGAACTCCAGCTAAATATCCTCCTTTTTGCAGAATGGGTGACTGAGCTGTCCCACTGCTCCTATTCTACCTAGAAAACTCACTTCGTTTGAAAATTATTTCAGTGTAGCCAGTTCTGCGTGCTTTTAAGTGCTTCGTAGCATCTCAGTGGAAAAAAAAAGTAGCTGGAGCAAAAAGTCCTGGCTCTATCTGTGATCCTGGGCAGGGGACAACATATACTTAGTGTGTATTCTTTGCAGAAGAATTAGTTACGGTGAGTATGGCATGCTAAACTCTGATTATTCATGTTCTCAGAACATGCAAACTAATTAGCAGCACTGATCACCTAGTAAGAAGCAGAAATCAATTAGGAAGGCAGTTGACCTTATTATAGCAATTAATTGCAAATGACATTTAGTTTCAGTATTTGATAGCCAAGCTCTTTATTCTGGCTTTGGGGGCTTTGGTGGTTTAGTCTGGTTTGGGTTTTGTTGGTTTGATTTGGTTTGTTTGTTTGTTTGTTTTGTTTTGCTTTTTTTAGTTTTTTGCCTTTCTTCTATCACACCACTCTTAACCTGCCCTGATTTTTCTTAGATATAATTTTCATCACATGAAATCTGTCCTATTTTGTGACACACACTTTCCTGGAGGATACTTGACCTTCTTTACAGGAATTCCTGTATGCTCAAGAGTTCTGGAAATGGGACAATGTTCCTACGGAAAGGTGGCTCCTTACTTCTAGGCAGAGGATGATGACTTGCTTTCTTGGAAATCTGCTGGACTGTGAGGGTGAGGGCAGGAGAGAAGAAAGATGTAAGCCATCTTTGTTGTACTTGGCTAGAGGGTTCAGTTTACAGGGAATGCAGAGCACCCATGCTCCAGTGAGGCGCTAAGTAGTACATGCGTGGTTACCAGGAGGCAGAGTTGCTCTGGAGACAAAAATTACATTGCTTTCTCTGTGAAGCAGTTGTGTGAAGAGGGGCACACCCAGATTCTGCAAGCTTTAATTCCATCCTGGCAGTCTGAGCCAGAGGGAAACTTGGTGTATGCCAGGAGAGCAGCACATATTTAACTAGGTAGTGGCCCTGATTCTATGTAAGATGTTTGTGCACAGAGACTGGGCCCCTCAAACCATTGTTTGCTCCTGGACTGCTGCACATGCCAGAGGAGAAACTGGTCACCTAGAGGGATGTAGGTGATCAGGAATGAATTAATCAGTTTTCCAGAAGACTTCAAAGATGGAAAATGATAATGTTTTAAAATTATGGGGCGTGAATCTGTACCTTTTGAATACATAACATACATAGATAGAAAAAGTATAGCTGTGTGCAAAACATCGTATTTTGTTTCGCGTGACAGAATCTGAAGTTTAGCACTTCTATTTTTTGTATTGGTGTCTGTGAAGTTCTAACAGCTGTGGAAGCTGTTAAGGATATTGACAGGGAGACAGTATCATGCCTATGGAGACAAGCACAGGAAACTTATTGCTCAGTTCATCAGAAGGACGACAGAGCTTGAGCCCTGACCACTGATTTACCACTGCCCTGCTCATTCACATCAGACACTTTCTTAACTCAGGCACACTCCACACTCACATTGCACTCAGGTAAATACTTCTGCAGAGTTGGTGTCAGTAGGGAACTGGGTCACGAGACCTCACAGCATTGCTTCACGTAAAGTGCAAATACCATGGGAAGAAAATGTTTCACATTATTTTGTCTCTGTAAATGCCTGTTGCATGTCTATAAGAAAAAATAGAAAGGACACTGAAAATCGTGAGACACTAGGTGTCATTAGCCTTCATGAACAAATGGGAGGGAGGAAAGGAAGGAAAGGAAGGAAGGGAGGAAGGGAGGAAGGAAGGAAGGAAGGAAGGAAGGAGCATAAAATCAAGAACATTACTAAACTATCATTTCCAATAAGTCTATTTACTAACTTTGAAGAAATGCCTCCAGTTTAGACTATAATTATAATCACAACCAAGTCAATATGTTGGCCCTCAGGCAGAGTAGTGGTGTGACTAACACCTGTAGCACAGTCTAGATACAAGTTCTGTTCTGCTGATATGGTGATGGGGTAAAGACACAGATGGGATTGGAGGTTACAATTTTTATGCTATTAGAATATGTGCTACTTCTAAACACACATTGTTTGTCCATAATTGGGGCTTGTGAGGCCCTGTTTGCTGTAACTGTGCTCTAAAGTTGTAAAAGCATCTTACCACCTTGCAGTATGTAGAAGGTTCCTGCTGAATGTAGGTAACATCATATGTAAAATGATAACAAAATGACAGCTAAAATTATGTTCCCTGGTATTCTGTTCCTCTCCCATTTCTCCATATGCAAATCAGAACTAACCTGGATGATCTGTGTAGTTTCTGACTTGCTCTTCTCTCTCTCTCTGTAGGTCTCTGTTCAGTTCAGGTCTTCACTGTGCAGGAAGACCCGTCTTCAGATGAGTTAGTACAGCTGCTTTGACTGTAGAGATGGTCTTCTGAAGAAACAATTGCAAATAAATAGTTCTTTTTAGCTTTCTCTCAATATAAAAGGTATCTCCAATGTTTTTTCACTTTCAAAAGAAATTATGAAAGAAATATATACAGAGGTTCCTAAATGGTCTCTTTTAATTTCAGTGCAGGGATATTCTTCGCTGAAGCACTCAGCAGTGCTCTTAATATACTCTACAATCAAATCCAACATGAATATCTCACATGTACCACTACATCTTCAACACTGATTGCATCTGCACTGCAGAAAAATTGTTGATTTGTTACTCTATACATTAACTTTGAGTATAAGGATCATAAGTGATCATTGATAAAGAAAAAGAAACTCTTTTTTCTGTACAGAGTGTGATTAACATACAAGAGATAGTTTTCAGATGATACGGAACTATTGGTTTTGACTTCTTTCTGTCGGCGGCTCTAGACAGATGATTTCCAGGATTTAGAAGGAAATCTGTTATGAATTATTTGCTTTTATCATTCAGCTAATTTTCTTGTTGTTGAGTTTTTTCATTATTTTTTATTAAAGCCAAATGAGTGTGCTCCAGGACATTCCACAAATGCTGCTGTACTGTCACTTTAGGAAATACCATTAAAGCGACCTTTTCTGTGTTTGCTTCCCATGGTATTTAACTAAACTGTTTTAAGAGAAACATCATTAGAATTGTCAATTTCTCCATGTGTGCCTTAAGGTTATTCATAGAAACTGTAGTCTTTGGGGGATAACAGAAAAACGAGGCTTCATTTTTCCCTCATTAACCTCATTTTCCACTGAAGTAACAGTATAAACTTTAACACAGGTCTGTCAACATTAGCCAAATTCAGTCTTCTCTCTCTCTCTCTCTCTTCTCCCCACCCCCATGTAAGAATTTGATACTGGTGAAAGACACATTTGAATCACAAGAGAGTGAAGTCTTTTACCCAGCTTCAAATTGTATATAGCACAGAAAGCAATTCCATCGCTCCCCACCCCCAAAAAACTTCCACCACAATTCCTGATTTTTGTTCTGGCATCACTTATTTTAAGAGAGTATGGGACAGTACATCCCAAATAGTAGTTGGACCAAAATAGTAAGTGCCAGCTATGATCACAGTTATTGAGCTGCTTTGACTCAGCCACGAGAAAAAAGATAGGTATCACAGAGTGCAGAACAGTTAAGGCTGGATGAGACCTCTGGCAGTCATCTCCTCAAAACCTCATGCTCAAAGAGGGGTCAACTAGAGAAGGTTGCCTGGAGCCCCATCCAGTCAGGCTTTGAGTATCTCCATATATGGAGCCTCCACAATGTCTTTGAGTAACTTGTTTCAGTGTTTTGATCAAATGCACATTAATTTTTTTTTCTTATGTTTAAATGGAATTTCCTGTGTTTCAGATTGTGCCTATAAACTCTCATCCTGCCACTGGGCACCACAGAGGAGCTCCTTCTTGTTTAATCTCCACATCAACAAATGTTCACATACATTGATAAGCAGTCCCAGGTCTCTCAGTCTCTCCTCGTATGTTAGATATACCAGCCCTTTAACCATCTTTGCAGCCCTTTTTTGCATGCTTTCCAGTGCGTCCATCTCTTTCTTGCCCTGCAGAACCCAGAACTGGACACAACACTCCAAATGTGTCCCACCAATGTTGAGCAGAGAAGGTCACTTGTTTTGACTTGCTGGCAGTTTTTCTTAATACTGTCCAAGGCTGTTTTCTGCCACAGTGGTACAGTTCAGACTCATGTTCAAATTGTTGCCTACCTGAACTCCAGGTCCTTTTGCACAAGGCTGTTTTCCAGTTGGTTGGCCCCAGCCTGTACTGATGCATGAGGCTTTTCCCTAAAGGACTTCGTATTTTCCTTTGTTGAATTCTATGAGATTCCTATTGAGGTGCCTCCAAACAGCAGTATGACCATCTGGTCTATCAACTTTCTTCCCAGTTTTATGTTGTCAGCAAACTTGCTGAAGGTACAGTCAGTCCCATCATCCAGGCCATTAATGAAGATGTTAAACAGTTTTGTATCCCAGAACTAAACCTGGGATAATCTATTTGTGTGGTCTGCAGCTGACCACAACCTTTCTAGCCCAGCAGCTCAGCTAGCTACTAAGCCATGTCACTAATCACTTATGTAGCCCACAGTCCATCAGTTTGTCAATAAGGGCATTATGAAAAAGTGTCAAAAACCTTACTAAAGTCGAGATAAACAGCATCTACCACTCTCTCCCTATCTCATCATAGAGGGCTATTAGGATGGTCAGGAATGATTTCTTCTTATAGATTTGTGCTGAGTGCTTCTGGTCACATTCTTGTTCTTCATATGTTTGGAATTGGTTTCTAGGATGGTGTACTCCTTCACCTATCCAGGGATTGAGACGAGGCTCTCCACCCTATCCAGACAACCTTTCTTGTCCCTCTTGAAGATAAAAATGACAATTACTTTCTTCTTGTCCTCAGGAATCTCCCCCAGTGGCTATAACCTTTCAAAGCTAATCAAGAGTGGCTTCACATTGACATTAAACAGCTCCCTCAGCATTTTTGGGTGGATTCCATTAGGTACCAGGGACTTACTTGTTTATTTTTACAATTTGGTTAATTATTCCCTAACCCAATTTTCATTAATAGAGGGTGAATCTTCCTTACTCCATACATTGTAGCTGACGGGTCTGACAGGCATAAGATTTCTCAAGGTGAGTACTTCCAGTGAAGATCACAGTGAAGATGACTTGAGCATCTCATCCTTCTTTGTGTCCTTTGCCACCGGGTTCCCTAGACTATTCAACAGTGGGTCTATTTTTTCCCTCTTCTTTCTTTTGCAATCGATCTCCCATTAGACACCCTTTTTGTGGCCCTGCGTGTCCCTTAGCAGACTCAAGGTCGGGTAGGTCTTGGTTTTCCTTATCCCATCCCCACACATTCAGATAGTGTCCGTACATTCCTTCCAAGTCACCTGCCCATACTCTCACCTCTTGTAAACCTCCTTTTATGTTTAGTTAGAAGCTCTTTGCTTACCTAAACGGGCCTCTTGACTCTTTTGTTTGGTTTCCTGCTCATCAGGATGAAAATGAGTTTAAAGGAGGTGATCCTTGAAAATAACTGGACTCTCATGGACCTCTCTTCTTGCCAGGGCTATGTCTTGTGGAATTCTTTCAAGGAGGTCTCTGATCAGGCCACAGTCTACTCTCGTGAATTCTAAGGCTGTGATCCTGCTTTTTGTAATGCTCCTTCCTCTCAGGATCCTAACTCTACCATCCCATGGTCACTGCAGCCAAAGACACCCTTAACTTTCACACCCCCAGTCCATTCTTCTCTGTTTGTAAATGCCAGGTTCAGTAGAGTGACTCTTCTCTTCAGCTCAACCATTATCTGCATTAGGAAGTTGCCATCATTCCAAAAACCTCGTGTATTTCTTGTGCTCTGCTCTTCCAGCAGACATTGAGGTGGTCATGAGCCTCCTCCAGTTGCCTGAGGAAGGTCTCCTTTACTCATTCTTTTGATCTATAACAGACATCCACCAAAGCATTGCTCTGGTTTATTTTCCACAAGCTCTCTATTGGCTCGTGGTCCATCACCATGATGAGATAGTGTCAAACAGATGCTATAATTGGAGAACCATTTCACAGCAACATCAGGCTTCTCCTCTGCTGCAGTTTTTCCTTCCTATGGTTTTAGGGAACACTCAGAAATTCAAATATATCCTGTCCTGGGAGACCTAGTCAATACCACAGCTCAGGGTCAATTTAAATCAGTTTCCCTATATACCATAATTCCTTCCCAGTTTGCTGGTGTTGATATTTCTTTCTTAGTCTCCAGTCTTGCTGCTTGGGACTTTATCACACTAACACATGGTAGACTTGTACCTCTATCTTCTGAGAAAGGAGTTTCAACAAAACCTTTTCATCTCATTAGTGTACAGAAACCCTCACATGGTCCTGATTATTCTAGAGCTCTCTCCTAAAGATTATCTTCATTCATGTCCTTGTTACCACTTCATGATTCAGTCTGTCTTTATATTCCCTAAAGAGCTATCCTTAGTTGTGCAATTCACATGGCATTATATCTTCTCATCCCTGAGACTAAGAGTGAGGTAGTTTGTCCTACAACATTTGCGATTGTAACAATTTTTCATTCTGATGAAAAAACTGGATTTGAGCAGGTGACCAAATCTTTGTTCAGCCACATGTAATAACTCTAATCTTACTTCTCAAGTGGGCCTGCTTCTTTTTATAGAATTACTCTTGGTATGAGCATTGTTTGATTCTGTATTCACATCTACACCTATCAGTGCCACAGCATCTCACTATGCAATGAAGTGATCCTTGCCTCCGCCTTCCTAACACACCGTGTAAAAGAACTAGGATGTAGCATCTGACAAGAAGCAACAGGCATACTTCTGTGTAATGCTCATTCATCTCAAAGGAAGTTCCTGCCTCAGCTGACACTAAGGCAGTGAATGTGTGGAGCTCTAAGAAGTATTGCCTGGCAAACTTTCTGCATGCAGTCCTAAGCGGTTTTCTTAAAAGAGCTGGCAGAGATGGAGCAAGGAAAGAGAAGTTTAACGCCAAATTTCTTTACTTAATGCAAATATCAACCCCCTTGAGTAATAATTTGACATTCCTTAGCAAAAAGACACACTCTACTTTTGAAATATTTACCATTCCTTTATTTTTTATAACCTTAAGAAAATTTGGAAGGAATGTGAACTGTTTTGGTTTTTGTCTTCCTATGACGGCAGAGATTTATTTATAGCCAGGAACTGTAGGACAGTTCTCACGTGGCTGCTGAAAATTAAAACAGCATGTAGAGTTTTGTTTTGTTTTGCTTTTATGCCTTTGCGCTACAATCTCTCCCTGCGTTCCCTAAACCCTTGTTATTGTAACCAGAGCCACATTTTGCATTGCTACAATTGCAGGGTTATGTAAATTCCAAAGGCTTTAAAGGAAAGGGCCTGCAGATTCTACTCTCGGACATACGGAAGTTGACACAAACAGTTATGCCCAACATCAAGGGAGAGACAAAGGCATTCATAAATTGTCGAGACAGGAAACCTAAGTCTCAGCCTCAGCATCAACCTGAAGTTTTCTGAACCTTTAGAACTTACTGGTTTCATTTAAATTGATTGCCCTCTCATTTTCAGTGTTGTGCTTTGCTACGGCCAGAAAAATTTCCCTCAATCACGTCTGAAAATCTTCGTATATTCTCTTTCACTTGTCACCAGTGTGTACTGGTTTACCCAGAAGAGCCAAAACCAGGAAGTTCTTCAGGTACAAATGTTTTCAGACCCAAGGAACTGTATTTTTACAATGATGATGAGAATGTGCATGTTGAAACACTTAAGTCATGGTTATTTTTATATTAAGAAGAAAATCACAATGAAAGAGAAAACCCATACTCATAAAAGTTGTCAAGATAGCAAAGAGTGTGCACCTGATCCCTGGCAAGCAGTCTTTACGACACTTAGGGTGGGAAGAAGTGCGATCCACGTTGCACATCTGTGTGCTTCTGAGTAACCAAGTAGTAATGCTGACATTACCTGTGCATTTCTGTGTGGGCATGGGCAAGCCAATTCATGTTTCTGACTCTGTACTCTCTAAAAGAGGGATAATCATGCCTGACTCAGACTCAGTGTTAGAAGGTTCTGCATAAGCTCATCTTAGTCCCCAGTGTTTAGACAACTCAGCTAAATGAGAAAAATGTTTAGCCCACTTCTCCAGACTTGCTTCTATTGAAGTTTTAAATCACCATTAGATAAATCATGTTTAGACCTCAGACAAAAAACTAGATTACATTATTCCTGAAGTATGTGGAGGTTTTGCTTAGCATGCTGCACCCCAGTCTCTGGAGTATGCTAATGAGAGCTCATGGATTTTGTGAAAAGGTGCAGTCAGAACTCCCTAGCCAGTTCAGCTGACACTATAAGGAAGAATGAGGCTGTGGTGCCACTCCAGCATGCTGCCTTCTATAGCTGTTAAATTTTCCAGTAAACCTTAAACTTACTGCAGTGGATATTTAAAAAAAAAAAAAAAAAAAAAGTGCAGGGCTTGCTGCATTGTTCATTGTTTACTCACATCTTTGGTGCAAAGTCAGCCATGGTAAGTGAGATAGAAAATGAAGCACTGGCTCATACTTTGCAACCAGGAGGTAGGTCAGTGCCAAGCCAAGGCAGAAGGAGCATTCCAAGCAATTCCCAAGCTGTGATATTTTATAAACAATCACTACAGTTGAAAAAATGCTTTCAATTGTGTCTAATAGTTCCTACTCACCTGATAGTTACTGTCACTGCACAGGTGGCAATAGCTATTATCATCATAAAAGTGTAGCTGTTTAAATCTTATCATGAAAGACTAGACCCACTTCTTAAGGTGCAGCTACACAAGATCCCTGCACAGCTCAGAAGTTTCTACCGGTTTGGCATGTGTGTTTATTTACTTGGAGCCAGGAACTGCCCTGTGGAGCTCTGATCCTGGCCATCATTGTGACCTTGGGCAAGTGACTGAATGCCTCGACACCCACAACTTCTTTTAAAGTCAGTTGGTGATGTGTATGCTCACCAGTTCTGAAGAAAATCCCAAGCCCTACAGGCCAAAGCCAAAATCTGTTAGAGCCAAGCTGTTTTGGGTCACATCATAAATTATATAAGTTTTTAACACAAAAACTGAAGCTTCAACAGATAATATTTTTGTAAATGTGGTCATGTAATTGTACCAGTAGAACCCAGCTCTCAGACACAGAGCAGTGGAGTCCAAGGAACCATCTATATTAAGAATTTTTAGAAGAGGACAGTTTGCTCAGAATCTGTGTTGAATCAGAAACAAGCAACCATAATACAAAGAGAAATTACAAATCAAAGACTGCTATATTAAGCTGTGTCCCATTCTCACTGTACCTAATCACAAGTATCTGAGAACTATGTATATTACTAAACCAAATAAAGTACTAACCAAAATTGGTACTTTATTTCATAAGTTATGCTTTCTGATAGTCTAAACTGTTGTATTTTTTCCTCACAGATTACTAGTTTGGTGCTCAAAAGCACTGTGGAGCACAGACAAGAAACTCTGATATCCTATAATATCAAATTCCCCAGACTTTGGTCTTAAACTTGATTCAAAATTGATACGTGCCTCTAAGTGATTAGCACTGCTTTGTACACCCTTCAGTATTTCATCAAAGTATTAAGCAAGATGGAAGTTGCTTAGCTTTTGGGATGTGTGAAGTCTGCAGCCTGTAATTATTGGCCAAACCAGCATCATAGCTCTTACCTACACCTCATTAGTTTCCTTGAGTTGACAAAGCCCTTCCTTACCCTCCATGCTTGCATATCCAATAGATACTACTTGGCTCAGCACAATTAGCAAAGCAGGCAGGACAAGGAGCCGCTTAGTCACCCCCGACGCATTCTACAGCAGAGAACCTTCAGTAGCTGACACATGGCAACAAACAAGGCAAAAAAAGTCATAAAATACTAATAAACATAACCACACAGACTTCTGACACATCAGGAAGACCATTAAAGAAGAAGTCTAAAAAAATCCTTGTAGTAATACCAAAGGACAATAAGAAAACAAAAGGCCTGTGCTGGCCCAGTGGTTCAGTGTGGTGAGGTCTAGTTAGGCCCATCTTAGATCCTCAGTGCTATGATATTCCTCTGCTGCATTAAAAAAAAGGAGGGCAAAACCAAAAAACCAAGTTAAACACATGGGTAGAAGGCATATAGTAAAAAAAAAAAAAAAGTAAATAAAAGCAAATCAAGCCTAACAACAACAAAAAACCTTCCATAAGCAGGAGTAGAATAGAAGTAAAATTAGAACAGTTCAGTTGGAAGGCACCTACAATAATCAGTCCAGCTGCCTAATTGCTTTGATGCTCTCTGATGGTGCAATACAGGTGAGCTGCAAAAGGCAGACTTGTGTTGCCCTCTCGACCTGCTGCAATCACCTGCACCCAAAAATATCTGTAGGGAAAAAGACACTTGACACAGACATGGTAAAAATGACCCAAACTAAGAAGTAGCAACTCCGAGGGTGTGGGAAAGTCTGCAAACAAATCACTGGGTGTGTCAGATACACAGACGCTGGTATAATGCAGTGATTACTGTGTCTCAGTGAATATGTAAAAGTGAGCTTGGTGTTTTAAGAGCCGGGCACAATGACCGCTGAACAAACTCCAGTCTGGCTGCATTTGCCTAGGAGCTGTACAACATTTGCTGTGACCCTAAAGCTTCATGGGACGCTCAGAGATAACTGAAGCCCAGAGCTACTAAACAAATCCAGCATGGCATCTTGTTCTACATGGAGATTTTCTAGACTAAATATCACAGAACTGGGAAAACTGCTTCTGTGACAGCCATGAGTGAATTTCTCTGTGAGCTTCACTGAGGCTACAGGGCCCATTATTTCCCACCCTGATAGCATCACAAAATGCAGTGTATATGATCCACGTTGTATGGCAGAATTCAGCCCCAGAAACAAGCCTCCAAAATGTTGGTGAGAAGCTTTAAAATTCCAAATGCAACAAATATAGGAACCTAGAGAGCTCACAGATTTAAGTTCACACAGTCTCTACGGAAAGCCTAATAAATAAAACTTATACTTCTGTGCAGCCTTAGTTGTTCCATTGCAAGCAAGCAAACAAGGAGATAGATAACACACTGAAAAGCACATACCCCAAGTTAATGGCAGTGGTCAGCCAGCAGAAGCAAGCCCAAGATTAACAGTGAAAGAATTCCTAATGGAAGCAAAGAGTTTTTCCCATTTCTCTGGAGGTGTTGCCCTCCAGTCTGGCACCAAACTGTCCAGCTCCCTCTGGCTTCTTTGTGAATTAGGTTTATTCCTGAAGGAGCTCAAGAATCCTGAAAGACCACGACTAAAGACGGCTCAAAGAAAAAATGAAAGTTGCCTATCTCTCTCCTCCACTGTGTAACCACTTAGCACTGAGTACCCAGAACTGAAGACAGTGTTCCTAGTGTTGTTTCAGCCTAGCTCAGAGACATGTTTCCTCAGTAGGCTATTTGGATCAAAGGCTTCAGGCAACATCCCTCAAAGAAAAAACAAGGCAAAACAGAGAGGGTACTTTTTCGCCATCTGCTTCCATTTTAATTTGCTGCACTCCCACATGTCACCAGAGTCTGTAGGGTGGTCAGCTGGACTCTGGGTCATGTGCATCCATGGCAGTATAAGACCACAAGGTCATCACATCCTGTTTCCTACAATCAGAGACAACTGTGTAATAGACAAGCAGTCCAGCAGTCTCCACAGCACATTTATTCCAAAACTATCACCATTAACATAAGCCTTTTCAAGTGACCAATGGGAAACAATTAGACAAGTTTTCCAGTCTGAAGTGAGGCAGCAAATTTCATTCTTAGTTTAAAGCAGCTGACAACGACAAATTAGGTATTTCATTGTACAGAGGTATAGCATCATCTCCCTGACCTCTGTTAATCGATTCTAGAGATTATAAAATTTAGTCTACTCTGTGGATAAAAATACATAAAGCTAGAGATAACTTTTTATGTATGTCAAAATTAGAAAAAAACCAAAATATTGATATGCATGTAATCTGAATTGTGTGTTGACACATCTTGCAAAAATCAAAGCCAGTAATTAAAAAACTGATTCTAAAAACTGATGAAGTGGCAATCATATACTGCTTTTTTGATAAAAATACAGTGATACCATGTGAAAACGTTAATACATTATGATAGGTCAACTGTAACTTTTATTTGCAGTATTTCCTTAGATAAAGCTCCCATTCCACAGTAGCTTAGCTACACTGACAGATGTGCAAATCAGAAAGAGTAGGGCTCCTGGAGACATCCCAATAGATGTGAACATACTAAACATCACCACTGAAAGTAAGCAGGGGATGAGACCATGAGGAGTCGCTTGCTAAATTTTGCCTCTGATTAAACAGAAAATGTGTCATGAAGGGCACAGTAGGACATTTATAGCTTAACACATGTCCCTCAGCAGGTACATGAAGCCATTCTAGATAAGTCCAGACACAGCTGGAAAACAATTCATGGGTCTCCCAAGGAAAATTTCAGATATTTTCAGTCAGAAAATGCATCTGTTTTTCTCCCTATAACTTAGTAATGGTGAGTGCCAAAGACTTTGTAACATTCACACAGACTGCCTGAATCCTGCTGATGATGAAAGGCTAAGGTCAAGCTTTGTACTTCTGGCATTGGCAACACATTTCAGGGCCTCTACAACAGAGCCAGAGAGATTCACTCATTGGGACGCCTGACCCACAGGGCAGTAAAAGTATGAAACAAGCAATGAGGGCAAGTTCATATCTCAGTAGGGCACAGTTGGAAGACAGTTCATATTGGCAGGGCCCTAGCGTGGTTATTACTCTATCCCTGCATAACGGTGCAGGAGAATGCTGACAGATCAGAGCGCAAGCGAGAACAAAACCAACTGTCTCTCTGTGCGCTCAGCTGTTAGAAACAGTTTAATTGGTTCCCGCTGTATACACGGCTGCAAAAGTAGCAAAGGACCAAAGTCCCCTCATGTTTGGTCAAGATCTTGCTTTCTTTCATCTGTTGTGCAGATGCTGATGAGGGTCACCTGCCTGGAGGGGGTCAGGATTCTGCCAAATGGATTTAAGGAGGGTACTCACAGTCCAGGCATCCCAGCTTAATGGTCAGTGACTCAGTAAGAAAACCAAGACTGTCTGCACTAGTGGATGGCTCCATTCCTAACGTTTGCAAGGAAGAATGATATCCTGGCAAACCTTCTTTACAGAGCTATGCTGTTTTATCTAACAAATAAACTCATTCTACCTAGTAGGGAAATTCTCTTATAACCGTTAGCAGCAGTACCTAAGTTCCATACCCTCAGTACAGACAAAATGAAGTGTGGAGTGTAGGAAGAACTGGAGATTGTAACTAAAGGCTCTGGGAATATGTGAGGGAGAGAGTAAAAAAGGAGAGAAGTATCCACTCTGCAATAGGGTGATACTCTTGCATTCTGGGAGAAGTATGATATTTGGTGAATATATGGCTTGCCTATAGACAGGAGGCAAAATGCAATTTAATGATTAAGATGATGTTATAATATTTTAGTTAATAACTATGGCTTTTCTACACTAACACTTCAGAAGACATAAAGATATCTGAAAAAAAAAGGATCTAACCTACCTGCAGTGAGAGTACTTATGTAACAGTACAGACTGCCATTAGTTTGCAGGCATTTGAGAAAGTTGTGCCTCAGTTTCCAAAAATGCTAAATCCACTAATATTTGTAAAGTGCTTGGAAATTTACCAAAGGAAAGTGCTGAATGCAAACAATAAATTGATAACTTTATCTGCTATATATATGTGACTTATCCTCACAATTTTATGCAGTGTATGACTGCAGACAAGAAAATATTCTCAGCATTTAATGCCTACTCATCAAACAGGAACAGACCATTGACATGAGCCAGCTGTATCAGAAACAATCTGACTAATGGTCATACAATACCCACAGCATTCAGGATTTGATCTTAAACCAATGGAAAGTACAAAACTTGCTGTATTGTAGGCTGATGATTTATTGACTACACATTTTCAGAGGGAATGGACTGTTGTAACACACTTGGGGGAAAACAATGGCTTTATGTTAAAGAGAAATCATGTTACACTTCTAGAAGAGTCCAGGAAACTTCTACGCAAGGATCAACAGAGACAAAGATGCTTAAACAGTTCCTCAGTTGTTTCATTCCCTCTTGAAAAGGTTGTTTGCTTTGACCTGACAAGCAAAGGAGCAGAATTGGCAGGCTGATGCAGAACAACATGGAATTCCCACGTATTTCTGTCACAGCCTTCTGGAGATTTGAAAGAAAACAGATGGCAGTGCAGGACTAAGAGCGTGCAAAGCGATTAATGATTTTTAAAGACCAGCATGATTTACTTAAAAATACACTTTTTTTAAATTTTATTTTTAAAGCACTGAGCTTTCCTGGAAAATGAAAGAATCCAAAATATTTGCTAGTTATGAAAGTATCAGCAATAATCATGCTACTGATGAGTATGCCTGTTTGAAATGTTTCAAGAAATATTTAAATGCAAAAGAAAATACAAAACATCTCTAAAAAATAACTAAAGAGAGGTTAGCAAGTCAAATCTTTTCTGCAAAAAATTGTCACCCTTTGTAATCCACTTTTCAACTGGGGAACCAGCAGAGATGCTGATCCCTTTTTTCAATGTCAAGAAGACACAGATAGTGCTAAAAATGAAGATATAGTTTCTTTGCATGCATTCTTGACACTTAAAGGAGTCCAAAATATGAATAAGTTTCTGGAGGTTTGTGAATGTGCCTGGTCAGCTTCCTCAGTCAACATCTTACAGATATGACTGCTTCTCCCCTGGAGAACAGCTGAATCATCAGAGGACCTTCACATTATTTTCTCTCTCAAAGACCACAGGAATATAAAATTGACTACATAGAGTCAGAAGTAGTCTACTACATAAAGTCAGCACCATATCTCCAAGTAAAGGTCAGCCGCACACGGTTATGGAAAGCATATAAAAATACTACATATAGTCTGATCCTAACCCTGCTCAATCCTTTCAGTTGTTTAGGACTTGCAGATGGGAGTATAGACACATTATGACACATTATCATGTTTAATAGCTACCAGTGGACCCATCCTCCAAGATTTTTCACCTCTTCCCACAGCTTTGTCTTAGGAGAAGAGAATATTGCCATGTGCTGTTAAACCTTGGACTGTATTCTTGCATGATTTCTTCACAATAAATCCAACCTGGATTGTGCTCCTTGGCAAAGGTTCCTTCTCTTTTGTGCCTCTGTGTTTGTGTATTTTATGAAACTGTCCTGGGAATGCATCTTCGCGTCAGATCTTTTAATGTTTAATTGGACCCAATCATATTCTTCAAAGAGGAACAGGGGACTGTACAAGTTTCTATCTTTTAAGACTTCACAGCTCATGAATCCAATTCTTAAAGCAGCTAAAAATGTTGCCCCTCCAAACAGCAAACAAAAGGAAAGCCTCCCCCAAATCAGGCTTATTCACTGCCTTGAATAATAAAAGCTATAAAACAGTAGAAATGTGTCCTTGTTTATGCCTCCTTAATAAAAGTAATATACCAAAGAGACAGAATAGACTGGTTGGGTCTCACAAATCAGCTTTGTCCCCATTTCAAGGAATAGCTGGGCTGGCACATACATTGCCTGGATTTTAGTCATTTTGGGACACAATGAAGAGAAAAATACTCTCCAACAAAAACAAATGTGAACTTCAAAATTCATGAGCAGAAATACCAACTTCAGCAATTATTACTGGGAAGTCAGCAAGCACTTGCTATTCAGGGAGGAAGCCTATTTCTTTCTTGCTGCCAAAGTTTTTCTCAGTTCCTCAAGGTTACCTTTATTTCCATTTTCACGCATTTTAAACATATCCTTCTGATCTCCAGCTCCCATTCCTTGAATTCCAGCAAGTCTTCTGATTTCATCCCTTTCTTATCTACTTCCTTCTTTCTACCTTAAGTCCTTAATTTTTAACTCCAGAAAAGCTTTATCACTAGTATAAGCCTGCCATACTGTCAGAATAACTTTTCCACTAAATCAAAAACCCCTGGTCAGTTTTGTTACTCCATGTTACAGAATCACAGAATATCCTGAGTTCAACAGGAGCCACAAGGTTCATTGAGTCCACCTCCTGGTCCTGCACAGGACCACCACAAGAGTCACACCATGTGCCTGAGAACAATACCCAAATGCTTCTTGAACTCTGTCAGGCTTGGTGCTGTGACCACTTCCCTGGGGAGCCTGTTCCAGTGCCCAACCACCCTCTGGGTGAAGAGTCTTCTTCTAATATCCAACCTAAATCTCCCCTGACACAACTTCAGGCCATTCCCTCAGGTCCTGTCACTGGTCACCACAGATTTTTGTCCTCTGTCTAGTAAATTCCTACTATTAGAAGACATTATCTTACACCATAGAGATCACCAGAGAAGCCGAAATCTCAAGTGTTGAAATACCGTATAGAAAACTGAAAATATAAATCTAAGAGGGGGCACAAACATTGAGCACCATACAAACCAGACATGAAGCCTCATGTAGGGAAAAGCTTGTTTGACCATCACCAGGTACCCATTTAGCACACAGCACTAAGACGGCTTGAGGCTACCCTACCAGTAGCACTGCTCGGGGTGTGATGTGTTCATGTGCATGTGCCTGTTGTGGTGAATGAACCAACCAGGGGGCCACAGAGCCCAGAAACAGAGGTTTGGTGGGCTAGTACCAAAGAGTAAAACCCCATGCTGTGAAGATGGCTTCTGCCTTTGAGTTCCTAGGATTCCTGAGGGGCGGTTCTGTCTACAGTTGACAGACACCCCTTGTATTCCCGAAGGGAAGGTATCCTGACATGTCCCACCTTTCTCCTCTTCCTAGAGGTCCCTGCTATGTCATCCCCCCCCCTTCCCTGAATCCCTTTAAAAAGCCCCTCAGTCTCTTGTCTTGTCTTCTTCGTATCTGGTCCCCTTCGAGGGAGCTTCTACAATAAACCCTTGGAACACCAGCCGAAGGGCCACCTCTGCTCATCTGTTTCTGGCCACGCCTGGGCTATCCACAAGCCCCAGGCGCGCTAGGCTTCATGCCCTCCACCACACTGGCTGGAAGGCTGGCAAGCGAGGCACCGAGTTGCCACGGGGTGTTTTCCCTTTGTGTTGGACATCCCGGACCAAGCTGCGGCCCCCCCAGCCCGGCCAGCGTGCCGGTGTATTAATATATGTGCCTACGTGGTTCTCAGCAAATCACAGCTGGGTACATCCTGTCAGGAAAAATAGACCATGAGTACAGGACTGACATACCAAAACTCGTGGGAGCTTCCGGCAACACGGGACACATTCATCTGTGACTTCCACTGCTGTAAACCAGCAGTAGTTTCATGGACCTTCAGAGATTTACTCTGCTGTAAGAAGTATGCAAGCAGAATCAAATGCACTCTGTAGATTTGCCCAAGTCCCTCGGCCAGCATTTCAAAAATGGCTTATAATTTTGGCTGCCTCAAATTTTGAGTGTCTTGGTGTCTTAAAAGACGCTAAAATTAAAGAGCCAAAATTACAGGTTACTTTGCACAACTTGGGCCTCAGTTTCTCTGTACCAAGTTCTGATGTTACTTGGACTTAGAATTGAAGCATAGAGTAAGCTTCTTGAACAATACAGAGCTACAGAAAACTTTCACTAGATGAGAGCTGACTTGCACTGTCTGTATCTCAGGTCACTCAGGTCAGAAGATAATAAGTCCTTGGCCTGATAATGATGCAGATTTGTGCCAAACAGAAGTAATGTCACTGTTAAGGGGAATTGCAGAAATATGAGAAATTATTCAGACCTACTGCATGTTAGCATGTATACTGAAAACTACCAGTTTTCTGCACATGCCTGAGTTCACAGGAATGTGATATTAGGGATCAAAAACAGCAAATGCAAAAGCCACATGAGACACCACTGTCAATAATCAACAAACCAAAAAGCATGGGAAAATACACATAAACTCTTTCATCCAATGAAAATAAGAGCAGTCAGCTTTCTTTTAATTTAGGAACATGCTGTGCTTGCCTGGGGGTTGGAAGAGCAGGGAAGGGAGAGAGGGTCAGCTCTCCATAGGACTGACCCAGGTTTGAAAATTCACAGCAGCTAAAGTGCTGAAAGCCAAGCCTCCCACACATCCTTCCCCTAAGTGTCAGGAAAGAGTGTCCCCTGATTGCTCAATCTCTAAGTCAGATGACTGTCCTGGAAGGACTAGATGGGTTTCTCAGATACCTTTGGACCTTGGGGGAATTCTATATTGACTAAGGGAGATGGAGCAAACCCAAACAATTTTGGAGATCCCTTCAAGATGCTATTCAACTCTTGATGAGCCTCTCTGTCAATGAAGTACAGTAAGTTCACCCCATGCCTGGACTTGGTAAGAAAAATTTTTGTGACTGATTTTCAAGATCAACAGAACTACACATAAGAAGCACAACTAAAACAAACAGCAGTGACAGCAGCAAACAAGTGATATGGTGTGGTAAAGCCACTAGGATATCCAGGGAATTTGCTTACTCAGCTCTGTGAAACCATGAGACCTCACTTCGTAACACATAATATAGACTTTTAAAACCTCAGGGTTACACTGACTGTCATAAGCTCCAACAGGCAATAGCTTTCTGTTCCACAAAAAAAAATTGAAAAGATGTCTGTCTTGTCCATATTGTGTTTTTTTATCTTGCTTCCAGGGTAAGTCCATCCATAGATGAACTAGCAATTTCCTGGCTGGTATAACCTCATCCAAATTCAAGCATGCTAAAACCCATGCATTCTCATTGGAACTAAATTTATGTCCTGCCAGATCAATATCTCCCTTCCTATTTTTCCTCCCAGCCTTCCACTCAGTGTACAACTTTCCCATCGAACCGTAACTGACAGCCCACAGGGTATTTCCAGACTTGAAAACCCCTGCAGGTAGTGTTGCTCACCCGTTGGATGTTGAGCTGAAGGAAAGAGAGAGGAATAATGAGACAGATGGGTAGCAGTCAGATGAAAACACCCCAAATATGGAATTATCTCCTCCTCAGTTCCTCTTCTCACCCTCTCAGCTTTCAGCAGTTCTGGATATATTAGTCTTATATTGCCTAAAGTGCTTCAGAGAGACTAACTGTTGAACCAGGTAACAAGTGTTTGCGGCTCCCATACACTTGCCTTAGCTGTGACAGCTCTCAATTTTTTACTGGGGCATAAAGGTTTCTAACAAGTTACTGCATTCCTTAAGAATATTTTTTTTCTTTTACATTGCCAGCCAATGTGATTGCCAGCTGTTGTTAAGAAAAAAAGCAGCTTCTTAGGAAAGGAGCTACTAGGCCTACTGGAAACAAAACCTAGTAAGAAATAAATGGGGTAGAGAAAAAAGTTCTGATATGCCACAGCAAAGTAGCTCAGATCCTAATATGATTCCTTCCAAGTCTGAAGACTTCACTTCCAAAGTACATCCCTGCAGGATCTGCTTTTGAGAACTCATGCTCCCTTACATATGCATCAGTACAGTTGCTTATTCTCCAGCTCATGATTTGCATAGCGTGGCATAGCATGGCATCCCTTAGTGGGGATTAGACCTTGACCATCTGCGCAGTAAAGGCTATCCCCATTACATTAGTGGTTACATCAACCTGCAGCTGTTTTCAGCACAGCTAACTGCACTTGCTCAACTTCATTATGCAGTGGAGATCCCGGTAACACTCCCACCTTCCAGTCCTCAGTTTTCCTCCTTTATTTCCTTCTCTCTGCCCCAATAACCCACTCTACCACCCTCAAGAGGAAAAATATTTGCAGACTTTTTCCATTATCAAAACAGCCTGATGCAGGGAATGCTGACTTGCAGCAGCCTTTCTTGTGACTGCTTGTTGGCTGAAGCCAATTGCTAACAGCATGGGGCATCGTATTGTGCAATTCACATGGCTTCTGCTCCTCAACCCAGATTTGTGTTTATGCTCAAGGGCATCATCTCTCCTTCCAGCAACTGCATAGGCCAACAACGCTCCTGCTGGCCAAGAGCTTTCTACGGTTACAAGTGCTTGCAAAGTGTGTCATCTTCATGCAGGAGGCCTAGAACTGTTCCTGGGGGAAAAAGCTTCTTCCATCATGAGTCTCATTAGAGAAGATGCCAATGAAGAGGACAGCTGCCTACATGGCTGTCCCCAGAACTGCTCCCTTCTCCACTTGGGGAATTAATAGACATCCAGGTGTGAGGTTGGGGAGGTAAGATTAATTAAATGCAGCATTGAATTTTAATTGCAAATAGATATAGCTGTGTGCCCCACTGAAAACATCATCTTCTTATGGAGTGGGCTTGGGAATCTCTGGACTGCAGAGGTATTTTTAAAAAGTTACTGAGAATCCCTAGTCTTAGTTTGGACTTGGACCAGGTGTCTGTATCAGTGTCTGCAGGGAGTCTCCTTGTAGTAGCTGACTTGTTCATGTATGACCCTGTTACATCTAGGTTTTAGATGTGAGAGACACCTCTTCTCTGCAGAAGCAGAGGGTTCTTTGGAGAGCCCTTAGTATCAAGCAAGTACAGGCTCAAGGTGCTAAATTTGACAGATTTAGCCAAGTGACTCCCCTTACTTGTGTTAATATTTTTTATCACCAGTAGCCTGGCAGAGCGGGACAGGACTTCATTGTCAGGGGCCAGGGAATTGCCTGTCATTCTCATAAGGAAAGAGGAACTGCTTGCTGCACAATATGATAAGGGATTAAAGAGTTAAAAAAGAAATCCTACATTGTGGAGTTGCCTAAGGAAGTTGATTTTTGCCTAAGGCTTATTTGGGATTTTCTTTTCCTGCTACCAGAACAAGAACTAGCTGAATTTCAGTTAATTTTGTAGTCTTCCAAAGATATGACCTTCCCCGCCTCACTCTCCTCAGACATCCCTCATTCCCTGTCACCCCATCCACATACAGAAGAGTGCAAAAACCTGCACTGTCAGCCCCTCTGCATACCTTTGAGAGAAGCAATCAAGCTAAACCTGAATCGTATGTGCTGCCAAGCTGGCTTCAGGATATTTCAGAGGAGAGAATAAAAAAAAAAAAGAAGAAAGAAAGACAATCAGTACTTGCAGGGATTTGTTCTTGAAAACAAGCAAAAACATGAGAAGCTTTGCTGCAGCAGCTGCACTTACATTATAGTAGCTGTGTCTCTGCACGGATCCTCCCTGTTCTGCAGTCCCGTAATCCACACAGAGAAATGCCTGTACTGCTCCTCTCGCTGGCACTGCTGTTAGAGTGAGACTGGAACTGCTGCTGTTTTCACTTTCAGACCAGCCTCTCTCTCCAAATCCTCTGACGTCAGACAGCCTGCAAGAGATATTTATGGAATGAACAATCTAAAAGTTTCTCTAGGTAGATTTAAAACTGCAGTTTGGGGGGGGGGATTTGTAATTTTTGTACTCTTGGATAGAAAACCCCTCCAAAGGGTTCAGGGAGGAAACAGTGGGGAACTACAGATGTGGTTGTATAAGTCCCTGGCAAAAGACAATCCCTGTACTTTTCCACCCATGGTATATTATATCCACACCCAGGATGTAACTATCTGTCATGTAAGTCCCCATTTGGAAAGTGGTTTTCCAGTCTCTCAGCTGTGCTTAAAACAGGGTTTGAATCAAGCGTGACAGAGGTCTCTCACAGACACACTCCAAGCCCACAGCCCTCTGCTGTGTCCAGGCTTTGACTGGATTTAACTAAAACAGGACTGAAACAGGCCTTCCAAGCATCTTGTCCACATCCTCTTTCAGTTTGGCACTAACCCCTTCCAGCTGGATTGTTTTCTCAAGCATGTGGGCCATTTTGGCCATCTTCCCTTCTTACTTCAAAATACCTTCTCTAGAAGTGTGTCATCTCGGTTAAATACCAGCTCAGAAAATTAATTTAGTCTTTGATCTCTATTATGCTCTGCCTATTTGCATCTCTCCATTATTCCTGTGCTACTGTACAGTATGACACTTTTCACCTGCTGTGAAAGCCACTTAGGTGTTATATGGAAGAGAAAAGATGCTAGAGCAAAAACCGAAACAGTATTAGCATTAACGTTAATCAGTACTTGAAGAGTGAAATGCTCTTGTGGTATAATCCTGCTGAGGTAAGTGATGATAAATTTGGACTGATAAGACCTCTTTGTTTTGTATTTAGAAGCTGAGCTTGGCTGTAAGCCTGTAAGTATCAGTAGTCCCATCTAAGACATGAAACAGGTCTGAAGGTGAAGTGATATATGGTGAAAGTCCTTGAGTGAGCTTTGCTTGATTACAGACAAACTTTTTTAAGAAGTTCAAAATTTATTCAACATTTTCTGCAGGAGTGTACAAATGTGCTGCTATTATAAGCAACTGGTTTGTTTTTTTTTATACCACATCATTTCCATTTGTAAGCAGTTATAAGAAGTATATGTCTTGGTACTACTTTTGGAGATGCAATTGCTATTTCAAAATGTGCCAAGGTTCTTTTCTGTGCAACTTACTAGCAGAGCAAATTTACCATTTGGGGCTGTGCGGATTAGTTTTTTTCAGAGATATATATATATATATATATATATATATATAGATATATAGATATATAGATATATATGCTTTCTCTTTTCTGCTCTACCATTATCACCTTTGGGCGTGAGCCAGGACTCCTTCAAATCAATAAAAATCATCTGATCAACTTCAAAAGGCTTAAAACCAAATTTTCTCTGATAACTTTCTAATGGCAGCTTTCCCCATGCACTGTAATATCATCACTATGACCAAAAGCTTTGAGATACATTCCAGAATAAAATGGTATCTCTTTGAAGAGATTTCCACTTTTATACTTACAAGATGGATCTAAGAATCTGGCAGATGGAGGAACAAGAAAATTATCCCAGTTCCAAAGCAGTATTCAGTCAAGCAAAGGAAGTAAAAACAAAAAATGTTTTTATATATAAAGAAAAAAATTTAGAGGAACCCAGTTTTGACAGTGCAATCCAAGCATTGAACAAGTGGTGTTGTTGTCCCCTCTGGCTATGAGATTTACCACTTGTCTTCTTAGCATCAACAAGGATCACTCAGGGCATGAATCCCTGCCTTGCTATGCTGCATGCTAATCTTATTAAAGATCAACCCTGGAGTTACATTGCTACCTGTTGGCAGTTTGTCCCATGGATATCCAGCAGGAACTCTGAAGGGCAGAGTGATGGCTTTTCTGTAGGATACCAGAGCTGTTCCTTGTGGGGAGTTCCATGTCCCACCATATTTCACTGACTCATCTCCTCTAAAGCAGAGTAGAGGCTCTTGGTGTTTGCTAAAGATGAGATGGCTATCCATGAGTCCTATTTCCTTTGTTTAGTTTATAAGATTATGTTACATCTTCTCCCTGGAGAGTGGAATAGGAGGAACATGGAAATCCTGACCATCACACAGAAATAAAGCATGAATAACCACAGCCTGTCTTACAGTGTGTGCCAAGAACAAATGGTATTTCTTTATTTCGAAAGATTTTGCAACAAGATTGAAATGCCAAGAGACTGAAATGCTCTGTTTGCCCATACACGACATGGACAGTGACAGTTAACCTGTGTCCAGTAGCACATTTTGTTTCTGTCCTGAAGGGATATGCCCGTTACCACGTAGTTGTTAAGGCAGAAATATTCATCCCATCAGAAATTCTATAACATTCCAGCTGCCATGAACTAAGATGGTATCTCTATGAACCTGTTGCACTCCTATATGAAAATGAAAGGTAGAATAGCCCATTGTATGGTTGTATATTCATAACCTCTGCACTGAATCCCACAGGAGTCAATCCCACAAGATGCCACAGAAGCCCTTTCTGGAACACAGCATCATGATATGAAGAGCACAAAGAAATCCTCTGTGGGCAATCTGTACTCCAGCTTCCTATACTTGAGAATCCTCTCTATTGGATTGGGAATGTGCATGCAAGAGCAAAAATTGTTTCATTTTAAACAGAATTTATTTAAAACAGTAATCCTCACAAAAGACACTAGAGACAGGCACTTTTGGAGGGTGAGGAGAATCAGCTTTGGGCACTGGACCAACACAAGCATAGGTGCTACTCAGCCCTAAAACACAGAGAAAATACAGAGAACAGAGTGAGACCTTCTGCATCACTTGCACGTGACTGACGAAACAAGACAGCGTGCGCACCTCAGATCCAAGCCAGTCTAATGCATGTTCACATGAGCAACTATAGAAGTCCAGTTGTCACTCCCTTAGTGCTACATAACAAAATAATAAACCAAAGGAAATGAAACCCTATTAAAATACTGTTCTTGCTGCCATAGTGGAACAGGCCATTCAGCTCACTTGTCTAGTACACTGCCTCAAGCAGTGGTTAGATACCTGATGATTCAGAGCATGAAGAATGGAAAACACACTACATCCAGCCGGTTGTGGGCTGGAATATTACATAAGGATGACTGTCTAAAGAGAGAAGAGAAATTCTTTCTTGAGGTCCATAGTTTATCAGTTTGCACACTTAAGCATGAGGTTATTTCAGATGCTCGGTTTTTTTCCCTTGCACTGGTATTGTTATGTATGTTATTTCTGCATATATTTCAGTTTGGGAACCTGCCAGGTTTTTTCCAATTCACTGAAGTCAGGAAATGCAAAGTTATGGCACATGTTCAAAGAATAGCACACACCAAAGCATGCAGAGGGCTCTATCTTTGTCCTCAGATGTACACAGCCTTGGCCCTACTTTTTAAATTTACTTGGTGATTTTCCTTTCATTTTCAATGATGGAATTCTATTTGCTGTGTACTCTTGGCCCCTGGATTTAATTCTCCATTGCACTGACCAGAAGGAAACCACCTACAGGTCTTGTAGATGTCTTTATTTCCAAAGCGTGAAGCAGCACCATGGCTTACCAAGGGTTAGTAAACAGTTTAAGTGATTGGAAGGAAAGCTAGTGATGTGTTACAGATAAACATGTGCCAGCAAGAAGGATTGTTCTAAGACACTGCCACAGCTACCTCTGAACAGTGTAAGGGATCATACTATAATCAGGAAAAGGGGAAGAAAGCACTTTCTGGAGCTGTACAGTGTGTAGCTGTGATGTCCCTTTAGCCACAAAGGATCATGTAGAGCACAGGAAGTGTGGAGTATCATAACCAATGTATAGCACTGAACTGGCAGCATTTTAGACTCAGTTTCCTCCAGTATCAGAGTCAACACAAAGTAAGAATCAATGGAAAATGAGGCTCACGCAACAGAAGGAATGTTTCAAATCAGAAGTAATGCAGTGTTAAGTAGAGTAACACTTACAAAGCCATCATCTCTGCAGTACATTGTGGCCGAACTCAGAGCCTGAGGCACAGACTGGACTTCTCAAACTAAAGCAGCACCTTAGATGGACAGTATTCATACATGAGAGTAGACAGAAGGCAGCACTAGCTGAGAATACCCTGCCTCCACCATCGGCAGAAGAGGAGGCAGGAAAGAGTGAGCTTTGTCCCACACAGGGAGTTGTGGCTAGCCTCTGACTCCTTTGCAGCAGTCAATTACACCAAAGAGAATTGAGTAGGCAAGACTATTTGGATAGTTGGTAACTAAAATTGTTCTGCAGACATATAATATCAGAATTAAACAACATTTTGTAATATATCACAGCCCGTCTAGCTATTCCCAGCGCTATCTTAGATCCATTTTGTTTTCCACAAAAAACTGTATAGTGAATTCAGGTTAACCAGGGGCCTTTGAGAGTTTTGTGGGACAACAGTTTCTTGGCTTCTTTTACTCACATACTGTAGTGACAACTGTTAAAGTGGAGATGCTTCAAAGAAGCCAGAGAAAAACACATGCACTCAGTAGACAATGATGCAGACAGAAATGCCAGCAATGATATACCATATTAACAGCAATCATCAAGTGTTACAGGGAAGGCTAGGTAGGAAGGAGAGTTCAGTTCTGTGGAATGTATCAAATTTAAGTGTCTTGACTGGTATAATTTTTTTATTTTCTTTCCTAGACATTCTCTTTTCTTGCAAAAGATTTATTTTTAAAAGACTCCAGGAAGCCAAGAGAGCCTATTAAACTGGCAATTATCCTGAGTCACTTCCTACAATGGTTTAAAACAACTCAGAAAATCTCTTTTGTGGGCATGAATGCAAAAGTACATCAGTGGCCCACAGAGTTGAACCAGTAAACCTGAAAAGAGTAATAATCTACAGCTAGTTACATCACATTTTTAATAACATTGAAAGATTGTCAAGGTTGGAAAACCAAATGCTGAAAAATGATAGATAGCAAACACATTATGATATGGATATGTTTGGCCACTACCCATGTAAAAGAGCTGTGGAAGAACGTGGGATGGCATCCAGCTGCTTGCATTTCAGTTCAAGACCTTTAGCTCAAGACAACTTTCTCCTTGCAGCTCTTGCCACTGTTGATGTGAGCCTGATGCAAGCTCAGTGATGAAGCATGTACCTAAAAATGCAAGCACACAATTAGAGCTGGTGCTGCAATTTTGGTACTTGTACACTTTTAGGTGTTTTGGTTCACCGATGCTTATGCTCTTTACTGTTGTTCTTTCTGTATTATTTGCTAATTAAAGAAAAAAACTCCCAGCAGTTCCAAAACTTTTGCCCATGTAATCCTACTGAATTTTTGAGATATCAACATAATCCCTAAAGTTCCCTGAATACAATTTTACTCCACTGCTGTCATGATACTGTACTGCTCTCCTCTTGTGAAGCTGCCATTTCAAGAAATAATGCAGTTTAGCCATGACATATTCATGTGTCTTCTCAGGCAGGAAAATGTAAGACAATTCTTGAGCTTTGCTTCTGAAGCATGGTACAGTATTATGGACATAGGCAAATAGTCTTGGCACTAGTATTCTTGGAATTTATACAAACTGTAGAGACTGGTATGCTTAAGCCCCAAGTTTTATTACCATGCCAGCTGAAAGTGACTTTATGTGCTACTCCACTTGCAGAAGAAGAAATTAAGACACCCTGTCTATAGGATAAAAGCACAGGATCTTGGCTGATAATGCCAAGAAATATCTCCTAATATTTTATAATACAAGAAATGAAACATGCAAACAGAACAAAATGAAACCACAATATATAGGTATTCTTTCTCCTTTGTACCTATTAAATACCACAACTAAGAAGTCATTACCATGTTGCACTTAACATTTATTGTGAACACTGTTTCTATCACCTGCACAGTAGTCTATAGAAACGAGTCAACTTACAGGATTAAACAGAAGGCCACCGAAGTCCAGATTACATTTTTTTTCTTCCGAGACAGAGTAAAACCTAGTGTCATAAATGAATGAAAGTTTGAAGATAGAATACTCATTTGAAGAATCAGGTTTTAGGCTGGTCTTGGGAGGGGGAAGTGAAATATGACAGAAGTATAACGACTCTTCTGGTGAAGACGGGCAAGAAAAAACAGCTTTACAAACTTACACTAAGCATACTGACCTGTCCAGGGTCACTGCTGATTTACTCATGGTTCAAGATATTCAATAACCCACAACACCAGGATTTTGTGTCTGAAGTAAAGGAATGATGCTGGGTGGCTGTGTGGGTGTATGTATGTGTGGGTGGGTGTTACATTATGTAATGGGATGGCTATTGTGCTTAAACAGAAAAAAAACCACTTCATGAAAATCCAATGAGCTGGAAATGAGCTAGAAATTCTGAAAAATAAACCAGAATAACAATTCTCATATGTCTAAACCCACTGTCTCCCAAATCCCAGAGTGTGGTCCTTAGGATCCCAAAGCAGCTTGAAATAAACAAAGTTGGGATTCTCAGCATATTCTAAGACCAAGGTACAACATATTGTCAAATGTGCCCTACATTAGCCCATTTTGTTCTGATATAACTGTTTATAGAAGAAGACACGCCATTGGTGAAATTATCAGTGATGAATCAGTTAAGACAAAATTTGTTAACCAGTTTCACAAGAAAAGGCTATTTTAGTTCTAATTTGTCATTTTCTTTGATCATTTCAAGTATACACAGAAAGGTGACAGGCTTCAACAGGTATTTGTTCATTTCACAGAATTCATGTCATAAAAGTTTTTATTATAAGATTCTTGTCCCAGTTAGGTATAGGAATTATCTAAAACCTAAAAGTTTTGTTCCTTCTTCTCCCACCTTCCTCCCCTCACCATTAATTCGGCAGATCCAGGAAGGTATAACAATTTAATTGTCCTTGATAAAGTTTGTCAAGACATGAAAACACAATTTTCTCATAAGAGAATTTCTTTGAACTTCTGAGTACTCAATAGTCTCTAGCTGACACACAAAATCATGCGATATCGTGTTATATATAAGAATTATAATATTATGAAATTATAATAATAGTATATGTTTGGAGGAAGAGACACTTTCTAAAGCCTTAAACTTTATGATTATATAAAATATGATTAGATAAAAATTATACCAGCTTAAATAATTTGAAAAACAGGTCGATGGCTGGAAGGTATGGAAGGGCCTGGGAACCTACAGGAAGAGATTGGGTTGTGTGGGGACTGTTGACCAGTGAATCGCAACCACAAGGTAACCAACAAAGGATTGGCATGGATGCCTGGCTTCCTTGAAAAAAATGAATGAAGACACTTCTACTTCCTCCCCATCTCTGAAACATGACGAAAATGGCTCTGTATTACAACCAACTACAGTAGCCCTCTGAAGTCATTCCAGAAGCACAGGACCACTGGAGTTCAGTAATGCTTGGAAGCAGCAGGGGGGATCACAAGCGAGTGGCTTCTTTCACATAGAATCAAGCCCTCTGAGGATAGTTAACTTATCTGAGAGGTTAGCCATGAGCATCCCCAGAAATTAGGGAGTGTAAAAGGAATACAAATGCAGGAAAATGATTAGAAATTGGTGAATGAATTATTTTGTGAACCTTAGTGCTGGCACAATGGCACAAAGCAGCTAACTGTGGCAAATATGTTTTTTATAACAAATAGCTAAACCAGCTTCTTTTCTTCACACTAGTGTTACAAGTCAGATTTTGTTAATGTCTGCAAATCTCTTTGAGATCTTCCAATGGAAATTACTATTCAAGTTTTATAAAAATATTATATGAAGGAAAAGTTACAGCACCAGAATGTATACAATGAATCTATGGGAAATCATTATTCTTCCATGTTTCAAGGATTGTTTGACAAGTTTTGAAATTATTTCTCTGGGAACTGATCTGACTTAAATGTGTTTATCCCTTGCCTTTTGTTAGCTCATGTTTGCATTTACTGTCCATTAATAATAGATGAACACAACAGCCTAAGGTACTTGATTCTTTTATGAACTGTAGATAATTCCACATTTCAGTCCTACATAACATCAACAGCATAGGGAAAACTGGAATGTGGCAAGAAGCCCAGGAAAAGGCAAGTTGAGTTGGATTGGGAATTAGCTGGAAGGATAATAATCCTGCAAGCCAATATTCATTAAGTAATTTTATGTGCGGCAGAAGAAAATCATGATACACACTTGGCCTCTGGAGACTTTAAAATGCTAAGAAAAATGCCTCAGTAACTGTACAAATTGGTTAACAATTGTGACGCAAAACAATCATTTCTATGTCCCTTGATCCAACATGATTCAGTTTTACTCAGCACTATTCTGAAACTCCAATACATAATCTAAAGAACTGCTTATCAGACAGCCTAGCTGTTCTCTGAGATGTTATACAATCCTTCTTCCCATTTTCCTTCTGCAGCCATCATTTGGCCTACATCCCAACCATGTCCACTTCAGCAATGTGGGATTAAAATTCTAGAGGTGCTTTGGCCTACACTGGGGCCTAGGCAAGCCCTTTGAGGGCATGCAAATATATCTAAACTGTAGAACAAGAATTTAAACCAGTCAATAACTAATAACAAAAGCAGATAAAAATTAGCATACTTACACTGCTCTTCTGGATTAAATTAATATCTGTCCTTAAACTATTAAATATGAGCCAAAATAACACTACCACCTTCCAACGGTAAGATGTTTCGTCCTTTTGTAGCTTGTGATTTGCACCACACTGCACGTTTTACTTATGTGACTTTTCTGATAAGTCGTTCAATGGAAACCGCAAATAATACAAGCTCCACTGAAAAGCAAAAGTTGTACTACTAGTAACAATTTAGTTGCTGAACTAGCCATGTGACTCATCCAGGAGTACAGTTGCATCTCAAGGAAGGCTTTTGGATTATCCCACTTAGGAAACGTCAGTCCTACTCCATCTAGCTGTATGTCTGTTCATTAGTGAAAAAGATACTATTTATCTGAATGTAGGTAGTAGACAGAGATTTGGGGTTGTTTCTTTTGTTTTTCAAGTAGCATTTCTTGTTCATGCATCTCAGTGGATTAGAACTGACCTCCAAAAATGGAGTCCTTATATATCCTACTAGATTTATACAATGCAAAATGTTTTTCTTAGTTCACAAAATCATAGGCTTTTCAAGGACAGTAACTGTTAACAATCTTATCCATTGTTTTAAAAGTGTCTATGTGCTAGTCATTTGCAAGAAAAAATATGTTCTGAAGAAAGTCTTAGAAATTAATTTATTTACTGCCTGAAATTCATTATTCATGTCGACAATCTAATATACATATTGACCTATGTTTTCAAATATCATATCTAGTACTTCCTGTTTATTACCTCTGGAAAAATCTGGCTGGAGTTTGTGTAAACCACTGACCTCTCCCATAGGTCACAGAATAATGCAAATTTGAGAAGAATAGGTCCTGACTTTGTCAACAGTTCTCCAGTAAAAGATATATAATTAGCTTAATAATTACTTAATCTAAAAAATTGCTGCTGGCATATATTTGTCTGTCAAATTACCACCAAGACCTTTAGGAAGCTTTCTGAATCAAGGATCCACAGTATACGGAATTTAAATATGTGAATTAATAACTCACTATCTTGGTTATAAACAACCTGTGAAAGAATAAAACTCTTGACAATGCTTACAATAAGACTTTAGTTTGGAGAAGAAATAATGGACATAAAGTGCAGTACAGTTACTAACTTGGGAAAGGGGATTTATTCTATTTTCACCTTTGGCTGGTCCTCTGTGGTCTTCAGTTGTATATGAAAAACACGTAAAACGCGTATTGTCACTTGTGCTTGTAATATTAGGGTATGAGACACAGCTTTAATTTGATGAGGATTTAATTCCAAATGCAAGAGAATTGCAACTCGCTAGTTCGCTACATTCTTGGGGATTCTTAAGTGAAAGATTGTAGGGAAGTCTAAACAACAACTAAATACACAATCTGTGGCCAAGCTAGAGATAGAAGATCAACACTGGGTAAATGAACATTTTGTATTTTAATATAGTTACTCAGACAGGAAGTCTGCCTCTTCACATTAGCAAATAACTGATGTCTGCAGTCCCTGGATACCAACCCTTGCCCATTTATGAGATTTCTCAACTGCAGATGCACAACATCAACATGTGACAAAATCACGCAGCCTTAAAAGTATCTGGCATTTGAGACTTAGAATCATAGAATTGTTGGGTTGGAAGAGACTTTAAATATCATCTAGTTCCAACCTCCCTGCCCTGGGCAGGGACGCATTCCACTAGATCAGGCTGAATTTGCAATAATATTGCAATTATTGCAATAATAAGCAATAGCATTTGGTTTATTTTAAACTAAAAACTGAATAGTTAAAAAAAAAAATACCAAAACAACCAAACTAATCCTCTTTTTTTCTTTCATTACCTGAAAATATCTAGAAAAAGGAGGATTTAAAATACTGTTGCACTGTGCTTACATGAGGTCTATTCTATTTGATTTCAAACAGTTCAAGAGTACATCTTAATTTCTTAATTCACAGAATTGTATGGGGAAAACCACTGTTGTCTTGTTTACAACAAGGCACATATACATGGAAAACTTTAGTGGGAAAATTGGTCTTGGTATTTTAAGGCATTTAGTGCCTCACTGATTAAGAAACCCTTTTCTCTGGCTTCACTGCGGGTTGTGCTTGCAGAATTGGACATATTGCTTAATTATTCCACGGCTCGATTTTGTCCTTGAAGAAAAAGGCAGGTACCAACTCTAAACAGGTTAATGTCTGGCACACCTGGCTGGACCATATTATTACATCCAAGTTGAAACACCTGTGAGCCTGTGCAAGTATTAAGAATGCTCATTATGGCAGTTTCCTGAGATCAGTGAACCTGGGTAATATAATTTCCCTAACTTTTAGGTATGCTATTCTACTTAGATTGTGATGCAAACTTTTGCTTCCTTACAGACAGCCATCTTTTCTTGTGTAACTCCCTTAATCATCATGTAAAAACATTTCTCATCTGCTCATCCACTCAAGTACTGGTCACCCCATCCTATTCCATCTTCTTATGAGATCAACTATTCTCCTTCTGTATTTTTCTTAATTACTCTTCTGTGTTTATTCACTTTCCTCATACTAGCTCCACACTTCCATCTATTCCATCCAAATAAAAAGGCTGAACAAAAAGCCCTCAAGAGGTTTGCTACCTCTGTTTCCCTTTGCCTCCAAAGTATCACTTCATTTTTCTTTATCCTTTTCATTTTTACATTACCTAAACCATTAACTTTATTTTTACTGGCTGGAGTTCTCCTTTATACTTATATTCTAGAGACTCGTTCACTATAGTTCCCTGCATCATGTCCTCTATTTTCCCTGAACAATAATTGTGAAACTGAGATCACAACCTTTATCCTTACCCTTTTGAACTACAAAATTTAATTTTACTCCATGGCTGTAATCACCTTCCATCACATTGTTGTATCTTCCCCACATCTGTCCTGAATGAATGACAGCTTCTCTACCCTCCCCTCTCTCCCAGTCCCACACACAGACTCTCAGATTGTTGCTTAATATCATCCTTTCAGTTATCACTCTGATTATGCTGTCAGCAACTGTGCCTCCTCCAGCAGCTCTCCTGTCTTTATACATTACTTTGTTTGTCTTTAAGGTCCTTGTCCATACTGTAACACCTTATTTATGACCAACTTGCAGATAGGTTTCTGTCTATGATCTATCAATAGTATCAACTTCATTTTACACCTTCAAACATTCCTTTCCCTGCTTTCTGTAATGCTAGTTTTCATTCCCCAAAAGAGCTCCGCAAAGAAATGTAATATTATATAATTCTCTTTTTTTAAATTCTCTTTACAGCCACACCTTGATAGGAAAATCCTAGCCTCTGATTATTCTGCTAATATTACCCACATTATTTCTAATTATTTTCCTTTTATTCCAGCATTGTCACCTCTCCTAAACTTAGTAAGAGTTTGGTACACCTCTAAATTTACACAGTCCCCAACAAAACTTCTAATCCATGGCTTCAGTTTAAGATTTATTATAAATCTATAGTATCTAATAATTTAATTTTATAATGTTTTGTTGAAGGTGATGGAATTTTAATCCTATTCAAAAAAGAGCATACACAAACTAGTACAATGACTATAAAAGAAATTATTCATTGAGCAAACTTGAATATAAGATCCTAAATTTCTCACCAGTTTTCAGATAAAAAAGCCCAAACCCCACAGATTTTTCTGCTCATGGTCACTTAGAATTTTATCTCTCCTTATTCAGACACAAATCAACAATGGACTTTGGAAGGTTTCATAATAAAATAACAATAAGAAGAATTATAATGCTAAAGATAAACGTGGGAAGGAGGTAGAGAAAATTGTGCAGATAACATTTGCAATGCATTAGAATTATGTTTATGTCTCCTTTTAACACTTCCCACACTAATTTGCAACAAAGGATCCAGTTTATCATTTAGAAGATGAGGTGTCCCTCCCTCCCAAGCCCCCAAACTAGAAAAAAAAATGCCCGTCTTGAAAAAAAAGATTTGTCGTCTGTTGCAGTCAGAGTCCTAAGAATCCCTAAATTTTGACATGGAATTTTTGTTTATTCTAAAAGAGTCAAACAATTAAAGACATATATGTATGCATAAACATAAGCCCTAAGGAGGACATTTTCAGATTTTCTTGTTTGACTGAGTCTACCAAGACACACATTTTTAGGGCATATATGTGTTGGGTAAGAATATGAGAACAGTGACATTTTAAGGTACTTTGCAAATGTTTTTCTTACATGCATGAAGATGTAGCCCTGTTTCCTAAGAAACAGATTGTACCAGTAGCCTAAAAGAGGAAAACATCTCTGTCCTTCTCACAGGGCTGGATTGTTAAAAGCTGAACAAGGCAGTTTTGTCTACGTGACAGCATTAAACATTTTAATGCTGAACACAAAGCAGAAGAAAACAAGAGTTATAGGGCTTTGAGATGACACCTGAAATATCAAAAAATATTGTCTCAACTTTTTCACATTCCATTCAAATACAGAAACCTAATTTCTTGTATTACCACACTTTTTACTATAAAAGTTGTACGATTTCTGGCAGCACTCACATAATAAACTCAACAGATATTGTACCTAAATTTAGGCGACATTTAGACTTTAATTTCTGGTCATTTAAAAAGTGTTTCTGGTCATGAAGAAGATATATATTTGGCATTAATGTTTTCAGGAGTTCCATGATGGGACAAACTTAGGCTTTGGCAAGAGTTTTGGCCCTTCATCCTGCCCAATTGATCTATGGAAAGAATTTAATGTTCTAACTTCTAATCATTATCTCAGCCAAATGGCATGATTGTTGCCAAGAATAAGTAAAGTCTATGAAAAGTAAAACTATGGGGAAAAAAAAAAGAGAGGACTTGAAAGTTTGGGCTATTATAAAACTTACAAGGCTGTTTATTTAGAAGTATAGTAAGTTGCTAGGTGACATAATGGACCACAAGTCCTCAAACTACCAAGTCCATTATATATTATGACCGATATTATTTTTCTAATTGGAAGAAAACTACAACAGTAAAGGCAGACAATTTGTTGTGACGCTCTGTTACTTCAGAATGCGATGGCTGAGCTTTTTAAAACATAGAATTGCCAGATCCTGTAAGTCATACAGTCGTATAATTATTTCAAGTCTATAGGTTGCTTGTGTTGTGTGGTGCACCTCCTCAAATGCTGCAGCTGAAGAACGCTGACACACCTTTGAGGTTTAACATAAATGTAAATGCTGAAAACTCCTCAAGTGCAAGGTGATATTCCCAGGGAATACAGAAGGAAGATCTCAAACAGTAAATTCAAAGCAAACCAAAACTTATCACATGTCCAGCATAAGATATAGTCTCTAGACCTGTACATTTTTAGTTAGCTGTCACATTTAGGCCTTTCTTGAAAGGCCATTCTTTTACTCTGGAAGCATCTTGAGTCTAATCTAGCTCATTGGCTTCTGTGTGCCATAGCATATTCAGACTATCCTATAATAAACAAGTGTCTCTTCACTGTGCCACTGGGTCAGAGTTTACAGCTCAGGCTTCAGGCTGAAAAAAGACACCTAAGCCATTTGCAGAGCAGGCTTGGCCCCAGAAGCAATACTGTCATTCACCCAGCTCCATACTCCAGCTGCTCCAGCTACTGAACACTGGCAGACACAAAAGGGCTTTCCTCACAGTTAACTGCGATATTATAATGGCTGCTCCCCAACTAATTCACAATCCAGCTAAGATGCTAAATAACACAGGTGACTATTAAATTCACAGTTTTCTGTATAGACATACAGAATACTGTACTGTCCTGCATCATTTTAAGTCCAAACTAAGCAAACCAACATTTCAGTTCCCGAACATACAATTAAACATCATGATTCTTTCAGAGTTCTGGTACTGAAATTATTTATGCTTCCCTCCCAAATCCTGATCTCTTAGGCTAAATTCATTGAATACTGTGAGTGGTGCTTCCTTCTTGGCTGCGGTTGTTTCCCTTCCTTTAGTCACTTCTGCTTCTAACATCACCTTCAACATCCCCATCCCTACTGACAACAGACAAACTTTTTTTGTAATTTTGGAGCAATGCCGAGAAGATAATTACTATTTATTCCATTGTCCCATTCCAATGTCCTGTTTTTCTTTCACTCGTTATTTAATCACCAAGTAATATTTTCCATTTGTTTTCATTTTTACCCTTTTGACTTTTTGCACTTGACTTTAGATGGTGATTAGTCCTTTCCTATTTTATTCCCTGAAGGCTCACTACTTATGCCTCATACACTTTCTGAGACAGTTAGTTGCTCAGCTAAGAGAGAAAACCTTTTCCCTACTATTTTTCCTATTCAGAATACAAGTTCAACATACTTTCACCATATCTGAGTTAGAGATCTGTCCTCCTCCGTAATCAAGTCCCTGATTTTCCACTAAATTTAAATTAGTGTGCTTGCAATCAGTGTAATCTGATCCCGACTACTATATCCCACCAAAATTAAGCCCAAAATACTATCATGTTGTTTGTGTGACTCTTCATTAACCACTTCACAGAATAATGGGGTTCTGCTGTTACTGGTCGCTAAGTTTAGCTCTCGTAGCAAGACAACATCCTATTTTTCCACTAGCGGTTGTTTTTTTTTCCACAACCATTTTTATATTAAAAGTAAGGAGTTGATGTCCTCAGTGCCTGTAATCTTGGTATTTCCCTCCATGGTGTTTCAACTGCGTAAGGGCAAAAGACCTTCTCTTGGGGCTTACACGAGTGGGCCGAGCCGGGAGATCCCTGCGGACGAACAGGTGCGGCATTAAGCGATCAGGCGGGGAATCCCCGGAGCGCTCCGCACGCCCGCCGCGGCCCGCACCTCCGAGCTGGGCAGTGCGTGCAAGCTCCCTTCGCTCGCAGCCGCCAAGCTCCGGCCGCGGGGCGCACAGCTGCCGGGGAGTCGGCATGACGGGCTCGGCGGGCGGCCACCTGCGGAGGGTGGTCACCTGCGGAGGGCGGCCACCTGCGGCGGGCGGTCACCTGCGGAGGGCGGTCACCCGCGGCGGGCGGAGGCCGGCCTGTCCCAGCTCCCTGAGGGCGCGCGTGGGCCGGGAGCCGCTCCCGCGGCGGCGCGTGCCCGCCGGCCGTGCCCGGTTACCGTTGCCGGGGCCCGGCGGCGGCGGCGATGGTGGAGGAAACAATCCGGGTGTACGCGCGGGTGAAGCCGCTGGGCAGGCGGCAGCAGGCGGGGGTAGGCTGGCAGCTGTGCCCTGGGGGAGCACTGGGGATGCGGGGAGAGCCAAGGTCTGCCCGGGGACCCGCGTTCTCAGGCGGGGGCGGCGGGGCGGGGGCCCTCCCCCGCAAGAGGCTCGGGCAGCTGGCGGGGCCGGAGAGGCTGGTACGCGGGCGGGTGTGCGGCGAAAAGCTCCTCCTCTGCGAAGCCTTCGGAAGTTCATAAAAGCACGAAGTAGAGGAGTTTAGGCTGTAACTGTTGAGGGAGTGGGTAAGGAACTTTCTTTCAGCCGAGTTATTAGAGGAAAGGCTCCGCGGGAAAACACTTGACACGCATCACTGGGTTTTTGCAGTTCAGCAGTGTTATGAGCGAGGGAGGGGATCGTGTTGCTCCCAGTGTACACTGCCCTCCCAAAGGATAATAAAGATAATTAAAGTGTTTCTCAGGAACCGTGCATTTAGGTCTCTTAATTGCCTTCTCTTTTTAAACCAGCTCTTCTCGTCGCAGCCTTTGTCTTGTAGATTTTCCTAACGTTTTCTTCCAGATTTTTTGGAGAGGTTTGCACTGGGGGCTGTGCTTTGGTTTTTTTTAACATCATAGATATTAAAATGGTTTAGTAAGAAAATTATGTCAAAGAGGCTATGCTTTCGGTTCAAATATTATTGTAGTGTTTACATGGTAACAGAATAATGCTGATACGTGCTGGTTTTGTTTTGTCTCCAGACAATTACAGGTGCTAAGCTTAGGTAAGTGTTATGTCCAAGGGTAATGCTGTTCTATTCATTAAGTTATTCTATGAATTCGTATCCATCCTTACTAGAGTTATTCAGTTGATGATGAGGAACCTCTGCCCAGTCTGGAGATTACTGTGCCACGTGACTTAGCAGATGGGTTCATCAATAATAAACGAGAAAGCTACAAGTTCAAGTGAGTAGAAGCCTTATCTTTGTACTTTCTGCCTTTAGTGATTGACAACACTGTATGTAATGATACAGATATATAAAATCAGGAAGAGTCTAATTTTAAAATTAAATTATGGTGTAGATGGGTTTATTTTTATATAACTCCCTTAACAAGAGGAATACTTCAGCATATGCTCTTCACCACAAGGGGACTGATAGCATTGGATAAAATTGTCATACTATTGTCTGTCCATTGCAAGTCATTATGCATCTCAAAGATTAATTTATCAGTTCTTCTATGTTTGCACCTTGTTTTGAATTTGTGTGTGAAGACTGAAGCAGGACTGTGTGTTCTCTCGTGATCTAACGAGTTGTCATAGGCTGGCTAAAGAAGTCTTGATGTAAAACACTCTGTTTAGAAACTGTGTTTCAGACACATAGTAAAGAAAACCAGAAATTTTTGAAATAAAGAAATTGTTGATTGTAGAATGTAAATATTTTTTAGGAACTTAAAATCAGTACAGCAATATCAAACATTTTTATTACTTCAACAGAAAAGTGAAGCAACACTTTAAAATTTTGATGATGAATAAAGCTAGATATATAATCACCTCTAATGATGAGGTTGAGACTGTCTTTTTCCAATTTGGATATGCTTTATTTTTTTAATAAGCAACAATGAATTTGTTTCTCTATGCTGTTAAGAAGGACAGCTCCACATAAACAACTGCAGCTCAGACTGATGTCATTTTACATCAGCTAAGGTAATTTGCTTGGGAAGAGAGGAGCTGCCCTTTCCAGATAGATTAATATGCAACACTATCTTAGGTTTTAGATGCCCAAGCCTGATTTAATGAATGCTGATATCTTTGCCTGACTTTATAATTTATTAAAAACTCTGTAGAGGTGGATTTTGAGAAACCCTGTGCCTTATTATCCTTAAGACAATGCAAGAATAATTGTTTGAGTTACTTGACTGATTAGCAGGATAGAATAAATGCTTTTATGTTTTGTGTATTGCATTTGTCTGCGATACTGTGCCCACTGTGTGGGTCAGCACAGTGCCTTTCTACACACCCAGTGTCCGTAAGGCCTTTCTATACTCCCTGGGAGCTTCTGTGGGAGCATAGAGTTCCAAATAGGGGGGCAACACGGCAGGGCATCAGCAGTACGGGAGGCTGCTGGAATGTGTGGATGACAACTTCCTAGCATACAGTTGAGCCAATCAGGATATTTGCAAACATGGACGAACTGTAGAGGGATATTAAGCCTGGAGGTAGCTTTGACTGCAGTGGCCGTGAGATAATGAAATTCAGGATACTGAGAGAAGGGAGTAAGGCAAAAAGTAGGATTGCAGCCCTGGACTTCATGAATGCAGACTTTGGCTTGTTCATGCATCTGCTTGAAAGAACTCTGAGACACAGTCCTGGAGAGGTGTCCAGGAAAACTGGCTGATTTTCAAGGATCACCTTCTCCAAGCTCAAGAACAGTCTATCCACATGAACAGAAAATTGTGTGAAGGCAGCAGGAGGATTGGGGAAAATGGTCCCTTCCAACCTCAAGAATTCTGATTCTGTAAAATAACTGCAGATATTTTATATAGAAAGTGACAAAACATACTGAATTAAATATTTCTTTGTGACCTTAGTAATTGTGCAGCAGAATGAAGGAAATGGCTTGAAAAAATGTGAGCCTGGCTGTACTGGTGGGATGCTGTATTTGGTTATAGTGTAATCTATTTATCCAGGATTCAGTGTGGTGCCAGTTACAAACACTAATTCTCTTGATAGATTTAAAATACGGTTTATTTTTTTCTGAGCCACATCAGTTTGTCAGAGGATTTTATTGTACACATCTTTTCAAAGCAGCTCTGTGTACAGCCTATTTATATACAATAGCACAACAGCAAGCTGTGGTTAAGACTACAGGGGAAACATTGTACGAAGTTATGTAAGTGTAATGATGTAAACATTGACTATTACAAACACAAACAAAAATGTATGAATCAAGTACTGTTTTAACATTCTAAGCAATTATTATTTGCTTAATATTTTCAGATTTCAGAAAATTTTTGATCAAGAGGCAAAACAAGATGTGATTTTTGACAGCATTGCCAAACCAGTAGCAGAATGGTACGTTGTTGATCTTGTGAGTAACCAGGGAAAAGCTATTTCTGCTTTTGTTGTATTACTTGGAGGAGAGCTGTCAAGTCTTTGTCTCGTTGTTGTAAAAGTAGATTGATGTTCTAATTTACTAAATACTGACATGTCTGAATCCAGGGTATATACAATCCCCTGAGAATTTTATGCATACTAAGGTTCCATTTTTGACTCTTAAAATAGCAATGTTCCTGTTGCCTCTTTTGTTGTATAGCCATAGAAATCCATGACCAATTCTTTTTTTTGTCTGTAATAGAAGCTGATTTCATTGCCTTAGAAAAGTGTTCCCTGTATAGTTTCGTGTAGAGGTAAACCTAATGAAAATTTTATCTCCCCATATAATTTTCATTAAGTTAGGGACTCTCACTAGTATCTGTGGAGATACTCCTTAATCTTATCCTTATTACTTTTGTCTTAACATATAAGGCAGTGCTTTTGGCACTGGGTTTTTTTTCCTCTTCCATTTTCGTAATCAAACAATGCTCATATCTGACAGTTTGCAAAGGCAAGTATTTAAGACTGATGAAGACTTCTACATTCATTGTGTGGATTGAATGCCACTCTGAATCAAGGGAATTTTCCAATATGCCATTTTCTTTGCTCAGTTTACTGTCTGCATTGCTGAAGTTTGTACTGGTTTTAGTGTGGGAGAAAATCCCATGCTGGAGGAAGCAGAATTTCTGCATGGTGTTTGCTTGTTTATTAAACTTACTGCTCAAAATCCAAACTTGTAGTGAATTGGGAAGTATTACTTCAAGTGCCAACTTCTTTCTCATTCATTGTCTGACCCATCTGTTGGTTTAAGCTATGATTCTGCAAGTTATTCCTCAATCTATTGCACAGTCCTGTGTTTAGCACTGTAGGAACACAAATACCTTTGGCTTGACACCAAGCCTTTCTCAAGTTGTTACATGGAAGAAAAAGATATCTATCTCTTTACAATTTCATTTTATTTCTCCCCACCCCTCCTGTTTTCTTTTATAAAGTCCCACATAAAGCAGAAAAGTAATTGACAGTGAAAATGAAGAGCCAGTGAATTTGAAACTTCATTAGAGTAAGCTAAATAGACTTAAAAATATTTCTTGTTATGTTATTTTCTCATCCAAAAGCTTTTCTTTGCTTATCTGACATTATCACGTAAAGCTTCAAATTAACTCTTACACTTAATTTTAAATATTTCTGCGCTTAATGTTGACTGCAGAAAAAGAAATCTTTATCTAATTTGAGTGTGTTTGGAAAGAGAAGTGTTAAAAGTCTCATTGTTACATACCGTGGACTTAATTATTCTCAACAAAAGCTCCCAGTATCAAAATTAACTAGCAAGAAATTGGCTACTTTTTTTTCCTTTGGAGTGTTTTTCTAGAGTATGGAAATGTTTTCCAGTTGAATAGTTCATCTATACAGGACTCTAATAAACGGGAAGGGGTTTTCTTTTTCTTTATTTCAGTGTTAGCTGATAAAAGACTTGTTTTATGTATTAATTTTCTCCATTATGTAGGTTTTAGTTTTGGGGTTTAGATATTTTTAAGTACTTGAAAGTACTTAAATGCTGTTAAAATCAGTGGTGGTTAGGCATAAAATTATCTGAAAATATCTGAGTCTTTAACTTTAATGCTAAAATTTACTTATAAACCCATTCTTAATGAAATCAAGATTTTGTCTCTGAGCATTATAATGTGGTAAAGCTTGTATTCTAAATTATGTTTGTGTTGTTACTGATAATACTGAAGGATAATTTTGCTTGTGTTTTTATAATAGAGTAGACAATAACTGAAGTACATTTGTTTTTAATCCACTCTCTTAATTTTTAACCTCTTTTTAGACAAAAATATGTATTTTGAAATATCTTCAGAGTCATGAGGTTCCTTGGCTAATGGAGTCTTGAACTGGGCCTGAAATTTTTTTCACTCTGTGGTTAATGGTACCATTTTCCTTTCCATCATGGGACAATAGGAATTGCCCTGTTTCTCTTGAAGACCACAGTTTTTCACAGAAAAATGTCCTTTATTATTTGTTTCTTTTGGGGTCAATATTCTCCTGCATGAAGAAGCTGTTGCAAATAGACACATTTCTGTTGTTAGAGTCACTTTACTAAGGGAACAGTTTTTGTGTGTGTATTGCCAGGGAAAAGAAAGCAGCAGGAAAATATCAATGAAATAGTTCAGTAACATTTTGAGGTTCTTTGTCATGCATTCCTACAGTCCTGAGAAAATTCGGTTAGAGACTTGAATGCTCAGAAAAGAAAAAATTCTTGGGCATTGTTTAAAACCAGAAATGCAATACTCAGGATTCTAAAATCTTTCTAGTTTGTTCTTGGATGGATGGAAATTGGATGCAACTTTCTTTTCTCTTTTTAATTTTTTTTTCCTTTTTAAGCGTGTTTTCTTTCATGTCAGGCCACTGCTTCTCTTTCTGTAAGTCCAGCTACATTGTCATCTTGCCTGTGGTTTCAGAGGCACCAGACATTAGTTTGTTTAATTTGCTTCTTCAGTCAAAAGTGCCAGCCTCTGCAAACCATTATAAGCATGTAATTTGCTTGAACTTTATTACTTTTTTCTATCCTTGAGTCATGTCTTGCATTGTTTCTTTTCCTTTTAATTTGAAATATATATTCCTGATAATGTTTTTGTGCAGTCAGCTTGATGTTTAAGAAGCAGCACTAACTTTGTTAGTCCATCAAAAACAGATAAAATAAATAATATCCTGCTTTAACAGTTTGCTAATGTTTAAACATTGCTTTAGCCTTACAACTAAACAAGGCTACTCTTAAAATGTTTCAGATATTAGTGTTATGATTAGGTATTCAATCAGAAATTAAGTTGAAAATGTTAACTGTTTTGAATTAGTTGAATTTTCAATTCTAATATGGCCAATGTTTGGGTATTAGATTTCTTGATTTATTAAAGAATAACATTTGAAAATATTTTCTCTTCAGTTGTCTCATGGAAATAAGAAATAGCTGAGCTGTTCATAAACCTAATGGCAATCACCTGTGATCTTTTGAAAAAGCTGATTGCCTCGGGGATAATGCTCCCATTGCTGCAGGTTCTGGTTTCTTCTCATCTGCTATATTTATCCTAAGAATTAGCATCTGTAATATATAAACTACTTCAGTTTACTCTCATCTGGTTTTGTGGGGGTTTTTTTCTGCTGTCTATTCTTACAGAAAATGTAGTAAAAATATTTTTATTAACAATTATTCATTTTGTACCTGGATATATTTGTCACACAGTGTTGAAAGTAGTGGTCTGGCTCATCTGCATCACAAAGACCTGTAGAATCTACATATAACAAAAGGACATGGTTTTTTGGATGTTAGCTTGAAAGAAATGTAGCTTAAACTTTCCCCTAAACTGAGAAATTACTAATGCTAGCTGTTCTTTCTCAAAGTGAGTACAATTATGAGGCAATAAAAAGTGAAAGGTGTCATTGATGTCTCTCTCTCAAGTGACTATTAGTTGCTTTTGTTTGTTTTGACTTAAATTGTGCAATTTAGAATTGTTCAAGTAGGCTTCTTAATTTAAGTTACAGTTTGACAGCTTTGATTCAAAGATCTTTGTGTCACTTATCTGTTATGGTATTTATGGTGAAATTCTAAATATATTTAGAGATCTTAGTCAAAACAAGAAAGTATATTACTTTTTTTTTTTGGTAGCAAAACTTCCGAAATTTTTAAGGAAACTTTACTGCACTAATCTCTCAAAAACAGCTACATGCACACATTTGGAAATCGTTGGATTTGTTCCACAAATCTGGCAAAAACATAAAGAAAAAAGTCATACTGATATACTTTGTTTATTTTAATTAAAAGAAACTTTAGTCTGACCTCCAAGTGTTAGAAGATATCTGAATGCTGAGTCTCTGTGAATACAAATTTTCCTGAAAACTTATTTTCCAGATCCTTGAAATTAAGTAATTAAGTTCTTCCTTCTTTTTATCTTCAGTATAATTTGTGGGGGGGCGGCTGGTTTTGCCATGACTGTGTTAATTAATTTTTTTAATATTGATGAAATGAGGTTTTTTGAGATGGAAGGAAGGAAGGAAAATTAGGGACGTTGATAAAATTTTTAAGATCTGCGAGAACTGAGATAAAGAGAGGGCCAACAGTATCCAAATATCAATGATACTGGTGTCTTCTGTTTTTTACATTAGTCTAGTATTTTATAGTTATTGTATATTTGTTTCAACCACATGCCTTTATGTTACTACTCATTTAAAATGAAGATGGCAGAACTCAGGTAAAAATAATTATATGAAGCTGAAATAAATTAACAAAATTAAAGTAAATAGGTTTTTAAGATGAAAGTTGTTTCTTCTTCTCAGGATTTTCTCTTGCCTACTTAAAAACACTTACAGAATTTAGTGTTACTTAATAAGAGGTTTTCATTGTTTTATTTATTCATGTTATAAACTTTGTACAAAACTTTCACTTTGATCTTTTTCAACCTATTACAATAATTAGGTAAGAAGGGATCTCTGTAGGTCATCTGGACCAATCTTCTGAGGAAAGCAGGTCTGGCTTCTAAATCACATTTCACAGGCTCTTGTCCAATAGAGCTTCAAAAATGTCCAAAGATGGGAATCTCACAATCCATCTGGGAACCTGTTCCAGGGCTTAACTACTCTCACTGTGAAGAATATTTTCCGTATACCCACTTGGAGTTTCTTCTCTTGCAAGTTGTGATCACTGCTTTGTGTTCTACCAGTGTAAGCCTCTGGGAGGAGTTTGAGTCCATCTCTAATGATCCATTGCAGAAGCTGGTAATTAAGTACATGTAAGACTTTCTCTTCTCCAGGTTGATAGGAAGCTGTTCACTTGGCTTCTCATGCATGATGTGCTGCAGCCTGAACTCACGTGATTCTATCAGGTTCACTCCAGTTTCTTTAGAGCATTTTTCATCTACTGGGGAGCCCAAAACTGGGGACAGAACTCAAGGAGGAGAGTTTCTTTTCCTTTTTTTTTTTTTTTTTTTTTTTTCAAATATTGAAGGTAATTGTTCTGTTCGATTCAGCAAAAGCAATGCAGCAGCAGAGGAAGCATAGTTCTTGGTTGTACTTGGGCAAAAGCCTCCCTAAAGTCTCATTAACAATGAGCACAGAAACAAATGAAAAGTTCTGTGTCCATAGGCTTTAAATAGAACAAATGGTCTTCACTGGAAATTAAAACAAAATGTAGTCAAAAAACCCAACCACAATAAAACAACCTCAGTCTGCTTTCAACCTCTGTCTGCTGTCACTAGGCTTTTACCACTATTTATATTGTCTCAGATACTCAAGGACAAAATACTGAATGATATTTTAGACTGTAGTAACTACCCATAAATTGTCTAGCTCTCACTTGAGGAATTTCTCACTTGAGGAATGTTAGGCGGTTGTAAACATAACGTATCTATCAATTTAAGTGGAATTGCTTCCATGAGTTATACTTCCGTATCACACTATATTTAGGAATTAGACATCTTTCAGGAATGAGACAAGGCAGAGGAGTGACTGGAAATGCCAGTACATAACTCTGTAACAGCACTCATTTGAATGGGGGTCTGAACTGAATTTTCAAATTAAAAGTTCATACTTCACTGTGCAGGTTTTTAAGTCACCACTAATTACAAGTAGGTTAGAACATGCAAGTTAATTGATAAGTGAATAAGAAAATTTGAGGTGAAAAAACCCCACATGGTGTTGCCCTCCTTTACATTCATGTAAAAATTGTCCAATACCTGATAATTGATAGTTTCTCAAAGTCCAAAGTGCAGAAGAGCAAGCATGTTATAATTCATTTTTCATAAAGCCAAAATTGATTTCCTTGAGCAATCATCACTACATAAGATTTTATGTAACAATTCTTGGGTTATTAAGTGGTATTAAGGTTGTACTGAAAGTGGAATATTTAAGGAACGCTTACTTCAGGTTTCTGTTTCTCTATTATATGTCTTTCAAAACAAGAGAAGCATTAAAGTTTAGAATATTCCATGTTAATTGGAAAAAATATTTGTAGAATGTATGTTGGGAGTTTCTAAGGTATTAGATGTACTTTTGATGCATGCAGATAAGTGTAAATCCTGTAGTGTGTTCAAGCATTTACAGCAGCAAAAAATCTGCATCAAATTTGCCCCCTACAACTCAGTGACATATTGGAAAGGTGGTCATTGAATTGAATAAGCTGTGGATCATAGTCTTACTTAATACATTCCAGGTGGAGAATTCTTCCCAGTGGATATTTTAGTATTCTGGTTAGAAAAATACTAAAAGTATTACAATTTCTGTCTCAAACACTGTTGTTGCGGAAGGTTTTTTGACAATCTGTGTCATAGCTGGAGGTAAAACTTGAACGTTTTTAATTTATCCCATCACATTGCTGTCATAATATATGATTAGGTTTATTTAGCAGTGGTATCAAATCCATCTCCCTAGTCAGCTGTGTGCACAAACCACCTCTTGCTTGGAAAAGGTGTGATTGAAATTCTAAGCAACATAGAGGATGTATTCAATGCTTTCTTTTTGTTTAAACTCTTGTTTAGCTCTGTTAGATGAAGCACAAGCTGTTGGGATTCTAAAAAGCAGCAGTAAGTTTTCAGTGCTTGATTGGAAAACAAGCATTCAATTCTTTGGTAAAATGTAAGAACAGGTCTAATCCTTTTCTAAATTATAATCGTCTTGAAGAGGACATATAATTTGGTGATAAATGATAATGCAGAATAAAAGGATAAAGAAGATTTAGGCATGTAATAAACAATAATTATTCATACTTTGGTAGTTGCTTGCCTGCAATTAATGCTGTTATTTGCTTTTTTCCATGCACTCTGTCTTATTCTGATTTCCACCAAGCAAAATCTTTTTGCACAATTTTGTGTTGTTCCATGATATCAACTTTGCTAAAGAGACTTTCTTATTGCATAAATACTTCTTGATGAGCTCATAATACTTAGCAGATAATCATGATGTTTCTTCACCAACATTTTGCTTTAAATTGACTTTTCTTACAGTGATCAAAAAGACAAGACTAACATTTATCATCCCACCCACCTCAACATGCAACAAACATATGTAGATGTGGTTACATAGATGTATGTTTCCATTTCCAATTATTTTTATTAGCAAACATTATTTTTTCTTTGAGTCAGTTTTGTAATATGTGAGTCTTCCTATGACTTGACCATATGTCTTTTCACTGAAACACAAAAATAAATATTCAGTTTTAAAGTCATATTTACCTAGTGTTGACATAATTATCATTTATGCTACAAAATCTGGAAATCCTGATATTTTGGCATCATGAGCTAAATCTAAAATATTAAGATTCAATTTGTTTAGTTCTGCCCTCTTTGAATTTGCATCTTTTGACTTTTTGGGGCCTTTCTTGGCAGTCATGAAACAGATCTTCCACGTGTTAAGAAGAAGCCATGAAGACAGTATATTAAGTAAGATTGAAATACAGCTTTTTGTAGACCTATTGCATGTCCGTGTTTTCCCTGAAATGTCATGGTTTTTGTGGAAATTTTACCTTGACAGAATTTGAAGTCTTGGGCAGGTTTCTTTGAGATTTCTTTATATGCAGAAATTCAGGCCAGTGAGATTTGTCTCCATTCAATGCATCTTATTATTCACAGGTGTGAACTTCAAATCAAACTTACTGTTCATGCACGTGGCAACTTAAGTTTTCCTTGACACATTTAAGTTGGTCCATATTTTCCAGATAGAAACATGGAATATGTGGTTGTAAGCAGTACAAGCAAAGTGGAAACAACAAATTATTTGTTAGAAACTGGCTTTTTAATGCTGTTACTTGCTTTTTTTCAATGCACTGTCTTATTCTTTTCTTCTTATAGAAACTAAGTCTGTCACAAAGTGTTACAAATATATGCCTGCATGTTTTAGTGAATCATGAAAATGAACCCTCTGAATTCCATAATAGAATGAAACAAATATACAAATTTAGAGAAAATTTTAGTCATTGTATTTTAACATTATTTTTCTTTGTATTAGGTGTTTTTAGGTCTAGCTTGGTATTTATAAAAAACCAAGAACCTCCAGTAACTCTGATAATCATAACTTTGGTAAAATATGCTAGAGACACATTTCTCCAGCAGTATTTTAGCTAATCTGTCTGGAAGTCATCCATGAACTTCTGAACAGGGTGTTATACAATGTTATGTAAGTGCATGAAAGACCTTTTCTGCAAAGCCTCTACTTGGATTATGGGTCTTTGATGTGTTTTGTTTGAAGCAGTAAAGAGACAACTTATTCAACAAAATGTCTTCTTAACCATGCCAAAATTCAGCTTGCAGAGAGAAAAAAAAATTGTAAAATTCTGGGTATTCTGATAACACCAAGGGGGCATGACTGAAAATACACTTTTAGTGTATGATTTTTATTTATGTATAGTTTAAAGTCCTCACATGACTGCTATCACTATCCATGTGAACCTGTGTAGTTTTGAAAACTAAGTTTTACAAAAATTTGGGACTTCAGAAACTCTGACGAGCAAAAATGCAGACTTTGCCTGTAGGAACTGACATCTTGCAAAGTATGTTTTGCTGAAAAGGCAGAAAACAGCTGCTGATTCTCTACTACCTTTCCTAGCAAAAAATCACTTCCACTACTGTTGGGGACAGCTTTAATTTGCAAGTGAGAATCTTCAAGGATCCCTTTGGCTGATCCTGTTTAGAAAATATATTTTCTCTTGTCATGTCATAATGGGTGTTGCCAACTTTTTTTGGTACCTGCTGCAGTTATATTTCGGGATAAAAGGTAGAACGTGTATATTTTCTGCTTACTATACTGACTTCTATTATCTGAGGGACCCTTCACTTTGCCAAGGGTAGTTATGCAGTATAGTTTGGTGTTGTTTCCTTAAACAGCATTTTATGGGTGGCTAATGGTTTATGAAAGTTTTTGAGTTTTTTATTTTCCTAAAGGAGTTGTGCATCTTGGGTTGAAAATACTATGTACAAATCTTAAATTTCCTGAGTATTTAGTAAATTGTTACTGATTTAATTGATTTATTGATTGATTTGATATTGGTCCATCTACATAAAATTACCTTTCAGCGTTAAACTCCTTGAGACAATGAACTAAAATTAGATTGATGGAGTTTTGGTTGGGTTTTTTTTGCCTTGAAGTACTTAGAAGTGGAAAAGAGCAAAGTATCTCCAACAAGTATTTCCTGTGGTGATAAGTTGTCCACAAGACTCATTGCTGAAACATCCTGTATCACCATTGATTCCAAATGAAGTTACTTAAAAGAAGTGTGAATAAGGCACATCAGACATGGATTTTTATGACTTAATCCATGTTATCACATACAGACCTTCAAAATTGACATTGACTAATATTCACAATATTATACTTCGAATGAGAGTTATACCTCTTCAGTTTTGAAATGTGTTCTTTTATAAGTATATATGTATACACAAAACCTTAATTTTTCTGTAGTTCATAAGTTTAATTCTTTCTCCACAAGCAGATGCAGTGAGGGCTTTTTCTTTTAACTGAATCTTCCCTGCTCTTCTTTCCAGAAGGCAAGATCATAGTGTACAGCTTACTTCTGAGCCAAAGGAGCTTTGTCAGTCCTGCCTGAACTCCTAGTTCCCTGTCTCTTAGAAAAGTGTTTTGCTTCTCAGACTTGGAAAGGGAATTTATTCTCCATCCTGTCCTTATGGAGTTGCATGTTACTCTTAGAAGGCTTTGCCAGCAGTTTCAGTGCTTTTTATTGGTATTGCTTTTTATTTCACTGGTATTATTGGTAGTCTTCTTTCCTTACAGGCTTCTTTAGCACCTCAAGCAGGCTGTCTTTAAATTGACTTGGTGGTAGCTGTAATGCACTCTGAATGAAAGAAATGAGTGCTGTAAATATGGACAGGATACAATTATTTGTAGATATATAATTATACACACACACACTATATATATACACACCAATTTAGAAAATAAGATGGACTTTTATCTCAGAATTTAAAGAACATAACTGGAATCAAAATCATCTATGTAATGCAATATTAAGATTACCTATAATTGCATTGGATTATGAGAATGCATTATCGACATTGACATGGTCACATTTTATGAACTTTCAGGGTTTTCTGGAAAACTTTTCAGAGCTGTGCTGATGCACTGCAGAAAGTATAAGAAATATATGAATCAAATAGCAAAAAAGAAAACTCACTGACTTCTGTAGTAGCTGTTTTGACAGTATGTGGTATGTGACATTTTATCCTGTGTTTACATGTGAGGTAATTCTGATAACAGCTTTTTCTGAAGTATAAGGATGTCAAGTTAATAGTTTGCAGCCACACATTTACTGGTTTAACACATTGCAAGACACACCTTTAAAGAAGAGAAGGAGTAAGAAAATTTAACAAGCCCAGATGCTAGCTCTGAAGAGCCAGAGTGCTCTTATGTATGAGCTGAAGAGCATCTGTACTGTGTCAGACCGAGGTTCCATCTAGAGCACTATGTTGTCTCTCACAGGGACTAACAGACAATGCTCAGAGGAGAAAAATAGAGTAAACATCAGCTGCCTTCCCCATGTATCCTCTTAGTCTTTAGTTATTTGTAGTTTAGGGACTTTCTGATTTCTCTGTGTTTAGTAGCCCTGAAGAAGAATTCTTTGGTGGTTTAGTCCAATCTCTGCTGAAGCTTGTGTAACATTTTACCATCCAAAACATGATGGGGCAAAGAGTTGCACAGCTTAACTACAATTTGCTTGAAGAATCATTTCCCCTTGCTAGGTTTGAATCTGCCACGTCTGAACTTCTGTTGATACCCCCTACCTTCTGACAACTCATTACTGTCGTCAGCATTCAGATATTGTGGCAGTGGGCACTAGAAATTCCTAAGAAAGATGAATGAGGTGTTTTATCATAATAATTGTTTTGATTTTTAACAGCTGGAATATAATATCTATATATATTCTGTCTTTGCGTGTTTTGGGAGCAGATGTTCACTGTAGCTCCTTTCAACATGTTTCTGTTTTTGTCTTTGACATCCTACTGTAATGGATTAAAATAAGCAATTTGGCAACTACTCAGGCCTTTAAATAAACTTTAATAAGTTAGAGAATCATTGCATCTTTAGTGGCGCCAGACCAGCAGCTATCTATATACATGTTTCTTTTCCTCTTATGCAAGGGTTGTTTTCCCCCTTTTTATTTATTAAAATCTTAGCTTATTTATCACTTCATTAAACAAAATGCACGAGAATAATTTTCACTTTTCATTTTGTTTAACAAAATCACTAGGTCCTTAAGCATAGTAAATCAAATACAAAATTTAAGATAATTAAGTTTATCTACTGTTGGTGGAAATTAGGTGGAAGTCAATGGTAGCAGTGTGGTGAATTAGATAGTTGAGCTCGACTTTTATTAGGCACTTCTACAAATAGAAGTAAGAGGTGTGAGAAAGATGGAGTCTGAATGCCATTTCATGATCTGCCATTCCATAGTTATTATGGCTGTTCCACTGAAGCTTCTTGTACAGTCATAATTATAATAGGAGAGTTTGCTATTACCAATGTGGTTTTGTGTGTTTTCATAGTAATGACAATTTTATTACAATGCTTTAAGTACAGGTTCTCCTGCATACTCTTATCTGAGCACAGGCTGATAGTTTAGTATAGTTGTATTCTCAGGATAGAAACTGACCCTTGGTATAACAGTATCCTTACATGGGTTTTTAACCACAATATAGCTTTCTCTGTTTGCCTTTAATGAAGTCCTATGTGAAATATTTCTAAATTCTAGTAGTGTAATCAATGGCACAATTCCTGACGTCTGCAGTCTTTAAAGAGATTAAATATCATCCTTGCAAAAAATCATCTGCCAAACTAAGAAGTATGAAAAGGTAGTGTAAATAATAATAAATATGATCAGCTAATAATGGATTAAGTCAAAGCATCAAGAAATCCTTCTGTTCTAGATAGTTTAAATTCTATAGCATCTAGAATATACATCTTGAAGTGTATTCTCGTATTACCAAAGACAGTTGCTATGTAATTAAGAATTACTGTTAATTGTATTTTCATTCTATACAAAGTTGATCATGGATAATGTTTTTCCTTAAATATTAATTATCTTTCTTTTTTAAATTATATAGTGTTTTGGCTGGATACAATGGTACTGTCTTTGCATATGGTCAGACAGGCAGTGGCAAAACTTTTACCATCACAGGAGGAGCAGAACGTTACAGTGATCGAGGCATCATTCCCAGGACTCTGTCTTATATTTTTGAACAATTGCAGAAGGTATGGGACATTATTTTCTGTTTATTTTTTCATGTCTGGTTTCAAATATTTAACTATTGCTAAAGGTTGTTTTTATAACAGTGTTAGTAGAAGTCCTAAAACTAATGCCGAAGAAAATATCTAGCTTGATGCAGTACGTACTGTGTGCAAGAATATATTTGTAATTATTTGGTTACCTGGTTTATTGCAATAGTCTGAAAATAATGGGCATCATTGTGGGGGACTTTCGTAGTTTTAAAACCCCGGGTATTTTTAGTTGGTGCGGCATACATTCAGATCACGCAAGTGGTTCTCCTTGTCTAACACTTACATCGACTCCACTCTGGTTTTGTATTGCATGCATTGCATTTCATTTTGACATTCTATGCAATGAAATGAGTCAATAAGTGAAAGAATGTGCCAGAGTAAGCCCAGTGATTGTTTGTTATGTTTATTATATTTGTGAGAAATTTCATTTTCTCGAAGTGTCTGAAATACTTACATGAGTGAACACAGTCAATTATTCCAGTGCTTTCAAAATTATATGAGGCAAAAGTGAAGAGAGGAAGATAGGAGTCTGGTGTAATTTATGTTTTGTCTCTTCATTTACTCCACCAGGCCTATGACTCAATAATCTTCACATTTTAGCAAAGTTGCTTAATTAAGCCAATTTAAATATTATTTGACATTAACATAAATCATTCCACTGTGCTTTTATACTCTGCCATTCATGCATAAGGGTGTATGTCACAGTCACATTAATAAGCCCTGTCTCAGTAAGGTTTAACAATAGTAAGTAATTGCTTTGGCTCCTTGGAAGTATGGCATTGGCAGGTAAAATGTACAGAGCATATCTCAGGTGCACAAAAACTTGCCATCGTGGGAATGGCAATGAAAAAAACCCCACATGATCATGTTACCTTAGACCTTCTGCTGCGCTCGCAAAGTCCTCATGGAGGACTTTTGTTGTGGAAAGTGAACACATTTATCGTGTAATTGCCACCAACAACCAGTGTCAACGCACCAGCATTCTTTTGTAATGTTAATTATGTAATAAAAACAAAATAGGATGAAAAATAACTAGTATGTTTGTCACTTTCTCAGCACAGAAATATGAATGTTTGCCTCTTCAGACTGGGTTTTGGATCAAAAGCTTTAGTTACTTAGAAATACTTAATTATGCTTATAGGGCTATTTCAATTTTCCTGCTTCCAAATAATTGTTTCTTTTTTTTTTTTTTCTTAGTGCATTTTAAAGAATCTCTTCTTGGTGTTTAATCTTCCTCTTGCCTTTCTTTTCATATCTTTCCCTTGTTTCATTTTTTATACCTTCAACTGTGGTTTGGAGGGTGCTCAAACAGTGGAAAAGAATCATCTGCCTTCTAACCCTAAGTAGGATGAAACAGGAGAAAGTGAAATCAGGGATATGAAATACAAGACTTGTGAAGCTCTTACTTGGACAAAGACAGTGCAATTTGAAACCAAGGAAACAAAACTTTTTACCCCAAATGAGAAGTAAATCAAGCCCTTTGTTTTTAATAACATTTCCTTTTAATTTAGAAATTCTCCTATTTCCACAGCATCCTGTTTGAACTGTTCTTTACTACATTTTTTCCATCCATCTGTAGTGTATCTTTTAAATGATGTCCCTTGAAATAGTGAACTGTTATAACCAATGAAAAAAAAAACCTATGGGAAATAATTATTAAATTAAAATGACAAGTTATATCTCAAAGTATTTTGCAAAACAACTGTAGTGGATTGAATTATTAAATTTCTACTGTGATATGAGTGCTTTCATAGTGGCTTTCTCTGCTGAAAAAAAAGTGACTGAATTTTATTCTTCTTTTTTTTAATTTTGGAAAACATAGCCCACTATTTTGAGGTTTATGTTGTTTGGATTTGGCTTTGAGGCAGGGGAAAATTCTGTCTGCAAAACTCAGTTGTGTTAAATTACTTTTTGGCAATGTAATTTACCAAAAGAATTGTGATTGCAGAGAACAGCTGACATCATATGCAGTGCTCTAAAGTTATGATGAAGAGAGTGAAAAGCAGTATGTCACTGATGTTTCTAAATGAAGTAAATCTTATTTTTGTCGCTGTTTTTACTTTCTTTTTATTTTTTCTTTAAGCATAGTCTTTCTATCCATAATATGAGGGTTTACCTTTTTATAATAACATTCTTTTTTTAGTGCAGAAGTGAAAAATGTCATGTTGCATAGTTTTGTGAGCAGCTCTCATGTTCTAAATATACACAGATTTGTTTAAGTATACGGAATCAATTAAAAATCCCAGACTAAACTCATGGGCGCGGGGGGGGCGGTTTGTGGGGGATTTTTGTTTTAGTGAGTTTTGTGTATGTATCTGTTTTGGTTGGGCATTTTTGTGGGTTTTTTTCTTTTTCCTTTCTTCTTGAGTCCTTATGCATATGGTAACAGAAAACATGAAAGTATCACAAATTGAAGATGTACACCATACTCAGGAGAAGGAAAAGAGACAAAGTGAGAAAGTTATCCAGAAGCTGTAGAAATAAATCTTCTAATCTACCTCTGACTTCTGTTTATAGCACTCTTTTTTTCTTTTCTTACCCAGGATAGCAGTAAAGTGTACACAACTCATGTTTCCTACTTGGAAATCTACAATGAATGTGGTTATGATCTGCTGAACCCAAGACATGAGGCCTCCAGAATGGAAGATTTGCCGTAAGTAATAAGATTAGAGAAAATCATCAAAAGCAAGAGGAATGATTTTCATATAACCTATTGCATTGTTTGGGGACTTTTTGAAGTTGTGCTACTGATCACAGTGTTAATTTAATTAGAATATTTTCACAATTTTAACAACGTTGCCAAAATTTTCTGTTATTTTCCATATGGAAGCTAAGGACGCTAGATGGGAGTAACTGAAGGAGAAAGGATTAAAAGTGTTTGTTGCTGTTACGCAGATGAGATCTCTTGCAGCCACTGACAAGGAGAAGATGCAATTGATTTTCTCATGGCAGCCTGTCTCCTTGTGTGTGGCAGAACCATGTAACTGGTGGTGTTTCCTTGCAACAGCAGTGAGAAAAGCTCCCTGCTTCTCGCACCTTTTCCTTCAAGGATAATTATTTTTCTAGAATATGCAATTATGAAATAAGGTAAGAGCTAGAAAATAGGCCACAAGGAACTCCAAAGAAAAGTATGTTTCTTTCAGAATGGATGGTTGTTGTGATAGTTGTCATTGATCAGACACTAGCACCTTACTAATTCTTGGAGAAGGGTAGTAAACAAAGGTTTGTAGGTCATGAACACTCCAGCTGGTGAAATCAAAGATTTCTAATTTATAGAAATTCCAAATCCTAGTCTCCAAGTCTGAAATAGTAGTTTATAGTCTGTGTTATTCTTTAAATAGCTAAGCAAACACTAAATAGCTGTGAATAAGTGAGTTTACTGGATTTGCAAGTGCCCTGAAATAATGTTGGGCACCATAAATTTTATCATTCAACATGATAGTAACAGACACTTGTAAATAGCAGTGAAATCACTGCCGATACAAGAGCAGGAAACATACTGAAAATTTTCAATGGGGCAATAACAGAAAATCAATAGAATTTTATATTGAAAAACTGATTACGTTATTCACATATTATTAAACCATTTTATTTATTTTTAAAAATTTCCAACACAATATTTTATTCTGTTTAAGTGCAGCTTTATTTTTCCACGCAGTATGGGGAATCTAGGACATGTATGTACAAAATAATTTTCAAGATTGATCTTCATAAAAGAAGCTAGTCTAGAGTTTAGGAAGGCAGCAGACAAATGCAAAGTGTGGGACTGGGCTGTGAATTGGTCTCATTTCGGTTTCTTTACATGAAAAATGGAAGTAAAATTTATTGCTTTATGACACATCAGTGCTATGAGGACTGTGTGTATTTACCAGTGTCTTTCATGGCAAAGTTCAGGATTCTAATTTAATTTATTACCTGCTTCCTGTGGCATGCAGATAAAAATTTTAATCAGAGGCTAGTTTAGATAATATTTAATTTCTGTGTCTATTTTTATAGTATGTAAAAAGTAGTGTGTTTTTTTCACTTTTTTCAACTTATTAGAGTTAATGCTATTAAGTTATTCAAGTTTATTGCATTATTAATTTCATTTATTAAGTTATTTGAAATATTTTATCTGAACTAATTCCATTTAACATTTTATAAGAATGAATTTATTCAATTTAGACAAACTGAATTTTAATAATTTAATTTCAACTTTGAAATAGATATTTGGGAGTCATGTGCCCTGGAAAATACATCGTATTTTAAAACTAGGTACTGAATATTGGCTAATAACTTTAAATTTTGGAATCCTCAAATTAGTTTATGTATGGTGATTCAATTAAACTAAAGAATAACTCTGTGTTATGTATAAGGTTATTTTAAAAATCAAAAGTTGATAGATAATTTGATTGTAAATTAGGGATAAAGCATACTGGGATAATCATCATTACCTGGACACTTACATAGTGTATACTGCTGCAGGATGAGTTTTAGTAAGACAATAAATTTCTCTCTGCAGAGTAACTAATATTAATAAGTGCTTTACGGTTTTACTGTACAAGGACATTATTATTTGCACTACATCATTTGTCAATAAAATATGTTCCGTAAACTAAAACTATACCTACGTGACTCATATTTAACATGTGTAAAAGTATTTAATTAATAAAATGTGTTTTGTTTATCATTTAATATTTTCGTGTGGGGATCAAAACTTATAAAAATATAGTGTCATTCTGATCTAAAAAGGGATTAAAAGTTGCAGGAATGGGTAGTTGCATGATTAACTATATTTCAATTACTTGTTTAATTTTCATATATGATAAAGTAGAGGTTACATATAAGTAAATAGTAATCACATATGTTAAATTTTTTCAGGTCTTTATTACCTTATATATGTAATTTTTTGAGAATTTTACGTGCTTAAAACCTCTTAATATTTTAGTGATAGTAAGTAAAATACAAAATAATAACTTTGTCAAGTTTGCTTGAAAGCCTGTATTTAATGAGAATACTAAAAAGAACTAATTTTTTTTGTACTTTAAAGATGTCATATTATGCATAATTTTCTGTTGAACTCGACAGCGAATCATCTAAACTTTAAGCGCCATAAAAAACTAAAGGCAAAAACCGAAACCCTGTGTTCTTGGGTAAATATTACCAGTCAGTGCTGATACTTTCCTAAGTATTTAAGATGGACAAGAAGAGTATTGAAGAAATGTGTCATTTTAGAAGAACAAGCAAAAAGACTAGTTAACCGTATATAATATGCAGATTGCTCTGGAACAGTATTTTTATCCATATTCCTGCAAAAGAAAGGGATGTAGTTTGGATGAAATGTATGTACTTCTGACTAGCAAACTCTGCTTTCTTAGCTTTATGTTACCAGTTCAATGTAAGGACTAAACACAGATTGCGTTCAGGTGATAGAAGTTATGAAAGGCTTGTGTCTATACTACAGGCTTGTTGATAGTCCTTGAAAAATAAGACATTAAAATTGTATTTGATGCTTAAGGCAAAGCGAATAAGAAACATTTTAAGAATTGTCCATTGCATCTAATCATTACATGATTAGACTTGGAATCTCAGCTCCTGAAGTCCAGGTGTTGTGTGTAGCCATACTTTGTATATTCCGTAGACTGTGAAATTTTCATCTTAACACTGCTTACTCATTTCACCCGAGTCTGCCAGATGAAAAGGGAAGAGGCTCTCACAAAAACAATCAGTACTTTTCTGGAAATAAATTCCTGACAAATGTATGAATGTGGGCTATATAGCTGTACATCTATATGTCTATCTATATGTATACATATATAGGTTCCACAAAGCCTACATATAGGTTACATAATTCTACAGAATTATGTAATTATTTATGTATGTGTGCATATGTGGGATATGTATACATATACCTTTATTTATATATACATATAGATATTTTTATATGCATACATAAATAGGTAGCATGTTTCTAATAGGTACAGATATTTCTACAGCAAGTAAAGTTGGTTTTGAAATCCCATTAAACTTCTATTTTAATAGAAAAAAAACTAGTTTTCTTGATGTTTAGTTGGAACTATATTACCCGTAGCCCATAGAAGATATAATTTGATATACCTTAATGTTACATACAAAATATGCTTTAGTTTACAATTGCAACTTGTTTTATTATACAAATCTGACAGTGTTTTAATTTTGTGACAATGTAGATGAAATCCAGCATATGCAGATGCAAAAAACATTTGAAGAACCTTACTTGCTAGAATGCAGAAATTGAATTTAATATTGACAATCTAATTCTGTTTGTAGCTGTAGAGAATTCCATGTTTATACAAGGAAATTATGATTCTTTTCAAACGCATAAAAGTATGAAATTATTGCTATAAAATAAAGCTGGTAGAAGACTATTTAAATACTTACTGCCACCTCATGTTTTCATAAAAGTTTTGCAGGACTGTTCAAATTAGGAATAGTTTTCTGAAGCTTTTAATTTACTCTGCATTTGTGCAAGAGCTTTTTTTCTCCAATAGGTTTTCTGTTGTAGTGTATTTGTAATTTATGTAACCCAATGTTTCTGAATCTAACCAATTTCACTTTAGTTACAACCTACCAGTAAAACTCTTCCTAACTTCTTGTTATTTATTGAGAAGTAAGAAAATTTTTGGCACCATATATAACAGGAAAATAAAGACTGAGGTTATAGAACTATTAGTCAAGAACGACTAGATTGAGTCATAAGTAACCAGTAAGTTACTGCTTTACCTGTCTGATGGCAGGTGGCTCTCTTGCAAGTGAAGGCAAACTGCAATTAGTGCTGTTAAACTGCCGTAGTTGAGGAGCTGCTTCTCAGGGAGCTCAGACAAATTACTAAGGAGTGATGTAGCCAGGGGAAAGCAGAATCTAAACTTCAAGTCAGTAAAAGTGATTCCTCATTTTTGTGTGAAGATGCTTTAAAGTCCTCTTTGAGAGGGAAATTTGTAAGTTTTAGTATGATGCTGTCTGACTTTAAGAAAACCACACTTTAAGCTGAGAGCCAATTAACTTCAAATATCAACAATGATGCCTATATCAATATGTGTTAGTAACACGCAGAACTGTTATGTTCCATACGGTCAGTGTGAAATAATTTCCCTTTAAAACAAAACCTGTTACTGCATATTGGTTAACTACCTCCAATGAGTTTATACTCTTCTGTTTCTCTACTGCCCTCCAAGGGCTTTAAGAGTTACCAAATTGCTGATATGGAAAGCTAAAACAACTAGTATAATAATTCCTGTTTTCCTTAACAAAGAAGGATGAAAATTTTAAGAAAGGCTAAAGGAATAATTTTCAACGTGTAGGAAATATATTTTATTCAGTCTGATCTTTTGATGCAAATAAACCTGGTGCTCCTCTCCAGTCTCAACAGTGTTAATGTCAGCCCCTTTCAATGGCTGTACCGACTACATAATCTGGAAACTGACCACCATCCATAAACCTTCAAGAACTATATTTTCAATGTTCTGAGAATTACCAGTATTTTAAAACTTCTAAGGCTAATAATAGTATTAGTTCACTTTTTTTAAAATATGAAATACGTTCTTTCAATGTTCTTTCATTGTGTTACTACCGAATACCAACAGTTAAGAGAATACAGAGTTTTGTAAGGTTAGACTTTTCTTTTTGTTAATGAGGAGACAGCTGAAAACTGTTTCAAATCATTTCTTCTAAGATTGAGTTTTTTTAATTACAGTTCAAACAAATTACACTTTAAATGTATACAATAATTTTAGTATACATAATATATTGGTTACTCACACCCATATTTTATGTTGATTTTTTCCTGAAAAAGAGTAGAAAGTCAGTGAAGCTTTTCTAAGGTAACTTTTCTACAAGAATTTGATGAGTCATGTTAAAGTTTATTTAAAAATTTTTTTTGTGAGTGAGACTATTGAAGTTGCCTGCAAATTCTAACAGATTTTATATGTTTTGCTCATACATGAACCACCAATCTCATGGTTTCAGTTTTGATTCCATGTTGTAATGGTGGGTTGTGGGGAGAGAGAGACAGTGCACAGCTTTTTCCAGATCTCGGTAAGAAAGGCCTAGCAACAAATAGCTTAATAGGGTACCCAGTTTGGTAAGACAGAATAAGAGGAGGAAGATAGGTGGCAAGTAAATCTTGCATCCCATCAGATGCTGGGTGCCCTGCATCCATGTAGCTTTGCACAGAGCCTGAATGGATTTCCCCATGGCGCACTGCACAGAGCAGTACAGCTCCTGGCCATGGAGAGGTCTCCCTTTTGCTCTTTTCAGGTTTTGTATAATTTCCTTACAAGAAAACGGCTCCATTCTGGAAGCTGTTCTTGTGAGAACTTAGTGAATTTATCCTGCACCGAGGGGATTTGTGCAGCACAACAGAGGCCTGAATGCCCAGCTGTGCGTGCAGCACCCCACAGGGCTGTGCCTGCTCAGGTTCACTGTTACATGAATCATTAACTCCTAAATATGTAACAGTCTCCAGTCATGTCCATAACATCCAGAACAGCCAAACGGTGTTTTTGTTGTCTCAAAACAGAATCCATTGGAGACAGTGGGAAGGATTTCCTATCACAATATGACGTGTCAAGCAAACAGTCTGCATGAGCACTTACTCATCTCATAGTTCTGCCATGTCTCATAAAGAGATTGTGCTCTAAGTCTCTACTTGGATGGCAGATCAAATCTGTATGCTCTTTAAAGTTGTCCTGGTAGCTGAATAACTTCGTAACCTTGCCTCTTGAATAAGTGTTGACTTTGTCCTCGATTGTGGTATTCAGGGAGTTGTACTTCTGAAATACCATCTTTTTGGGATGACACATAAGATGATTATCCTGACCTTTCTTTCCTAAAAGCTAAAATTGCTTGCAGTTTTACAAAACATCACCTATTTCTATCCATTAATTTATTCTGTTCCTCTGAACAGACTCCAAGATCCATACTTGCTGCTTTTCTCTTTTATCATTTTCCTAAATTTATTTTTGCCTGTATAGTCTCCTCACAATGAAGTAGTATCACTATATCCTGCTCATGTATTGGCAGAGAAGTCATTAATCTTCATATGTTGTTCGTTTGCATCATTATGATTAATTTTTAAATGTTTATATAGTTTTTGAGATTATTTTAGATTTCTTCAATTCTAAGCCCTAGAGACAAATATAATGATAGGAAACTTGATTTTAAAATGGTCATTTGTTTTCCAGAATATATTAAGGGGTTTTTTTTTAGTATTATAGCACACAAATTAATGAGGTGGTATTAATTAATCAGAGGAAGCTTTAAAGTCAATGTTTGCCAGTAACAAGAGTTTAATAAATGGAAGCATTCAGTATGCAAGGCTCTCCTGCATTCGTGGCAGCTCGGTTGGTGCAGGAAAGGGCACAAGTTAATAAGGGTATACTGTAATCAGAACCACTCTGGGCTTTAGTGTGTGATGCAAACACAGATGGAGTTGCAGACAGAATACAACTTGACATTATCAGAAGTTTGATATGCAAGAGCAGAATTATACTCAGAATTATGCTTTGAATGAGAAAGCTGAGTTTTGTAATTATATTAGAAATGTCTTATACTACCACAAAAAAATAAGGCTAACAGTGGGAGGCAATCGTACTTGGAAAAGTAATTGTTATGACTACTAAAGAAGCTTTGTGTGTACTTTTTACATGCAATTTTTCTTGAAAAGAGTGTATCTATTGCAATGTGTTAAAATTGTTTCTCTATATCCGTTTGAATGTTTTGGTCATCAGACTATGAGCTACTCCCACAATATTGAAGAGTAATACTGTGGAATGCTGCTTTGATGCTTACTTTGATTCTGTTAGTTTTGGGGGGTGGGGGACGGGGAAAGGCAAGTAAAGCAGAACAAAACCCAATCTCTCTGGTTTTGAAGCAACTTGAAGTAATTAACATGCAAGAACTACCTACTGATAAAAACTCAAGCCCCATACTCCCTCTTGTGGTTTATCTTGAAGAACATGAAAAAATATTTATATACATATATGTATACCTATAGGTGTGTATGTATAGATAGAAAGTATTATCTTTACTTACAAAGCGGTAAGGGTTTGGTTTAAAATAAAAAAACAACTTTGAACTTTAAAAAATGTTCTGATTTTTTTTAAATTGTATCAGAACATGTAGTTCACCCTGGAGGACATGTTATTCATTCTCAGATTTAGTGTACTTCCGTTTTAACAAATTCTTCTCTCTGGGAATTTTCCAAATACTGTGAGGCAACTATTTGGCCTCCATGTTGGACACTATAGAATGTTCCAACTCAGGAGACTCTAATGGCTAGACGGTAATGCCAGTAAAGTTTAGCTCTCGGTAACCATTTCAAAAGAAAAGAATTCTTATGTTAAAGGACTATTTAAAGAAGTGAAAAGGATTTTCAGTAATATTCAGCAGCTCTTCTGGAGCATTTGCCATATCCTTGCCACTTGCATCCAATTCCTTTCTGGGAGCTTTAGTCTTATAGAAGTGTAACTAAGAATATTTCTAAGAGTGGGAATAAATAAAATCATTCTGTTTGCTTGCTTTTAATTTAAGAAAGGGATAATTTACAGTTGTAGTTACTACCATTTAAGAAGAATGAAAAGAGAAATAATCTTGACAAATGCAAAGTTATTAGAAACATCTTGTCTACAGACATGTTGATTCTGAAATATTCCATGCCTATTTGTGCATCAAAATAATGATATGCTTTATTTATCATCTGAACTTGGTAATAGCAAACAAACCCTTATGTATTACTTGTTCACGATGATTCATCTAATCTCTTACTCTTGAGATTTTACTATATCTCAATAAATAAAAATCCCAAAACTTTCTCTAAAGCTTATAATTTTCTTATATTCCTTTTCTATGTGAAGTTTCATAATAAAGGAATAAAAAGGAGGTGACAGTAAAAAAAGAAATCAAAGAAATCAACACTTCCTTTAATGTGTATCATTTATTCATGTTTTTAGGTCTTTCATTATGACTGGGTTTGGGTTTTAGATTTCACCTTTTAGGTGCAATCAAAATGAAAGTATGGAAAACATAGCATTAAAAGTCTAGTTTTCATTGTTGTTTTTATTTTCCATGTAGAAAAGTGACAATAATGGAAGACTCTGATCAAAACATTCATCTGAAAAACTTGTCTCTTCAGCAAGCAACCAATGAAGAGGAAGCCTTAAACCTACTCTTCTTGGGGGACACCAACAGAATGATTGCTGAGGTAAGATTTGCTACTCTAAATCTTTCTTAACACCACCAGAGTTAAAATGGTCAAAAACCTCTCTCCTTCTCTCTCAAACAAGACGTATATTTTAGAAGTCCTTGGAAATAAATTAGTATCCTCTTTTTGAGTGTATTTCCACAGTGAAACTAAATAAGCATTTCTCTGATGACAGCGTTCCATAGTGGATCTGATTGGTAGTTCTTGAGGTCATAACTTCCTGAAATTCAAGCAAATGGAGTACAAAAATTCTTGTAAAAAATAGACTGACTTTTGAATGTGGGATGTATCAACATACACAGACACGTAAAGATAAGAAAACATGTCCTTGCAAAGCATTGTCAAACATTCCCACTGAAGTTTTTCCCTGGAAGTGTTCAACACCAGATTGGATGGGGCCCTGAGGAACCTGTTCTAGTGGAAGGTGTCCCTGCTCATGGAGTGTGAGGGGATTGGAGGATTGGAATGAGATGATCTTTAAGGTCCCTTCCAACTCAAACCGTTCTATGATTTTATGATTCTATGCTGAAGCACTCAAGTGCCTTTGAAGTACTTAAGTCTCCTCTTTTTTCCTTCTTATTGCATAAACACATGATGTTATGTGTAAAAACACAAAACAAGGAACTCCTCCAACCAAACAAAAACCCCCCAAACCAAACAAACAAACAAAACCCACCAAAAACCCAAATGGTAGTTCAAAGGAAATTCAAAATATATATGTGCCAATATTCAAACACAAGGGTGTTTTTACTGATTCTGAAAAATTCAAATAAAATATAGCTGTATCTGACGTGTAAGATTCCTTTTTTCCTTCATGCTTGGATATGGAAGGTAAATATGAAAATTGTGTTGTATAATGTGAGCACTGTCAATGTATCTTTACTACAATACAGTTAATTCTCTTTTAGAACTTTGTGGGTTTTCTTCCTCTGTATCTCCAAAAGGATATATCCTAAATCACTGACAAGAACGACACTTAGAGTATATGAATAGTCACGTAGCTCTGTGTTCCTGCTGGATGACCACATACACCAGCACACAGGGGAAGAAGCATTTAATTACAAAATGTAAATAAGCAGCACAAATATTTGTTCTTTCTCAAGGATGACTGTTTCAACAGTTACATTTTGAAGCAGGAGTACATTAAGGCAAGAGATAATCAACATAAGGGGTGCTCATAAACCTGAGCATTGAGGTAAGGAACTGCTCCATGATATTGAAATAGAAAAATTGATACCATGTGGAGGAGAGGAACTTGATAAAGTGTAATAGAGGAGAAAAGGGTTAATCTAGAGATCTAAGAAAGAGAACTTATGACATAAAACCTAACTTCTCTAGAGATCTATATTTTTAAATCTTGAGTTATGATAATACTTTCTGACCTCTGAAGATTAGAACCCTCTTAAGTAAACTTTAAAGAAGAAGACACAAGATTAATAAATCTAAATAGAAAAGAAAGTAAAAGAAATGCTGGATTCATCTTTTTTAATTATGAGTTTGTCTGTGGAAAAACTCAGATGACTGTAATGGCTCACATATGAGACCTGTAGCCTCTAAAATTGCAATCTAGTGCTTTAACCTTGAATAACCCTTCTTTGAAGAATTGACTATTTCAAAAATAAGAATGACAATTTAATTTCTACATTGCCTATGCTAAAGCAGTCTAACTTGTGATTTGAGGGGCACATTTTTCCCTCATCACTAGTTGTGCTAAAAAGAAAGTCATCACAATATTAAAAGTATTTTATAGCCAACATTTGTTCATTCATTCATTAAATTTCAGGACCTCAGGGAATGTTTATAACTGAATGCTTCTTTCCCACACATAACTATATAGCCCAAGAGAAGGAAAAAAATGCAAACTAATCTAATTTGTGCAGGATTGCTTTATTAGGCAATGTAGGACTGGTCCTTTGCTCTAGTTTTGATGTGTACTACTAATTGTGTAAATGATAAGATGGGAGACATTTGTGCACAGACAATTCACGATGTAAAAATCCACATAGGAATTTTTTGTCTCATATTTTGCGAGAGAGCAATAGGCAAAACAGATCAAAACCAAAAAACTGAGTCTTTTGTTGGTAGCTCTGCTGAATATAAGGACTAGATTTTTGTTTGTTTTCCAATAAAGCAGTTTCTTGTTACATTTGAATACATAAGAATCTGCAGCAACAGATTATAAAATCTGAACTTGTTTTTTATATTTTTTCATCTGTTAAGACAACTTTATGATTTCAGTATCTGAAATGTATCCTGAAGATTTAAAAATGAAACTTGCAATATAAGCAGTTGGTAGCAGCAACATCTGAAAAAGCTCCTGTGTGGAAATAAGTGTTTGGCCATTTAGGTAGTGTTCTCAAAACATTTTGGTTTGGTATACTGCTAATATAGCTTCAGCTGAAGTGATCTTTTCTAAGTTCTTGTGATGGGAATCTCATATGACCTCTGTCTTTTGAAATAACATGCCTAAACCTCTGTGATTTTGAGAATTCTTAGTGTTTTTTAGTATTCCTCTTAAAGGAGCAGAGTGAGGTAGCCTCCCAAGGATGCGTGCCCATTTCAAAACTGTAAAATAGTTTTTGGAGATTGGTATGTCTGAGGACTGCAGTTGCATGTACAGTTAGAATTTATTTTTCCTCTAATGAAAAAGTACTTTGTTTTAATGAGGAAAAAATGTTTCAGTGCATGATTTTGTATCTATAGCACTCAATTTTTAAAATTTGGGACACAGTGTATACTGATATACACAGTATTTCTTCCATCATTTAAAATGTTTGAAGTACACTTAGGGAAATCAGTAAGCTTTTGGCAATGTTTAAATATGTTTATTTCAAGAAAGAATGAAACTTAATGTTTTAAGGATAGCTATGGGGACTGACTTGTGACCTGTGAATTGAACTCATTCTATTTGTATTTATTGTACATTAGTATTCTCTTGGATATATTTAGAAAGTCACTGGTAGTGTTTGACTGCATTTTTTTATTGGATGAAATAGGAAAAATAGCATTTGAGTGTGTGAGCATATGAGATTAAATGTCACTTTTGACAAAAATGCATGCTATCTCTGTTAGTGCTGCTCTCCAGAAGAAATTACAACTTTCTGCTTTCCTAAGTTCCTCTTTGGTGTCAATTGTTAACTTATTTCCACTCTGACAAACCTGTTATATTGTGTTATTAGAACCAAATAGCATCATTATTTCAGCACTGGTGCTTTCATTTCCATGTATGGTAAAAAAATCACTGGTCATATATACTACTTTGAATAGTCCTTAAAATGCTTTGGGATTTATATGGCTAAAGGGCACTATATAATATAAGGTTTAATAATATCTTCACCAAAGAATATTAGTTACTTTAAAAGTTACCTGAGTTTAAAAGTTACCATGGTCTAACGGTGAAACTGTACTTGTAGTAAATATGGAAAGATAACGTATTGCTTTCAGGAGGTGATTGCACATATTCTGATCCTTATATTTTCATAGCAACAATTTTTCAAATTCAACTATGGCAAGTGTACCTAAGTATAACTGAGGATCCCCTTCACCTGTAACATATTATTTAGAAAGGAAACTAAAGACGTACTGAGGTCTCTCTCACCTACCAGATATAAAGACAAGCACCTCTTATTCTTCAATTTACATGCTCTTCCTTATAGCATAGTTCTGTTGGGACCTTTGGAGTTTATATTCATTAGGCAGAGATATCCATCTGAACTGTGAAATGACTGTAGCTGTCGGAACATCTTCCTACAGACATCCCTCTGATTGTAGTATGAGATTGGAGAAAATTGATTTCATATCAATCTTGGATGCTATCAGTACTTTCTTTTTTTCCCCTTGCTCTTCTTTGTAAAGTTCAGAAGCAAAAAAAACCTTGAGAAGAAAAAGAAGCACTCCTTAGAAGAAAATTTTGTACCTTTTCACTGAGATATTCTCTCAAAAAACTGTGAACACTCAGAATTGGCCTTTCATTATGCATTGTCTAGTCACTAATTCACTCATACAAGAAAATCATGTTCTCCTGCTGTCTAAATATTTTGATTCAAGGAAGAAAAGATTCCACTGGAACGGTATAAGTTGCCAAGTGGAGATGGTTTGCAGTATGGGCTGAACAACTGCATTTATCACCTGCAAAATTGTTTTGTCCCAGTGGTCCTGAACTCTTTCATGTGTTATCTCTGTCAGAGTGTTTTGGCAGCCATAATCAACACATTATTCTTCCAGATAGTAGCAGCTTCTGTTACTGTAGTGGTGATTTTCAAACAGCTTTTCATATGTCTTTGTCCTATTTAAGAAACTTTCTCTTTCTAGGTCCTCAATCATTAAGAACTCTATTTAGACCAGTAGCATCCATTTCTGTCTATTTTTAATGAAAACAACATTTATAATAGCAGCTACAACAAATAAAGAGTTTAGGGAATACATCAATTCCTGTATAGGGAAGAATTCCTATAGCGTTTTGCTGAATTAAGATAGGTAAGAATTAGAATAAGATGGACAACTTATGTTCCAGCAAGTTTTTGGATGTTTCTTGACCTTGTATTCCTTGACAGAAACATCCAACTCAGAAGCTTCTTGCAGTATGACTGTGATGTAGATTCTCATTTAAGTAGAAGCTCTCTTCTTGCAACCATTGTATAAATAGACGTAGTAGTTAAAGTCACAAAGCTTCTACACAATTTATTTTATTTAAGCAAACACAGGTATATTTTCATCCTGGAAAAAAACAAGGCTGGCTTGTATGTCTTGAAATACATCTTGTATATTTTCCATGATCAAATGTAACGCCGGTGCTTTACCAAGTCATGATCTTAAATGTTATTGAATTCATCCTTTACCATGCCACAAATGGGCAACAATAGATGACCTGGCATTAAGTCCTTTGTAGTGTTCACATGATATCGCAAAGCATCTGAAGTCTACTTATGTGGTTTATGATGTCACAGAATTCCTGGAAAAAATTATTTCTTTGTAAGTAACTGCTGCTCATCAGTTGTTCTATATATAACTCTCACAATAGCAACCATCTGCTGGGAACTAGACCACTCCCCTCTTTCTTTTTTTTCCTTCATCATGTCAAATTAGTGTGAGGATGATTTCATATACATATGGTTTGAATACTGCTAACAAAGCCAAAATGAACTCTGAAAACCACTAAAGGAACATTTTAGTAGGCTCTGAGACACTATCCAGAAATTTGTTTTCTGTTTTCAAACTTTCTAAACAGATGAATGGTGATAGTCAGAAGTTGCATATGTAAGATAACAACCAAACAGCACAAGAAAAGGCTTGGTTTTGGACTGGAGTTGCCAACAAATCATCATTTCTGTTGTGTGCTTTGCATCTCCTTGTGTGGTAAAAGTAGCAAAATGTGGGAGGATTATGCAATTAACATTTCATGATTGCATCCCATGTAACAGTTTAAATTTGTATTGCTTTATGCTTTCTGCAAGAGTCCTAACAAAGCTTCCTATATATGGGAACTGCAAAGTGGAGATGGAATCATACTGCAAAAAGGAGTGTTGGTGTCTTGACTAAACCATGGTTCTACTCTGGAAAAGAGCTTTACAAAAATACCAGTTTGGGATTCTAGCCAATGACTTCCCAATCAGCTTCATTCATTTTTTCATTTGCATGAGAAAAAGCAGCTGTGGAGAGAAAAGCAATGGAATTTCTAATGACTAGTCCAGCCAAACCTACTTGGAACACACAAAATAAAGTTGTGGCTAGTGTATCGCGATAGACAGTACACCTAGTAGAGAAAATATTGCCATGTGCTTTTTGGAACTCAGAATCCTGAAATTATTTTCTTCTAGGATTTGAAATTTTTTTTGCCTCTGTTGGCATTAAATGGATGTGACTAAAAGCACATTTGGAAATACTGAGGTTTTGCTGCAGCATGAAACTCAAGTTTGCGTAAGAATGCTTATTCAGAAGTATCATAATTTCTTCAGCTTGTGTCATAGCAACGTTTGCTTTGTGCTTTCACCACTGGACCTGTACTGATATTTGATCTGGCTTAGACTTGTCTGCAGTATAGTGTGACTGATGCCATGTCTGTAGTGCAAAATGCCCCTAAACATCCGTTCTGTCAAGGAGAATGTCCTTAAATATTAATTCTGTTGTGGATTTTTTAGCTGGAAAAAAATAAAATATCCAGTCCTGCTTCACAGAGCTGCAAATAAAAAAATCATAACTGTCCTAGTAAAATAAGTGAGGCTGGCACTGATTATTCATGGAATCAGAATTGCTGAATAAAGTACATTTTCACAGCATATAATTTTTCTTAGTATAACTGCATTTTAAGTAAGTTTGGGAGCGTTTTCGTGCTTGACACCTTTTCCTCAGCCTGTTTATTTTCACTCCAACACTACAACTCACTTCCTCTTCAGTTGCTCAGCATCGCCTGAGGACAGCACAGCATGTGCCTCCACTCCGATGCTCATTTCACAGGATCATGAATTCCAAAATTCTTCATCCGTATAAACTAATGGTCAAAATTCTTTTCCCTCTCCCTCTGAGCTTGCCTTTATTAGGTAAAGCAGCCCAAAAGAAAATACTGCTAAGGTTGAAATTTCCTTACAGAATTTTCACCAACAGCTGCAAGTGTATGCTATTCCTGCACACTACCTTCTTGTTCACATCCCGTATGCTACCATTTTCAGGTATTCTACCACAACTGCTTTCTATAGCTGTGCTGTGGCTGAATCAAGAAACCAAGATCCAGGTTAAATACCTATGGTTTGCGGTTTTTTGTTGTTGTTTTTTTTTTAATTTTCAGCTGGATCAGTTCCCAAAACGAGTTTGGTTGTGCTGGCACTATTAAGGCTGAAAAAAAAAAATGGGGAAGTTGAAGTGGAGACAATTTAACCAAATGGTCCATATTATTCCTGTTAAAGGACTGTTCAGCTTGCAGTCTTTCTGTTAAGAGCTGTCATTTCTGGATCAATAAGACAACATCTTCCATACCTGCAATGGGCAGGCCATTTTAACATCTACAGTGTTGCATGCTAAAGCAGACTATGTGAAAAAAAAAAGGCAACATGTTGGTATATCTGGTCTGAATCACAGGATAGGCCTATATAAAAAATTACTGCAGAATAGCAGAGGAATAAAATAGAGACAAGAGAATAATGTAGACAGTATAACCAGGATGTTTTTATTACTTTTCTCAGCAGCTATAAATAAATATAGATTTAGTTGCTCACACAATAATATTGATTTATTATTTTACTACTCTATTTTTTTTGCAGGTTCAGCATTTATGTCTCGAAAACACTGTAGTCATACTTGTTATAGTTTATGAATAAAAATACTATCTGTATGCTAAAGTTTTAATATCTATAAATCTAAAGCTTTAGATATTTATAAAATGAGGATAATGAGGAGTTATTTTAGGATTAAATTTCTAACAATACCTTGATAGAACTAAACAAAAGGTGCTTTAGATACTTAAAGATAGTTTATATGTTTTTAAGAAAAGTGCATGTGTGATGGCATATGGACATTTGAAATCTAAAGTTAAATAAATGAGGGCTGTTTAAAATTTTCAGTTCTGCATTTCAAATATATTGAGAAAACCTCTGAAGCGATGCTAAGACTGAGCATTTCTAAAAACTGACCAAGAATTTCCATGTTTTAAGTTAAGGAAATGTGGCTGTAGTTATACCCAAAAAAATATATTTAAAGCCAAACATTTTATGAAAACTTTGTCGTGCCACCTAAAAATCTGATACTGATTTTGCTGACTAGAATTTTTTCATAAAAGTAATAATGCAAAAGTCTAAAGCCTTACAGGAAGTCTAGTCCTGGTTACACCGGTAGCTACCTATTGGGGAGGGGAGCAAAGGAAAAAAAAAAGAAAAAAAAAAAAGAAGAATAATTGATGTACCAATGGGGAAATTAATAACTTCTTGGAGATCAGCATTCAGTAAGTAACTTTCCCTCCAATCCAGGTGCCCTTTTCTAGTATTCCTCATGTAGTAAGACCACTTACTTTGCCAATGTACTCAGTGTTAGAGTATTTTGGAACAACCTTGATTGCTTGTGGTACAACTTGTCCAGATTAAAGTTATCGGAGTATTTGTCCAGAATGTGAATGTCAGATAAATCCTTTTGGGCTCTTTTTGCATGTCTATTGCAGGTCCAATAGCTAAATAATTGGATAGATTATTTCAGTTGCCAGATTATTGAGTTATAAAAAGTTAAATTTATTTATCCACTGAACATTGAGAGCTCTTTTTTTCTTGTCATTGTAGACACCAATGAATCAAGCCTCAAGCCGATCTCACTGCATTTTCACGATTCACATCTCCAGCAAAGAACCTGGATCTGCAACTATTCGACGCTCCAAGCTGCATTTAGTAGACCTTGCTGGATCAGAACGTGTTGCAAAGACTGGAATTGGAGGCCACTTACTGACAGAAGCCAAATATATCAACCTGTCATTACATTATTTGGAGCAGGTAAAATTGAAACAGAGTAAAACATTTGTCCCTTTACTAAATTCCCGTTTAACAATTTGCAATGTTTTGGAAAACTTGATTCCAATATTCACTTAGTCTTAGGATATTTATTGCAGGGGGTTTTTTTTTAAATCAATGAATTGATAGGTCTTCCTTTAAAATAAAATATTTTAATTTAGGGAAAACTTAACAATTAAGTGGTAAGATTATAGTAGGTATACAGGGTAGTATTTCCAAAATAGTCTTCTTGTTTTCTTTGGAATACTAAAGATATTTACAAGATTTCAGTTATATTTCTCCTAAAAATTTTCTTCATAATCTTCTTCCTCTTCCACAGCTGGGATCAGGATATATCACTGAAAAGAAAGTGTTTGGGTTTTATTTGGTTCAAGCATTGTAATATGGTAAATTATTAGGCTGTTGTCTCATGTGTTGTTTTATTCCTCTGCCAATTTAAATCTTTGACTTTTTTGAGACAGAAGTTATCTTTGGTAATGTATTTATGGAGGGACTACCATGATTGGACTTATACCACTAGAACTCATGGAAGCAATAATAATAATATTAATAATAATAAATCTCCACAAATCTTTGTCATTCAGCTGTTGTTACTGAAAAGATTTAGCCTCTTGATTTGAGGTGTACTAAAATCCCTATTCTTCTTTGTTTTTAATTTTTCCTCTTTGCAAAAGGTAAATATTGAGCAAATAGATTGCTCCTAACGAATCTTATTCATTTAAAAAAAATATTTACCTCAGACGGCAGCAGTGAAAGGCAACTTTGGAACTAAAGGTTTCCAGTAGAATTATTTGGTTAATTATGATGATTATTATTATGTGTTTTACAATAATTAGATAATTATTAAATTCATTATTAAAATTATTTTAGTGCTATATTTTTTAAAGTATATTTAAGGCTTTAATATATACCTCTCTCTGATCTACCGTGATGTTTTATATGGTTGATGTTTATGATGCTTATCAAGTTAGGGTAAGAAACACTTGGCAATAAATGAAATCTCTTTCGTGAATGTTGTGCTATTAAGTTTCAATCATTGACGATTTTCAAGTGTCCATTTCAGACCTCACACCTGTAAGAGAAATTAATTTCTTCCTAAGACTGAATATATAATATTGTTTTCACAGTACAGCAAACACTGTTCCTGTTGCTAGAAATTAATTATTTTGGGGATTCTGGTGGAGGATGCAATATTTTTTCCTAAGGCTTCTTGAAAAATTTTTATGTAAAAACATAGCAGGTCTGTGAGTCTCTCGTTGGGGGGGAGAAATAAGGAGGACAGGAGAAGAAAAAAGGCTTAACTCTAAAATTCAAATCCATACTTTTTAATTTACATTACAGTATATGTGCTATTTAGTAAAATATACAGTTGAGGAAATCATTAAGCCTGAAAATTTTGTGGGTGTGTATATGTGAAAATTCTTTAAAATAATGATTAGGAAATATAACTCTTCTACTTTCTGGGAAGAATATTTTTCATTTTTGTGTTATGTGTTTTTCTGTTAACAAAAACAAATCTCTTGGATTTTATTTAATTTATGATCAGATATAATTCATCTGTCAAAAGAAGAAGCTTAAGGTACAGCAGGTGGCAGTCAGTCATTTACTATCACATTGAATTTTTTCATGCCCCTCATTTGTTTAAATTTTACCTTGAAGAAAAATGTCTGTATTTGAGTTGTACTTAAGGGAAGTGGTAAGGATCAGTGGCTCTAAAATGGATGTCTTCAGAATCATACAAATTATACTCACGATCCCTTCTTACTTATTGTATGATTTTTATGTATTTAGCAGGGAAAAATATTGCTTTGTCATGCAACTTTTCATTCCTATTTTAGAGAAATATCATTGAAATAAGCATGTTGGATTCTGTCTGGGATTGTGTATCAATAGAAATGTTTTCTAATATTGAATAAAAGACCACCAAAAACAGTAAAAATATCTTTTTGTTCAGTAGGAATCGAACCTTACAGTGCACAAATATCTCAAAATCAGCTTATTTAAATTCTCAACTATTTAGCTATCTACTGGTGGTCTAGTGTTGATTTATGCCATTTTGAAACACTTTTCACAGTAAAATAGTCACGTTAAATTATTTGTGTCGAGATGACAATGGGAACACAGTTCTGTGTTACGACACTTGGTGTACTTGTTAACACTTGCTAAATATCCCCAGCATGTTAAAAAGGCCTTCAAATAAATCCATGGCACTTTTATTCCAAGCAGCCTCTGTGTCTAGAGAAAAATGAAGATAGCTTCATGCAGCTGATCTGAAATGATAGCGGGAATTTAGGAGTGCCTACTACCGTATCTGGGTAGCTTTTTCTGTCTGAGAGATGTAGTAGCACGTTCTGGAATTACAACTGCAGTGTAACTGTGCATATGTAGATGTTCTTTGATGATACAAATATAGAGGATTCTGGACCAGATTTAGAGTTGCAAATTAACACTTATACTGCCACATGATTTGACATTATAATGGAATTATTTCCCCAAAATAACAGGGTACAATGTTCTCACTGCTTTAAGGAGTATGTTTGTTAACCATCATTTAACGTGTGTTCCTTTTAGGGAATGTTGAAAGATTTTATCCATTAGTGAGGAGTTGCTGCCCATATTTACCAAAGGTGTTTTGTTGTCTTTTTGGTGGTTTTTTGGTTTGGTTTGGTTTTGTTGGTTGGTTGTTTTTTTCTGTAAGGACCAGAGTTTAAGCTTCTAAACTCTGCTAGAAATGAAAAGTAGGATGGGAGACATAAAAAAAGACCTCTGAAGCAGGCATATCTCTTCAGAGCATGTGATATGCTAAACAGGGTATCATATGATATAGGTGTACCTGACAGCTCTACTTCTGCAACTGATGCACCCCAAAATCCCCATCTCTTGAGCGTTCTCTGAGAACCTGATGGCATGAGGTACTGGTGCAAATCTTTTCCTTGCACGAGGGATGTGGACAGAAATGGGACTCTTGGGCACATTTCAGACCATGTCAGAACCACTTTGTGAGTCTTGCGCTTTCCTTTGTGCTTAACAGCGTTTCCACGTGTTTCAGTGAAGTTATTTCTGAGTGATTGTACCTGCTCTATGCTATTATGTTTCATATAGGGTGCAATTTTACAGAAAGTGACAAGAGTTCTGACAGAAACTTGTTGACCGGTTCAAAATGAAACTTTCTGCTTTAGTGTTATTATTAAGCGTAGAACTGACAGTATTTTTTAAAAAAAGAGAAAACCCCTTTTTATATCAAAAAGATAATAACACCTTCTTAAATGAGACAATTTTCTGATTATCTCATTTGATGCCTCTTAGAAAATCCAGGTTCAGCTTCTGTACAGGTGACCTTTCTCACTTTTTCAAGAATATTACTTTATTCTCCTTCAGATTCTCCTCTTTCTATTCCAGATTCCTTGATTGGATCGTAAAGGTTGATTTAGCGATTAAGGTGAGGTTTTACTAATGGGACTTTAGGTTAAAATCATCTGTGTTATGTGACTGTCACATGACAGTACAATGGGTTCTGCATCATGAGGGCTGGTCCCAGCTTGTCAGCATTAGTGTGGGAGGGTTCAGACTGTACCTGGGCTACAGGCTTCCTGCATGAACTTCAGAAAAAATGAACTTCCCTGTAACAAAGCTCCCACTTATAATGGCAATAACATATCTTCTCTCTGGCTCTTTTCCCATCTTATCTATTCCGATTATAGTCTCTGTGTGGCAGAGGTTGAGAATGTGCTTATTAATGTATGTGCTAGACTACTATGAGGTTTCTATGCAATATTATAAACCAACAAAGCTTTAACATGTTTCTGTATAACAAGTTGTAACACATGAGATTTGAAAACCTTGATCCAGGAATAGGCTTCCAGATTCTTTTACAAGATAGTAATTTTCTTATTATGCATTTGTGTTTCTCAGGGTTGCTAGTGTAAAATTATAGTTTTAACTTTTAACTTTCTGAAGAACATTAAGAAAAACTAATGCCACAAAAATTGCTACTAAATTTTCTAAAATAGCAATTTTTGTAAATCTAGCATAAACAAAATATACACTGGTATGTAACATTTCTTAAAGAAAAACAGCTCCTAATCATTTAGGAGAGCTTGCAGAACTCGTATAGCTAAAGTTTTTCAGTACAGTGCTTGGCCAGATAACAGTTCAAATCTTTTATATCAGAGGACATCATAGGGTAATCTAGCTTTTATTTAATAATTAGGTCCCATAATGTAAACAACTGAGGAGAGAAACTGAGAATAGTAGGTGTACAATTTCCTTTTTGGCCAAGGCATATGTATCCTAAACAGAATCATTTCTTTCCAGCAGTACATTGTAATCATGCACGCTTTTATTTGTGCTTTACTTTCCAAGACATTTTCTCAGAAATAAATGTATTGGCCCGTCTAAGAAGCGTGTGTTTTAAGAATGTGTAATTTTTAAGGCATGCTTTAGCAAATATTGAGGAAGTTTTTACTTTAATACTATCCATATTTTATTGTTATAACAGAAAATTATGAAGAAGATTTTCAGTACGTTCCTGTGTCTTGGAAAACCTGTGGGTTTATCGTGTTCAGTTTCCATGTTGCTGAGAGACTGTAAGGCCTAGGGTATGATAAAATTTAATGTATTTGGTCTTTCAGGTCCAGCTCCTACAAAGACATATAAACATGCTGAAATTTAACCTGGAATTCTTTCAATAAAGCCAGTGGGTTTGCAGATAACAGTGTGGTGCAGAAGCATCATTTTGTTGTGTCAAAAGTTCCTGAGCAGATTCAATTTGTTCTTTTTATATGTCAAACATTAATAGACATATACATTTAAAAGTCTTTTTTTTTTTGCTATTGTTTCAGGTAATAATTGCCCTTGCAGAGAAAAACCGGTCCCACATTCCTTACCGAAACTCTATGATGACCTCAGTACTAAGAGACAGCCTGGGAGGAAACTGCATGACTACCATGATAGCAACACTTGCTATAGACAAAAGAAACATAGATGTACGTTTTTTCTATCTATCTTGAACAAAAATCTTGTCGCTTCTCTATAGATCCTGCTCTTTTGATTTTTAGTTTAGATTGCAATCAAGTGTGTAAGCTTTTATTCTTATCCTTTTAAAAGAACATTTTAATTTTGTTTCTAAGACGTAATTTTATCAGTGGAAATTGCTGTAGGATAGAAAGAAATCCTTTAGGAAATATGCTTTTCTCTAAGTCATATCAAGTAGCAGTTGGGAAATTACTTGCACCTAGTAATGAACTACTCTTTTTTTTCAATTTACTGATTTCCTAGTGAATAAATTTTTCAGTTATAAAAGTGCATTTCCACTGAAAACCTTGGCAGAACTTCTGTTAGGCTTCTTTGGAGTCAAGATTTTGTAGAATATGGTAGGCAAAAGGAGAGTTCACTAGGAAAGAAAGGGAATTGCATGGGGTAATTTGGGATTTATGGAAATTTTTCAAATATTTTGTGTCCTGTCACCAGTTTCCTGTGCTGGAATTATGCGTAATAATGTTTTCTTCTCTTTGTTTACAGACAGGTGTGTAGTTTTTATTGAAGGGTTGTAGTGAATGGGGCTACATCTGGCTGGAGACTGGTCTGCAGTGATGTTCCTGAGGGTTCAGTTCTAGGGCCAGTTCTTTTCAATACATTCATCAATGATCTGGATGCAGGAGTTGAATGCCCCATTAGCAAGTTTGCTGATGATACCAAACTGGGAGATGCTGTCGACTCTCTTGAGGGGAGACTCTCTTCTCTCTTGAGAAGGCGTTGCAGAGGGATCTAGATAGATTGGAGCATTAGGCTGTGATAAATGGGAAGAAATTTAACAAGTGTTCTGCACTTACCATGGAGTAATGGTGTGCCTGGAAAGTAGCCTGACAGAAATGGACCCAGGAGTCTCGGTCAGATGAGCAGTGAGCCCTGGCAGCCAAGAGGGCACCTCAGCCAAGAGGGCACCACACCCTGGGGTGCATCAAACGCAGCACAACCGGCAGGTCAAAAGAGGTGATTATCTTGCTGCCTGCCATTGTCACCTTGAGCACGGTGTGCAGTTCTGGGCCACACTGGTTAAGAAGGATGTGAAGGTCTCAGAGCTCAGCCAGAGGAGGGCAACAAAGCTGGCAAAAGGCTGGAAAAAATTTCCTGTGAGGAACAACTGAGGAATTTGGGCTTGTTTAGTTTGGAGCAAAGAAGACTGAGGGTGATCTCATTGCACTCTACTGCTCCCTGATGAAAAGCAGAGAGGGAGGTGTTGAGCTCTTCTCTCTGTTATCCAGTGATAGAATGTTTGGGAATAGTTCAAAGCTGTGCCAGGGGAGGTTTAGGCTGAACGTTAGGAAGAATTTCTTTGAGAGGAATGGTGAAACACTGGACCAGGATGCAGAGGTGGTTGATGCCCCAAGCCCATCAGTATTTAAGAGGTGTTTGGACAATGCACTTAACGATGTGCTTTAACTTGGTCAGGCAGTTGGACTAGCTGATTGCTGTAGGTCCCTTCCAACTGAAATAGTCTAGTCTGTTTTATTCTAAAATATGTAGCAATGTGAATACATAGAACACTGCACAAAGCCATTTAAAATCTATTTATTTCCTGATTTTCCTAATATAAAAGCATTCTAATATGAATAAACAAGAAAAGAAAAACTATTTAGTCTGACTGTTTTCTGAAATACAGTGGAAAGCATTCTCCTCAAACTGTACTTCATCTAGTCTACTTCATAGACTTTTTTCTTTAGAAAACTGGACTTTGCTCTTAAATGGAAACATTGTTCAGACTTGCAAACATGTAATTATGCAAGCATATTGTCTGGTTGCGATAGCAGTTGGGTAAGTTTGTTAATTTTATTTTAAGCTCGTGAGATCAGAACTATTTTATGTATCAATTCATCAGATGTGTATGTCTCACATTGTGTTCTAGATATATCTTTTGGAAATATTTATTTCAAGCAATTATGCAGAATAAGCTACTGACAATTTTCATATTCTTGCTTTAACATACACAATTTGTACAACAGATCTTATTCTTTGGCACTCCCAAAAATTAAAAAAAAACAGAATACCTTTCTTGCTCCCCAAAATCTGATCTGTCCAAATAATATAGATGGATGATAAGCTAGTATGTTCAAATAAGATAAACAGATGATAAGTCAAATACTAATCATTAGAAAATGCAGAACCAGGATAGCTGCATGAGTTATTATCCATACTTACGTCAGGTTTGCACGTTGGTTTGTTTTTTTCTATACATTTCATTCACAAACAATGCACAAGACAGAACTGTCTTGAATTGAAGTTGCATAATAAAAGCCACTTTCTCAAGGACCTAGTGTTTCTTATAATAAAAACAATGGAGCAGAGAATCCAGAGTAAGAAAGGGCACTCATATGAAGAGGACAGATTATTATCCTAGAGAACTAGATTATATTCCTATTTCTACCAATGAGTTTGTACAGATTTTTTTTGGGTCACAACATTACATTTTTTTGTGCTAGTTTCTTGGAGTGCTTGGATGAAGATGTTGATTCTGAATTGTAGATATATTACTCAATATAGCTGTAACTGAAGCGGAATGGAAGCTGTTTTGAACAGAAGATCATAGAATGACAACAATTGCATATAATTTTTTGATAATTTTGACTTCTGTTTCCATTCTGTTAAGTGTAATCATTCCACAAACTTGCAGAAAAGAGGGTTAATTTATTAATTTTTGTAAAGCTCTGAGGTGCTGTGATGATAAGCATGGTAGAAAAATGATTAGGAAATTAGATATCTGACTTGATTACCATTTTGATGGCATAGAATAAACAAATTTTAAGCTAACATATTGAACACTGAGAATTGAATTGATTAGCTACTCATTAATTTAACATATGCTGCACACTAAATAGGGCAAAGAGATCTAGTAGAAATGTATGTATGTGTACTGTGCATATAACTGTACTTACAATATGTACAGAACTTAATTAAAATCACATTGGCTGATCATCATTGCACAGGAATGGCAGAGGCAAAAATAGAGCCCAGCTAATACTGTGTGCAACTCTCTTAATTGTAAGGCCTTCCTTTCCTTTCATTCTCTGTGTATATATATTGTGTCTTTAGCAAAAAACGTCTTTCCTCATGGTACCCTTATTCAGGGTTCCAAATCCAAACCTCCAAGCACTTAAAGAGACAGAAGTCATGTGGAAAAAGGAGTGCATGAACATAGCATTTAAACTGGTATTTTCTTATATTGGAGGACTGAAAACTGCAGAATTACTTTGATTCTGAAAATCAATTCTATTACAGTAGTAAATTAAGTTAGAGGCTATGTATAAATTCTCTTTTAAATGCAGGCTGCCACATCCCATAAGATTTTATCATACAGTTTCTCAAGCATCATTTGAATTTCTAATACTATGGCCTAATAGTCTATGTTTTATTATTTGACTTAACTGGAGACAATTGCTGGGGTTTTTTTCATTAAATATATAAGTCTTTTAGCAGGGTCTGGCATTTAAATATCAGCTGATTTGGAATGAGAGAACAATACTTATAAGGATCTTTGATTTCTTTCTGTGCCCTAGATGGGAGTGCACACTGGCTGTCACAGAGTCTCCCCAACCAACTCATTCTTGTATCTATTTTTTTTTCTGCCTTCCATTCCAGCTGCTCCCCATCTTAGCTCATCTGACAGATTTTTATCTGTTATCACAGTTCCCCTGTATGCCTCCCAGTTACAAGTCTCCTGGCTTGTTTCTCAATTGTCCTTGACTTCCACTATTCTTCCCTTCATCTCTTTTCCCATCTTCTTTCACATAAAATTACCTAGTCTCATTTGCACAAAAAAACCAAAAAAACAAAAAAAAACCCAACCAATGAAAAAAAAAAAGAAAACCAAAAAACCCAAGCAGAAAAAATAAAAAGCAAAACCAACTTTTAGTTAGTTTTCTCTTCCTCTCATCATTCAAAAATTACTACCTTCTGAGCGGCACGGCTTTGTTATCCTATAGTGCCAGCTGGGGACTTACCTGAAACACAGATGGTCAGGCTGTTAACTGGATCAATAAAATATATACTATGGTTTAACAGTTTTATATGACCCTGTCATTGATGTGCAAATCTAATTTGCCTTGAATATTGTTATATTGGAATATGAAATGATAGAATATTTCTGTAACACAGTCAAAAAATAGAAACATAGTGTAATGGCTTCATTAGCAGTCTGGTCTACTTACTTGATGCAAAGGTAATTGGAATTCTCTCATCTCTCTTTTTAATTTTTCTTCCAGGAATCTATATCAACCTGCAGATTTGCACAGCGAGTTGCTCTTATTAAGAATGAAGCAGTTCTTAATGAAGAAATTGACCCCAGATTGGTGAGAGTTGTCTGGGGAGGGAAGGAGATTGCTTGGTTTAGGTTTTATTAGTCAATAGCAGTCAAATTGATGTTGGGGATTTTATACTGAAACATCCCATTAAATTGTTTTCAGATGCAAGCTCCAACTTTTTGTTCATTAAAATAACTGCCACTTGAATTTTTTTCTTTTGGGCACAATTATAATTAAGTGGATCTTTATCAAATCTCTAAAGGATTTCTCAACTCTTAAAGCATCTGGGGAGAAATGGTCACTTTCATTATCATTTTCCTGTTGTTTTTTTCAGAGTGATAATTTCTAAATCAGTCACAGATCACTGGATGGTTCTAAAACTCTTTAAAAATATACTAGGATTGCTGGTCACTTGATGAAGGCACACAGCTACACTGAAACAATTTGTGTATTAAAAAGCTAAGAAACATACTGATACCGAGTCCTTCCTTGAAATTGATTCAAGGAACGTTTTAGATGGGAAGAAAGAGCTCTGTGAAGTTACTATCAGGAAAAAAAAAGGAAGACAAGCAAAGGAGACAGAAAAATCTAATTATATAACTAATGATTTCATTCATTGTTACTTGATGGTAATTAGCATATTTCAGTTACTATTAATAATTGTGCTTTTATTTTTTCTTGTCTCTTGTCCTTGAAGTTCAAAGGGAATAGAAGATCCTTGTCACATTTTCAGCTGGGGTTTTTTATTATTTATTTTATTTTTCTTTCCAAGCCATTTCTAATAGCAATAGCATCACTGATTTAAAAAAAAAAAAAAAGCCAAAAAATAAACTCAGTAGGCATTGAACAGCTTCTTCATTTCTATCTGTCTGTTCTTTTTTGCTTTTCTACACAGACTTTCTAGTAGCAAATCATGCAAAACATTTCTTCCATGGCCCCAGAAACCTTTGATTGAGGTAAAACACATGCAGGCTCCTGAACATTTACTACGTCCTGTGGAGCTATACTCCACAAGTTTGGTATGTCTCGCTCTGCAGGATCATTTAGCAAGTAGAGCAAAACTGGACTCGTGAGAGTTAGAAAACCATCCCCTCTTGTGAAAAAGGCAGGGGAACTCAAGTACATTGAACTTATATGGCCCTGTGGTCATTACAGAATTTGTTGGCCATCTTAAGTAAATTCCCAGGGTGCAACCCTATTATTCAGTAGAGTGCTGGATTTAAGATTTTTTTCATAAAAATTGAACACAATTTATTGGCAGTATCTATAATCTGTAAGTTGAATGCATGCTTTATAAAGGGAGTTCACAATACCTCTTGGTAGATCTGAGTTAAGTCAGATTGTTGTGTAAACTTTATTCTTCATAATGGATAATTCCTGACTTTTTATCTTACTAAGAAGATGAATTTGTACCTGTTGTACTTTTAACTCATCTTTGAACCTCTCTCACTCATGGCTAAAGGGCATAGTTTAAACTGAAAATTAAAGTACTGAATTAAACCTCATCTCTTCTGGCATTCATGTAAAAATAGAAATGAAGTTATTTTGCTTCTGTAGATTTTTGTTTGTCTTAATAATACTTGAAAATGAATCTTTTATCCATATCCTGAAATCAGTATTCCTGGTGTTGTCCGATTGAAGTTAATCATCCTACCAAATTTGAATATTGAACAGAGATGTTACTGTGATTCAACTGTCTGCTATTTTACACTCTAGCCCTAAATTTAGTTTTCTTGACTCAGTAGCTGGCACAAACTACATCAGAGTGTGGCACGAAAATGGGGCAATGTAAAATTAGGGTAAAACGTTTGGCCTGCAATATTCTCTAAGTGTTCTTGCAACTTCTCTAATTAATAGTCATCACTTTAATAGACTATTAAATAAAACATTATGTTAGACTTTCATACTTTATTGTACAAAATAGGTTAACTATAGGTTTAAAGAAATAATCATATGCATGTTTAAAATAATTTCATTTTTAAAGTAAAATATTTAGGAAGTTATGATTATATTTAACCATTGAAAGAAATAGAAATGTTTGAAGGACTTTTAACATCCAATGAAAATATGTGTCATCAATTTCAACAATCTCATTTCTGGAAAGCATGTGCAATCAAGAGTGATTAATTTTTCCTTGAAAACATTCTTCTCTTGGAAACTTATTTTGCACGTGGAACCAGTGTATGCATACCCACCTAAAAATATCACTGGACTACTGATACATTTGAGTTGTATAAAGGGAGACTTCATTAAATGATCAACCATAAAGTATCCAAGAATGTGCTCATTCATGTCTTTAAGACAGGTATTTGCGTATTGCCCTGCTTTGTAGAATTTGGCTTTGACAGTTTAATGGTTAGTAAAATTTGGTTTTATACAGACATTTATTCCCAAAGTACAGATTCCAACAATGACTTCCTAGAATTTAAAAATCCAGGTCAGTTTTCCAAGTAATATTCTTACATTACTATTCATTAATACAGTTTAATTCCATTATGTCGCTTTATGCCATCAGTTCATTGCTGGCAACTGATGCATCCTACAAGTATAGTATGCTCTAATTCTACTAATAGCAAAATGCCACATGTAAAAGAAAAAAAGTTAAGATTGAAATTAAGGTAATGTTCTGAAACTTCTGTTTCTATAAGGGAAAGCAAAAAAAAAAATCACTTTTGTTCTGTAGTTGCCCTTTCTATAGCAAAGATGTCAGTTCTTAAATGTTTTCATTATTAAGAGTCAAAACTAATAAGTCAGAAATGCTCTTTGTATTCCTATGTCAAATTATATGCAAAAAATCTTTTGAACTCTTTCTGTACAGCCATGTCTTCTAACACAAGAATTTACTGAATTTGGATGACTGTTCTTGGGTTTGTAAATGGAAAAAGAGAATAAAAAAGGTGCTTGGAGTACTTAAGGCATTTCAACAGTTTTTAGAAAAGACATCTTTTAAAAAAAGAGAAAACTAAAGTATAATATGTATCTAAACTCAGCCTTCTACTGCAAAAATCATAAACTAGCTATTAATTTGTAGGTGATGCTTGGTTTGTGCCTTGCTGTTTGTAGATGATTGTCCAGCTGAAAAAGGAAATCCAGGATTTGAAGGATGAGTTGGCGCTGGTGACTGGCAAGCAAAGAACGTCAGAGCTTTCCCAAGAAGAGCTACTTCAGTAATGTCTTACATTGTTTTCATTTTCTTCTTTTATTATACTTTTCATCAGTTTTTTTATTGGCATAAATATTTAAATTCATCTCAGAGTTTTAAACTTCCATGAGTGAATAATAAAGTGGAGTTAGGTGCCAGTTTAGAATGGCAGATTTCCATGAAAAGCTCTATGAGGCTGCTGGCTGTGTTTTTGCAGCCTCAGCACTGAGGAAGTGAAGTAAAGTAAATGCAAAGGATGGGAATGCCTGTCAAATGCCAGGCAAAAAGAAGTGTTATATAATAGGGCAGAATGAAAAACAGTCTCTCTCAAAACTGGATATGAAATCTGAGTAGAGTTCAAGAAATATCCTTGTGCTGAGAAGTATCCTGCTGCAGTGTTAGTTTGACATAAACCAAAAGAAATCTCACATTTCTGATCCATGATTAATCGTCTTAAAAGCCAAATATTCTTTTTTTTTTAACTAAACATGCGGTTGAAATATAGTATTAATTCACGTAAATATTGTAACATTCTGCAGCTTTTGGTAACAGATCAGTACTGCATATAAGAACTTCCTATATATTATGTATTTACTTAGGTCTAAATGTTGACAATAACTGAACTTAATTTCCAGACTTGAAAAACTGATTCTGCAGTATGGACCTATTTAGTTACTATACTTCATCTCTATAAAGAAAGTAGTAACTGCCTAATTTTGTTTGATTAGTACATTAACAGTAACCAAATTGAAGCTGTGAGAATATTTAGTCTTTAATTTCTATAGAGACTGGTCCAGAAGACAACTACCAGTGCTAAAAATTTCCCCTGACATACAGGAGAGTCTGGAGACATGAGGACAAGCTGCTACCTTGGACCTTGAATTTCTCATGAAGATTGTTGTCATTATTAATCATTTACATCAGCAGTTATTAGTATATTCTCCTAACCAGAAACATCCCTGCAGTTCCTACTGACTTAATATATATTTATCATCTGCCCAAACATGTGAGAGTCAAATGCACAAAAAACATTAGAGTACCCCTAGATCTGACCAAGACTAGCCACAGAAAGAAAAGTACTTTTCTTTTTCATTATATGCAGAATTAAATGCCTTTATTAGTTAGTTTCTTTTTACACTGGCAGAAGGGTAAAAAGAAACCCTTCTTTTTATCCTTCTGAAGATTACTGGTTTTCAGTGATTTTATTCAGACATACTTAAATAATCTATATATTAGTTTAAATAAGTGCTTTCCTAACATTATTATAAAAATCTGTCACATGAATTTTCCACTGTGATCTTGTTTGCTGCTTAATTTGTATAGAGAAACTGGGGTTTTGAAAATCATTTGGATTTTATAAGACCACACTCACAAATCTTATTTCCTAAGCCTTTTACCTGACTTTTTGCCATGGAAGTGGCAGTCTTATAAGTAGGAATGGGTTATAAATTGTAATGGATTAATGGTTGATTAAATATTTTACCATCATTATGAAAAAGAAAACTAGGAATGTACCATCTGCATACAATTGCATTATAGCATACATCTGGGAGGCCTGGTTTCAGAAATGTGATTAGAAAGTGTGTTAGTTGTATGTTTTTCCTTTTTATCTATGTAGTACAATGTATAGTGCATTGCACTGTCAGAAAAGGTTTCTCCTGAGATCATAACAAGGAATTTTGCATCCCATTACTCCAGAAAGAAGCGAGGTGGAGACTTTAATGAGTTTCTACCTGTCCTAAGTCTCATAATGAGAAATAACTTTCAAGGACCTCAGCTGCCTTAGGTCAATGCAAAATTTCAAGGTTTCTGAATTTATTATTTATTTATATTTACTCAGGCTCATGTAGCATATGTGCTCATTGTTTCAAAAATAAGTTCTTTTTGGGAACAAATGCTGTGGAATTAAGATATAGAACAGCACTTAAGTACTGCTGACTGGGATATAATAGTCTTCCTGAGGATAAATACTAAACAAGAAGGGCATCAGACAATTAACCTCATCAGTCATCAATGCCATATAATGGTAGTTTTCAGGGATCACTTTCTTAATATGATTTAAAGTGAAAAAAAAAGAAAGAATTGGACATACAGAGTTTTTTCAAACAGGGAGGCAAAGAGAATGCTAGAGAATAACTGTCACATACAGGAGTCAGACTGGCTTGTTAGTGCTTTGGACTGCAGTTGAATGGAATGTTGAAAGCTAAGTCAATCTTTTCTAGAACAATTCCAGGGAGGGAAATATCAAATGTCAGAGTTTATGAGTTTTGCATTTGTATGTGTTCATGCAAACAGAGTGCTCACAGATAAACAGCTGATGTGGCTCAAGCACCCAAATGAAAATATAATGAAATGATAGTATAAAAAGCCACTACTTCAGTGAAAGCATCTTTTTGTGGTTTTGAACATTTATACTTTTTCAGCTTGCTTTCATATGGCAATAACATTTGTGACCACGCTGATTTACATGTCTGAGCTTGAGGTCCATAAATGTTCTGAGCATTTGTGACAATCAGCTGATAGCATCTAAGTGTTCTGTCTCCAGTTAGAGTCTATCTATATATAACACAGCAAATCTTCATGACAGTTCTGTTTATTGGGACTGGCCAATTGAGTTTGGAGCTACTCATTATCTGGAGAGTTTGTACACATGAAAGAATAAATATACAAGTGAGTAGTCCAAACAGAAGTATGGACCTGGATAATGGCTCATAATATCATGATTGACTATTAGTGGAAAATCTCTGTGTTGGGATTCGCATCTAGTTTGGCATCTATAATGAAAGCTAAATAATATTATTTATCAGGAACCATACAGATCAGTTTGTTATGACAGGCAGAAGAAGAAAAGAAACATGGTATAGGTGATACTGCAACATAATGTGTTGTGGTTTATTTCAAGTGGCCACCCAAGAACCGTTCTTAAGGGACTAGTATTGTAGGGGATTCTTTTATTATTATTGTTTTTATCATTGGTGCTTTTTTTAATATATCACAGAGGAAATTCTAATATAGGTCATTATGGACTTCAAATCCTACTTAGACATTTTTGCTTAGGATATCTTCTGTTTAAATTTAAATAAACTGTATCTCAACATATGTGTACATATATATGTATTATATCTATATAAATAATTCAAGTTTATAGTTCTTTTCCAAATTCTTAGACTTTGGCCAATGTCTAACTGTGGTTAATTTTATTGCAAATAATTGACTTGTAAGGAGAAGTGTTACAAAGGATGGTCTTGTAAAAAATGGATGTGTTTTAATTCTTCTTTTTCTGATTCATCATACATATTTTAACAGAGGTCACAGCAAAATTAATCTGCTGAAAGTATTCTGAGGCTCGGTTGTTTTTTTTTTTTATTCTTTGATGCTGAGCACAAGTGGTCAGAGGTACAAAACATGTCAGTGAAAGACTCCATGCACCGAGTATACCCTTATTTTTTTGTCCCACACAACTCTTTATCTCAGGCACTTTTCAGTAGAAGACAGATGCCAAACTGAGAGTGAGTCCAGTGGTACATGTGTTGATCCAATATTTTTTTAGTTTAACAAAATGCTTGTGGTATTGCATAGGTTTTTTTGCTCTCTACATATGTTGCAGGAATTAAGTGTTAGTGATTGCCCAGGAAATAAGTGTTAATAATATGAGAAAATTATATTTTGTGTGTTTCTTGACTTATTAAGTCAAGAAATGCTGAACATGTCTTGCAATAATGAGCTTCATTCCACTTGTTTACATTGAGAGCATTCAAAATTAAATTGGTGGGCTGCTCAATGCAGTTGAAATTGTTTAATATTTGCAGGTAACATATGAATAAGCTGATTTTCATTCTTGATTGGTTTTTTCCTCAGTTAAATCAAAGAAATGTCTTCAGGGATTTTTTTTTTTTCATTTATTGGAAGAAAAACATCTGTCAAAGAGGCTTTCCTCATAATCACTGCAATGTCACATTACCATTCACTAAGTTTAAAAAAAAAAATGGAGAACAAATGCTCTTTACTTTTCTTGGGAATGGTAACTATAATATGATGCAGCTTACCAGTCATGTAACTAAAACTACAGCTGTCTGGAATTCAGAGTTCTGTGTTAAATTGTGACTATTTGAATTACTGTGTCATATTTTTGATTTTTTTTTTCTCATAAATGTTAAACAAAAATGAATTCTTCTGCTCTCGTTTTGTTTGCCTAAAAAGCAAAGCTTAAAAAAATTCAGCTAGACTACATAAGTGGTTCAGAATGTAGTTCATAAAATGCTTCCAAAATCTGAATTGCTTGCTTTGGATCTTACCTTCTACTTCCTCAGCAGTAAAGGGCTGATCTAAATATTTCTTCGAGCTGGAGAATTAGTTTCTTATTTAAGGGAAAAAAAATTAGAAAAGGAGCTCCTTGAACTATTTTTAAAAAGTAGAAAATAACATCATACATCTCAAATACAAGGAAATTGTACTCTTTCAGGCTTCTGCATTATGCTTTAGAATAGAATTAAATTGCCTTCAAATGTTTTTGTTTTCAGGTTTTTTTGTGTTGTATGCCAAAAGTAAAAGGGAAAGTCCTTTTTGTTTGAATCATTTGGGATTTTTTAAAAAATAATATAAATGAGCTTACTAGCAATTTACAGAGTGTGTCCAGAAAGTCAGGATTTCAAATCAAGGTCCTATGTTCCAGAGCACCCACGCTTCCAGAGCCTTTGCCAGTTGGAAATCTCTAAGAACAGGACCGGAAGTACTGGCTTAGCGCTTTAATTTATTAATAACTTTACCTTATTTCTTTCAGATACATATGTTATTACAGAAGCTTCTATTTTTTACTTCAACAGTCATATACTGTTCATATTACTCAAGTCCTGGAGATGTCATTATTTCTGTCTTTCATTTTTCTGTTTCAACATTGTGACATCTGTATGCTATCACAGTATTAACAATATTGCACTGTTGTACAATATAGAGCTTTAACAGTTACTCGGCTAAGCTGCTGAACAAACGGCTTCCTTTAAAAAGCAGAGCGAATGTTCTTCTTTGCTGATGTCAGTGTTCAATTTCATTTGCAAGGTGGAAGAAATAAAGGCATGTCATCTTGCCTTTAGTCACCGCAGCTTTGCAGACCGTACATCTGTGTAGAAGTTAGCAGATTGACGGACGTGAGCTGTGTAGGCAATATTCAAGAGAAAACAAGCTACCTTAAAGTAGTCTTAAAATGTCTCATGTTAACTGCTTTCTTAGATGCCTGATTTAGAATGCTATTTAATCAATGTATTTTTGTAGAGGACATTTTTTCTCTTAGATGTTATGAAATCTGTAACAACAGCACAGAAAACTCAGATTCCTAATGCAAGTACCTAAGCTACGTACTTAAAGTGTAAGTAATTTTCTGTGATCCTGCTTTTTGTTCCAAGGCTCCTCAAAGTAGGGAAAAAGTCTTATTTAAACTGATCACCTTTTACATTTAAACTATTGCGAGATAATGAACCGTGAAGTCCTTTTCAAAGGGTAGGAAGTTTGTTTCAGCATGGGGGTGGGAGGGAGGTAGACAATGTACTGTCCTGTTTTTTAGTGTTCAAAATTATACCAGTCATCTAATGTCATGTGGTTTCAACAATAATAGTGAAATAAACTCATATTAGTGAGGTGTATGGAGAAAACATAACATAGCTTCAGTTGATTATTTAGATGTTTGAAAAAATCTTGGAGCCAATTTTCAAATATATATGACCAAAAGTGATCATAGAAGCTTTTTGAATCTCATTGAAATTCATTGAATATTTGGTCAGCTGAGTTCTTCTGAAAGTACCACTAAATACCTGTTTGAATCTTTTGGCACTTTAAATGTTTTTTGAAAGTCTCTTTCTTTTGAGCTTATACATCTAATTAATAACCTGTATACAGGGTTTTTTTAAAACTACTTCTGTCTTCTGTACTGTAGGATTATCTTGGTATTCATCCGTGTGAGTAGTTTTGGCTTCTTTGAATAGCTATTATGCTTGTCCTATGTCATTTCATTTTATTTCAAGTTCTTCCTACCTCGCAGATATTTTTATTTTTTTAATTGTGATAAACTAAAGGTTAGTTTTCTCTTGCTACTTTTAGATATACTCCAGTGATTAGAACATAACTGCTGTTATGGCCGCAAGTATTAGCTGGCAGTGAGTAGCATTCCTTTATGTATGCACTTTTGGGTTGTTTTTATAAAGTGCTGTTGAAGAAGGAAATCATCTACTCAGCAAGCTACTTGACATGTTTCTTCTCCGCAAAAAAATATTGCTTGTGTAGAATTACAGGCAGTAGGCACCTTTCTCCCTCATAAGCCAATCTTGGTCTTTTTATTGTCCAATCCAAATCACCTCTTTTCTTACTGATACAAAGATTTAGAGCTGCGTGCATTTCATCATTGAAATTAATGATTTTCAACTGTGTAGAAACTCATCTTACATCTGTTTGCCACATGGTAGCCATCTAATTCAGAAAAATCTCCTGTAATAAGCAGTTGCTAGAGCACTGTATAGATATTTTTTAAAACTGTAGAAAATCTTCCAGACTGTAGAAACTCAAGACACTCAAAGACTTACTGCTCTTACTACCCTGGTCTAAGACTGCACCAAATCAATGCAGTCTATACCAGGGCTATGATAATAAAACTATTCTATGAAATATCTGCAGAAGGGATAGTACAAAGGCTTATGTAACTGCTTCCACTATTTAGTTACCTTAATTATTATTATTTCACCCAGGACTTAGCACAGTTTTGTTAAGTGAGAGGTAAGCACTTATTTCTGGATACAGAACACAGCATTATCCTCTGTATATGTCAGTTATGCTGTCATGTGCACTACCTGTTAGTAATGTATAACAATTCTTATCAGGGCCAGCTGGATGTATCCTGTGTACTTTTACCTTCTGTCTTTTCATTCACAACAGTGCCTGGAAATACCTTCCCTTTTTTCCCTTATCTTCTATAGCATTATACATAAAATCCACTCCTTTGAATCTCCATGGTCTTCTCATACTTATGCACACTTGAAGCTGACTTAGCTTCAAGTTAGCTGTTCTTAAATGTAATAGTCATTCTGCTTCAACTGTCACACATTTTTAAAATTTCATGGATTCATAAAATTTGTAGAGATGTGGAGTTCCTACTTAAGCAATATAGACATCATTATTAAACTTAATGATAATTTTCAGAATTAATGTATTTTTTAAAAAAAATTCATATCAATTATGTTGCCAATAGGAAAACTATTGCAAAGTTAAGGTAAAGAAAATTCTTTAATTAAAACAACCTCTCTGATTACCACAAGTGCTTCATTAGCTGCCTTGTTAGCAGCCTATGTTTCATAAACTTGGATTTTCGCTTGTGACAGAGTTCACAGCTGACACACAAAATTAATTGTTATTTAAGTGAACTTAATTTTGATACATAGCATACCATGTCAGTGATCAGGGGCTAAAAGGCAAGTTCTCTCAGAAATGAATCATGGCGCATAAAGCAAGGTCAAAACAAGTCCTTCCAAATTTGTGTTTTGAGACTGTGCATCCTCCAAGCTATTGAGAGCTCCAAACTTTAAAAACATACTCAGTTGGATGGGAGTGCTTTTCTGATATATTTCAGCTGTGTAATTTGCATCCTGGTTCATCCAAACAAACGACTGATTCAGAAGCAGATTTAAAAAAAAAAAAAATTGATGCATGTTATTTAATGAATGGGTAAAAGTGAAGTAGCACACTGCTCATTTAATCATTCTGCAGTTGTGCTATCAGAAAAATTACATGGAATCTGCAGTAATGTGGGTAGAAAGGTTTCGTGATTTATGTGTGGTCTAAACAGTAAGCAGTCTTCATTAAAGAATTTCTGAAGGGTGGAAAGTAACAGAAGAGAAAAAAAGTTGATAATGTAAAAGCTGTCTCTAAGCTGCAGTACAGTGAGTGTTTGCATTATTTGCAAAAAAACCCCCAAAAAGATATAAAGAGGGAAAGGCTAGACCAAGAACTTGGGCCTGATTTACAGTCACTAATGAAAGAGCACTGTTAGTTTAACACGTTTCCATCCCAAGTGTTTATGACTGTTCTACTGTGGGTTTTCTTCCAAGCATCAGCCTAAGGACTTGTGCTTGACAGAGCTTGTGGTTTCACATTCTGGTATCATGATTCAAACTTGCCTGGATCAGCACTGTAATACCTTTCTTTTTGTACTATGTTAATGTGTAAAAGGCCACTATCAAACTAGTTTTAAATTAATCTCATAAGTCACTTAATGCTGTTCTCTTGACATTGACTTAAAAACTTTTGTGCATGTGTGTAATCTTTTGCTCATTTTTTGGGTTTTGTTGTTTGGTTGTTTTTTTTTTTCCTGATGAGCACTGGGAAAGGAAGCCCCTATCTTTGTCTACTGCGGTTTTTCACAGAAAATGGGTCTTTGTTTCATACTTCCGTATTCTTCCTCCTTCAGAGAATTTCTGTTGGGAAAACTATGTTTTCTGATACAGCAGAATTCTGGCAATAGGCTTCAGCACACCCTTGCTCTTATTAGTGTAAGTTAGGCCTGCTGTTCTCAGGGCAGAACCTTGCAGTAGTCAAAGAACAGAAATCTATTAAAAATTACCTTTGGAGGCTTCATTTACTTTAATAACATTAAATAATATTTAATGCTCTGTAATTTACCTTCCAACATACAAGAGAAAAGGGAAAAAAGGGAACCACTTTGGATCTCCATGAGGTATAAGACACATCTTCATGTGGTACTGATTTTCCTGTCATGTGAAATTAGCTGTGGATTTGCATGGCTGATTTTCTTTTTCTAATTTATTTTTTATTTCTGTTTTATCCATAGCATTTAGACTTGGATGGTCTGTTCCTTTTCTTGTTCTAATTCTTAACAATGAAATATTGAAAATTTGTCTAAAATATTCTGACAATTCTAGTGCTTCCTACAACTGGGAAAAAGGCTGAATTGGTTTTATAACTTCAGATTTACATTGTGCTATTTCAGACTTGACTCAGTCTTTTGGTACTCAGATCTCTTTTGGCTTCTCTGTTGTACTACTTGGAAATCAGAAAATGAATTGGACTGTTGTGTTTCTTCAAGAATTCAAAGCACCTTAAAGGTAATGTAAGAGAGCGGAAATAGCAGATTATATCTATAACTACAGCTTGTCTAATTTGTTACAGTTAACAAATGAACCTTGACTCTTGACTGGAATAATAACTTCAAAAAATAGAGCATCATGTTTCAGGAATTATATATTCTTTTTCTTTCTCTTGAAATATTTTCACATTATGATAATTGTAATTATGCAAGTTAGTGCAGGTTTTTTTCATTGATTCCCAAAGCTTAAATCTGTTGTAATGAGTATGAGTAAATCCTTGGCAACCAGATAATCTTTGAAAGGTTACAACATCTCCTTCATAATTTCTAGTTCAAGTTTAAAGGCCCGTTTTTATAGTTGACTTCATATAGTCAGTCTAGACAATCTAATTATCAGAAAATATTTTTTTACTTGTTTCCTCTTACTTACTGAAACCAATAAGGTGCTTAAGATTGTGATTACAGAGACACAAAGTAAGTCAGTATTTGTCACTATCATATTCTCATTAATAGTATAAGTGCCTCTCTTTTCCCAGTGCTTACACAAATGCCTACCTCCATAAACAAAGGATTAATTCTCCTGCTCCTTGTGCTTTTCTGTGTCTGCAGAGAGCATGAGTAACTTTGTACTGTTGGCTTCTGTTCCATTGTACTCTTAATGCAGTAAAAAATCGTGCGGCAATAAGTAAAATTTTGATTTCTTTTACTGAGTGAGTTTTGTGGTCTCTTAAGTTAAGAAGCAAGTCAATGGCAATAATGCTTCTGTAGTTAATATTTCTCTTTAAATATACACTCCTTCAATCTGTCCACATGTACAGCTCACATTGACTTCAGGGAGTATCCTATAAATTCCGAAGTTGTGAATTTTGAACATTAGATGAGTGGAATAGACAACATGTTTCTCTTATTTAACTAAAAGGATGAAAATGGGACAGCAAAGTTTGCCTGAAACTAACCCTCTTGTTTCCTTTTTCTTCTGTTTTGAGTATTGCCACTTTGCTATCTCTAGAGGAGATAAATACCAAAATTTTCTGTTATGTTTTCCCATTTTCATTCCAGTCTTGCAGCTACTGATTTTCAGATATTTATCTCCTGAAAATAATGATTTATTTTTTTTCCCAATTGTTGTGCATCTCATTGTTTCACTCTCCAGCAAGGATTTCCTGTTACTGTAATGTGAGAAATTTCAGTAAGAGAAGTCTTCAGAAGCAGGGAAATACCACAAAACATAGTCTAGGGTCAGCTTTGGATGCTGTGATATTATAATGCCTAAAATTTTGTATGTGGTTAAAACAAAGTGATTCTGATAATAAAATGGCAACAAGATTCCCAGTCGTGCAACTGGAAAGGATAAATGACTACGAAGTGACATTCAAAAGGCTTGCCTATTAAGTGGGGAGCTGAACAAAACTAGTCCAAAAGAAACACTGGGCACAGAGATGAACTACCCTCCTTGGACAGTTGGGCACTTGATGCAGGTACCTTAGATACCCTGGCTCAGACTCAGAACTTAAGTTCATCTTCTGAGGATAATAACCTAAATAAACATTTAAAATGTTAAAATTTTGCTTTACAGGAATACGCCTGTCATCGTTGCCCTCCATTTGCCTACTAAATAATTGAAATCGCAATTGTCAGGAACCAGAAAGCCATAAATCTGAACCCAGTTGATAGAGTTTGAATTTGCACTTGAAGTTTCCCAAAAATATCCCTTAGTAAGTGGGTTAAAAGTCTAGTTTGGCCTTATAAATCCTCTTCCCTTTGTCTTGAGAATGAACTGCAATGAATCCTGAAATATGAGATCTGGAAAGATAGCAATAGCATGCAAGAGGAAGTCTGACTCTATCTGTATAGATGTGACATTCAGCCTAGAACGTGGTATTCTGATAATTTTAATTTGGTTTTGAAAAATAAAGAGGGTGCTTCTCTGTGCCAGATTGTCCTATGAAGACCATATTACTGATATAACTGTTTCTCCCTGAGGAAGATATGGTCAGTTGTTTGTAAAGAACACATTGCATGAGAATAAAATGCTAATTACGTTTCATTCCTCAGAGGAAGAGCAGTATGTCTTTGAGAAATGTATAAATATCTTCATTAAAAGATAGTTTGCCTTACTTGGTGATTGGTGCAGGTAATTTATGCATGAAAGCTATGCTATCTGCTGACTATTGTAATAGAAAAAGAAGTAGACTTTTCTTTTGCACAGATAATAGTATATAGTAACAAATCCCATGCCCAAAACCTCTTAAAATCTAGTCTTCTGAGAGAGCAGGTTTTAAGTCTTTTCAATTATGACATAGCAGAAGATCAAAAGGTTATAAAATAAATGAGAAAAATGAAAAATTACTTCTTAGATGCTTTTAGTTCTAGAACTATTCCTTAGCATGTGCCAGTATGTTCAGATATGCAGTTGTAGAATCTTCAGTATCAAATCCAGGTTTCATTAATCAGAACAAAAGTACGTTTCAAATGCATGGACTTTGAAGGAAGATAGCTTGCTAATATCAGGCAGCTTGGTACATTTTGTATTGTATTTGATGGACCACTTTGCAGAGTTGTCTGCTTCTTTGTGTTTTTTATTTCTTCTCTTAAACAATGCTATGTATTTCCAGGTTGGATGAGTTAATTGAAGCATTTCTCAAAGATAATGATCCTGATAGCTCTCTGGATGTGGGTGCTGACATGCGCAAGATCAAGTATTGCTTCGTTCATATGAAGGTATTTTTTTTTAAACAGATATGAAAGTGCAGCTAGCACTCTGAAACTAACAGAGATATTCATTGTTGAAGTGTTAAAAGAAATGAAATGCAGTTGAAAGGTACTGGTAAAGGGTAAAACAATTGAACTTTGAAGTGCATGGAGGACTCATAGAAAATTTAAATTTAGCTGGAGAAATTCAGCAGCATTTTATAGAAACATCAGCAAGGATCGCAGCATACAGTAAATTGTAAGAGAGCACTGGGAGTTACTAGAATCAACAAGACAAGTTATTTGTATATGGATAGATGTTCTCATCTGTATTTCCAGCATTAGTGAGGCTTTATTTTTGACAAACTATGTTGAAAGAGGTAAAAATGTTAAAAACATTGTAAAAAGATTAAAAACATTATATTCACTAATCTGTTACACTAATTCTTCTGAAGGTGTTGCAAGCCCTTCTGAACCATTGAGCAAACAAGATACACTTGATAATTGTGAAATTATAGAAGATAATACTTTTCTGTGTTTTGGGATATAGTTTTTCTGATATAATAGTGTATATATTCATGATCGTAATTTATTGTCCTTAAATAATTAGCTTTTAATTATTTCTCAGATTGAAAATTCTGTGATACTAGACAACACTGGAATTTGTGTAGAAAGAGTAAAATAAACTGTACCCTTGCTAGTGAAGATTAAAAAATACAGTTTGTTTCATACTTGGCACAATGGATATAATTTGATAATCAACTGTGGCATGATTTTTTCTGTCAAGAGTCTAGAAAGATTTTACCTTTTTTGCTATAGCTAGACTCAGAATAGAATATAGGGCTGGAGGCAAAGTTAAAGGGGTGTGCTTTTTCATTTCTTCTAATAGCAAATAATGAATCATCCAATGACTTCACATAAAAAGCTGCTCTCACAAGACATCTCTGAAGAAAAAAACAGTAAGAAAGAAGCAGAAGAACTGGAAAAACTGAAAGGACTTCTGCAACAAAGAGACAATGAAATCAGTATCCTTTGTGGGGAAAAAAGTATTATTTGGGTTTGAGATGATCTGACAAGCATTGTTCTTTGTGTGAGAGAGGCTGTACTGTGTTAAAGGGAGTACTCAATTCCAAGCTTTAATATGGCAGGACTTCTGCTTTGCACCTGCTTCTCTTTCCATTTTTACCAAAATCAAAATCCCGGATCAAAACACCACTTAGCTTTAGAATGGTCCAGCCAATAACCAAATATTGTGGATCAGGTTACACCTGAAACATTCTCCTCAAGCGAATTAAACTACTTTTTAGAGGGGGAAACTCTGATGCTATATAAAAACCAATCTGTTACCTTACAAAGAATAGAATTTCCTGTATGTGTTATTTTTAGCCAAATGAAGTGTTGCTTTGGGGACTACCGGGCAATTTGCCCTTAGAACAAATATAAAACTTGTACTTTTTACATTTAAATTTAAAGCTTTTTGCACATAAGAGTGCTAAACTGCTCAGATGTGCCTCGTCCGTTTCACTGCCTCACAGGAAACACGAGTAGCGGCACTGCAGCGCCATGGGTGGGAGGTGTTTTTAGCAGGTTGACAGACCTGTGGGCAAACCGCAGCCACCGTGACCCCAGCTTTGTGGCTACTCAGTGGGGAACGTTCGTAATACAGCAGAGAAATGAAAATACGGGGTTGTCGAATGTAAAGGTAGCAGGGGCTCTTTCACAGTTATTAGTAAAGAGCAAACTCAGTTGCGTTCTTTGTGCTCAACAATTCCAGCTCAATTCTATATGTCAAATGAGAATGGCATTTTTCACTGGGGTGTAGCATGTTACACATCTGAACTGAGGTGGCAGGAAAGCTTCCTTTTTCTGTTCTGTCACAGATTATAAGATTTTGTTTTTCCAATAAATTTAGCTAAAACACTGACTCATGCCTTTCAAAAAATTCTTCAATTTTTTGATGTAAATTTTAATATCTGATTTCCCACAAACATTTCCTCCTGAAATAAATTATTTCATTAGTATGAGAAAAAAAGCATAAGATCTCTATCAAATGCACTTGAGCTCAACTAATTTATGCAGCTTTGCTCACAGAAGTAAAAGGAGGAAACTTGTGTAAATACATGTAAAAGTTAAATAGAAAGAATATAAGAATTAAGACTGAAGACAAGACTGATTTAGGGAGTCTGCGGTGGCTAAATGACAGCACATCATCACTAGAACATTAATAACATGTCTAATGTGATGAAGTGGTGGGAAGTATGGAAGCTGTTGAACAAACCTTCTTGCCTACAGTAGCTAGAAACTATCACAAGAACTGAATTAGAAAGGGTTTTATTATTATTACCTAGTCCAGTTAATAATATTCCCCAAAGACTACTCAGATTTTCTACCATTCATTTAGAAGATTAATTAGGATTAAAAAGACTAGCATATAAAAAAACCTATCACAGGGACTTCAGTGTTCCTGACTGAATGCATGCAGGATTTCCATTATACGTCTTCTATAAGCTGTTTGGCAAAATGTATTTATATCTAATATACTTCCAGTAAATTCCCAGTGTTATTGCAAGAAATTTTTAAAGACTTTTTCTGCATTTTAATAAACCTTATTGTGAAAAGCCTAAAGATGGGATACACTTGCAAGGCTACCTGTAAGTTAAGAGTTTTTCTCTGTTGTTTACAAGTCTTGTTTCTTACAGAATTTAAAAAATAAAACGGGTCTACCACAATGGCAATAAGATCCTGTTTGTCTGTAATTGCTTTTATCAGGAATTGGTTGAATGGGGTCAGCAATTGTGGTCTATGTGTGACTTTGTTATTGCTTTAGCAAGAATGAGTCTGCTGTTTGGAAAAACTGAGGTGGATGAAAATGATTGCAAAGACTATGTCCAACTTTAAATTCACATTCACACATATGCTTCCATAATGTGAATTGTTCTGCTTTGAAAAAAAAAAAAAAGACATATGGATAAACAATGATGAGTGTTGCTACCAAAAAAAAAATTCCTTAATACATCTTGCAGATATTCTGGTAGCTACGCTAAAAAAAGAAAAAAAGAAAGCACGAGATGCTCTTTCCCAGCTTAATGCCACCTCTGCTGGTTCTACAGTCTTGGAGCAGTCTCTTTCTATGAGCTTGGAAGAAAGTCAGAGTCCATCTAAAAGTTTTAGTCTGAAAGAGGCGAAAGATTTCCGTTCTTCTGTTCCCAGACTACCTTTTCTTTCCAGAGAAACAGGTTAGTGAAGTTAATTAAGTGAGATATTGGATTATTCCAATATGATTTACAGCATATCCTTCAAATGTGAACCAAAACAAGGAAGCTTTATTTTCAGTATCAGTCATATTGTGCTAATTCTGTATTTACAAATGCAAGGTTTTAAATTTAAAGCCCTCTAAGGTGCTGACGGCTTTTGCCAACTCATGTAAATACTCTGTTGAACAGCCCTATGGAACCATAGCATAAATTCAGTTGGAGGCACTTGATTCTTTCAGTAAATTCACAAAAAAAAATGAGGTTTGGGCATAATTCATTAAGAAATATTAGGAAATAATCATTTTCCCTGGAAGATCCATTTCAATTTATCCATATAAGTGATACTACAGGATTTAGGTTCATGTTTAAATCATTGTAGAAGCAACTCAAACAATGAAAATAATATTGACCAGTTAGCATGGATTGCATAAGTAGGGCAGATTTTATAGTGATTATTTGAAAAGGGTTAACTATTGAGCATTGCAATTTTCTTTCCTTACATCATTTAAGCTGGTTATTTAAGACAATAAGTAACAATATTGTTGCAAGTTGTTCTTTTCAAAATCTGCATTTTAAAACTTACAATAATTATAGACAGATTTTTCTTGCATGGTTTCGTGTTTTCTTCATTTTTTAGTTGCATTGTTCAAATAAAAAGATTTTTTTGGTGTCAGCAGGTTGTAGAAGTGCTTATGTTTTTGTTAGTAAAGAACATGCCTCATCCTAGATTATCACGTATGACTATTACATATTCATGATTTATGTTTCTGTATACTTTTTATGCATTTGGGGGGGGGAAGTAAAGAGAGTTTTCAACTTCAAGCTCAGACATGGCAGCTGGCAAGTAGAAACTTAGATTTTGCTAGAGTACTAGTGGGAATGGAGTTATCAAACTATTTAAGGTTGCCAATTATCCTCTAAAATTGCATTGTAATTGAACTAGTCAGTTGACACACTTGTTACTTTGTTTCAGTTGCTCAGCTACTGAGGAATTCCCTTTGCCTTCTAGTTTTCCTATTTTCCATGCTTCTTCTCATTTTATAGGAAGAATTCATTGGATTTGGTGTCACAATAGTATTAACTAAATATGATCTTGTCCTTATAACACAAAGCTTTTCATTACCTCAGAAATATGCTAGCAAATAATAGCTATATTTTATCAAAAAATGATGAGTATAATTGCATCTTTTATATAGTGCCACTTACTCTTCAGTCTTTAAAAAAAAACCTCATAAGCATTAGCAAATTCTTAATTTTGATCAATGCTTTCTCTTTTTGCAAACATTTGTGTATGTGTGTTCATCCGAGTTTTCTTTGAACGTAAAGTAGGAACCAGCAGGTGAGCTCAAGCTGACTGGGTTGTAGAACCTTCTCGCCTGCACTCTGCACTGGCAAGGCCAGGTTGGATGGGGCCCTGAGCAGCCTGGTCTAGTGGAAAGTGTCCCTGCCCATGGCCAAGGGATTGGAACTCGGTCATCTTCAAGCTCCCTTCCAACCCAAACTATTTTGTTGTCTCTTGCTAAGTTTGGATGAGGTAACATTCTCCCACGAGCATGGAGCCTCATTTATCATCTATTGAAAGCCTGAAAATAATATTCATCATTAGAAAATTATCCATTCATTTCAAAATCCGTCCGAACTGTATATATATGCTATTTTGTCTGTAGGCTTTAAGAATTCACTAAAGATTGTGAAAGGGCTTGGGCCTGAGCCAGAGTCAAACTCCCAGGTAGAAGCTTTAGTGTAGTATTAAAGCTATTTTTCATCATTTAAACCCTTTGTGTCCTTTACATTTTTTATGAAGATTTCAATTTACAGCACGAAGGCTGTGTGATATGTTAACTATTTGAACAATCTAGCTTTCTTTATTAAATTCTGTACTCTCAAACCTGCCATCAGCCTGATTTAATGCAGTATAACGTGGTATTTCTAATGTCTCTAATGTGTTTTCCATTTTCCTATCTCATTTCCTTATCCTGAAAACAATTAAATTAGGAAATCAATGGAAAAAATATTTAGTTTAACAAAATAGTTGTTGGAAATTTATTTTTAAAAAAATTATTTATAGCCTTTCATTTATTTTGCAGTTGATTTACTGTGTAGCTTTAACATTTGCTTACCCAGAAACAGATCTTTTTCATTCTATGACTGAAGATAGAATAATATTCTTACCATTTTTTCCCATAGGATCTAGGACCATATCTACATTGAAAGATATGTGTAATCATGTTTCTTGTCTGTCCTATCCAGACACTGCTATAACTAGAAGAAAGGCAGTCATACTATGTCACTGCTGAGCTTGATGTAATAATCTGTGATAACAGGAAATTTATCTTGATCTCATCACAGCAGTAAAACAATTTCTGGTCCAAATATGTCCCACAGTGGGCTGACTTTGAAGGTGAATGAGTAGTGACTTCTACAATGGTACATGTTTTACAGGTACAGCTGTAATTTATCTTTTAAGTCCATCCTGCATTGAATGTGCATGGTCTTTTCAGAAGAAATTGAGTGAACATAATATATCTTCAAAGGTTTGACATATGGTAGTATTTACCATCCTGTACATTGTGGCTTTTCCCCACCTTGTGTATGCCTGAAACTCTAAACAGAAGCCTTTAATGGCTGTACAGACTCAAGGATCAACAAGGCCTAACACCCAGATTTGATTTTCCCATAAATTTTTGGGCACCGTTATATAGTATTATCGACTGATGATGTTGTAAAGAGTTTATTCTATAGAATCATTGAATGTATTGGGTTGTGTAAGGGTCCTTAAGAATCATCTAGTTTCAAACTCCCTGCTGTGGACAGGGATGCCAATCACTAGACGATGTTGCTCAGGGCCCCATCCTGAGTCAAACTGGCCTTGAACACTTCCAGCGATGGGGCATCCGCAACCTCTCTGGGCAACCCGTTCCAGTGCTTCACCACCCTCTGAGTAAAGAATTTCTTCCAAATGTCTATTCTAAACATACTGTATTTCGGTTTAAAACCATTGCCCTTTAACCTGTCACTATTTGTCTGTATAAAAAGTCCCTCTCCCTGCTTTTTATTAGCCCCTTTAGGTAAAGGAAGGACACAATGAGATATCCCTGAAGCCTTCTCTTCTTCATGCTGAGCAACCCTAGCTCTCTCTGCCTGTGTCTGATTTAATGTTAAAAGGTATTTTTTCTGAACAGGTATGTCTTTAGCTGCTTGTTTGAATACCATATTTGAAATTACATCGCTAGTAAAATGTAGAAGAATTCTTAGAGCAGAATGGACATGGTCTGTATCTGAACGCAGTGAACAAGCCAGACTTAGCAGGGCCTGCTTGCTCTGTGTGCTGTGAGATTAACATAACTTAGTGCTGAGAGTGTCCTTGAGGTATCTATGAGCAAAAAGGGAGGTTTAACGGGATGCGCAAGCTGGGAGGAGGGAGGACACCTGTTTGCCGTATGTTATCCGATTAGTAGACAGTAGACGCACATGATTTTACCTAAGTATCCAATCATAGAGTTAGTTACAGTGGGTGGACAACAGATGACTAGTTAAAAATGCTACATAATCCCGCTTGATTTGAACAATAAACAAGAACACTATCTAACCGTATCGGTGTTTGTTATTACTCGGCTCCCATTCTCAGCGGAGAACCCTGCTTCGGTAAAATGTTGTTGAACATGAGGTTTGATACCAGTGGAGACCTAACTAAGAAATGAAATTGGACATGTGGATCGTTGTTGTGTTTCATATTGTGTTTTTTTCAGTTTGTGTCGGAGTCTGGATTAGGCTGTTCTTCTTAATAGTCACAACAGAGGAATATGGAAGTGCCGTGTCCTAGTAATGCCCTAGATTTCTCTCCGGGTACTGGGTTACATGGCATTGAATTCTATATTAGTTAAAAATGATACCAGTTTACGTGCTGTCAGATTTCTTTTTCTTGAATCCCAGAAGACTTCTTTTAAGAAGGAGTGGTAGGTAGGCAGGCTGCCTGGAAACAGTGGAAAGCTGCCTGCTGCTGTCATTTTGTCAAGTCAGGTGGCATAAGACAGTGAACGTACAGTGAACAGATCACAACTTCTTATCTTAGTCCAAGTGTTATACCATGAAAGGGGAGAACTTGCCTTTTAATACCCATCCTCCATCACGGAGCACCCTAAATTATATATCCATAAGTACATGGCGGATAGTGAGCAAAATAATCTAACATAGTAGCCGCTGTTATTTATTGCATCATAATATCTTTCATGAATCTGAAACAGACATAACTGGCTAAGATTTTAAATTATGTTTCAGACAACCATTCCAGAAAATGCAAAGATAAGTTATTGGCATAATAACCTGAGATTTACAAATGCTTCAACAATTTTACTTTTATATAATCATTTAGTTCATCATAAAGTATCTACTACAGCTGTAATTGTATTAATAATTCATGCCTTCTAGAGATATAATTGTTGAACTACATATAATCTTTCTTAGGAGTTGAGCCAATAATAAATTAGTAGTTTCAGGATAAATCAAGGAATTAATGAATCTAACAAAACAAGACAAAATCAGACTTCATCAGACAGTGGAGTGATAAATATTGTGTTATATTTTACTTTTATTGCATTATATCACTTCTTCTGTAAAAAGAAGTCTTATTTTGAAATCAGTCTCTGATTCCAAGGACTGCTGCTTGCCTCTTAAGATAATTCTGTCAGCATAAAATATGTATGATACTGTGTTTCCTCCTGCTGGATTTGTTTTTCTCCTGAAATATAAACAGTTTTGTTACCAAAAAAACATTGTGACATTTAAAGAATACAGTAAATCTTAGTAACAGCTTCAAATGGTTGTATATGCTGATGGATTTGAGAGGGATTATTTTGCTCTCACAAAAGATTTTGTTAGGATCATGTTTTGAGCAGTTTGAGCCGTTTCCTTTATCTTCCACTGAGAAGCTGTGAAGTTTTTTGAGACTTTTGTGAAGAATTTACCTCCTATGTATCCCATTAATGATTTAAGATCCCTTTTTGCTCAACACTATGCAAACACCTATTAAAAAAGCATTCCTAAAGGGCTGACAAGCTGATTTTGAAATGTAAGGTGAGAGATGGTTTCTATAAGCAGATGAGGCTTATGAACAGCATGAAAGTAGTGATGGTAACACACATACTGCTCATTTCTGAAAGTTAAACATTTTTGTCTTGTGTTAAGACTTTTCAAAATATTGATCTTGTCTATTTTATATATTTATTTAATAATTTGGGAAAAAAGCTTCTTTCTATTGTTGAAAACCCACAGAAAGTTCCCTAATGGAAAGGATTGACTGAGGTTTTCCATCAGAATCTCTTCTATGTCTTTCAGTTCAGAAAAAAGGCAGGCCTCAAACCCTCAGAAAAATTAAATGCTTAGCAAGCCTATATGTTTCTTGGACTATTTTATGTGTACAGTAGTGCTTTGGGATATCTCAGGGCAGAGTCTTGGCACTGTGTTCATGACAGATCTTTTGTTAACAAACACATGTAGCCATTTTATTGCTATTTGGCCAATAAAAGAACTCACTGGTGGATTTAGGGCACTGTTCAGAATTACTGTTGATCTTTCTCATTAGTAAGAAAAGAAAGTATGTTCTACATTTTCTGTTAAAGGTCCAGGAATAAATATATATTCCATTTGCCCTCCAGCTGAACTTCTACCAGCTCCTAGTAATGTGCAATGCATATTTCATTGCTACTGTTAAATCTTTGTAATAACTATTTAAAACAAGATGTGTTGTTTCGCTAATTTCTTAAGCATTAAATGTTTTCTATAACACAGAGTGATTATTTACTACAATATATTTTTCATTATTGCCAAGTTTAAGGATCAAGCAGGAAGTATCAGACTTCACTACTTGGTTTAGTTATTTTAAAAAGCCTTCAAAATAAATTCAGCAGATGTTAACAGTCAGCATAAGCTTTTGAACAATTTTATTGAGCTTTACTTCTGATAAGCTTAAGAAAGTTATTTTCTGGTATTTCAAGCTACTAGATAAAACATATATTGTTAGGGCTCCAATTTATGCCATAAGTATGAATGGGTGTCTATCATCAGTGAGATACATATTTGTAGCATTTGTAGTAGAAAATTTTTACTTTGTCATGTGCTGTTATACATTTTGTTATCTGTTTGTCTTAAAGAACACAGTTTCATTCCCTTTTTTAAAATTGTGACATGAACAAAAAATAAAACTTAAAACTCAGTTTCTAAAACAGAATCGCCCTCTTTAAATGTATACTGATTGAAATAAATACCAAGCAGACTAACTGAATTTATAGGAGAGTCAACCATCTTCTGGGGCCTGCTGTTTTGTTTGTTTGGGGTTTCTTTCAAAATCTATTCTCCCATCTGTACTGCTTCCAAGAGCTTTGTTTTGTTGGAATTCACAGTGAGTCCACTGTGGCTTTTGCTTGGTTGAGGACTTTGAACTGAACTCACTGAGATTAGCGAACAGCAAAAAAACAATTGTGTTAAGAAGTTTGAGACTCCAGAAACATCTCTGTAAGGAACAACAGATGACTATTCTTTGCGACAGAGAAATATAAATACATGTTGTAGGACTTAAAGTCAGATCTTGCAACTGGTATTCAGTGATAAAACCCTGTGTGTTACAATTTTTGTTATCTTAACTAAGTGTTTATAAATATGAACATAGGGTTATTTTTAGGAGATTAAGCCCAGATTTTCCTTTTTGGAGCTTGGTCCCCATTTGCAACTTCAAAGGCAAATTTTGTAACTTGTAAGGATTTAATGAGAGTGAGGAGCAGATCATTACAGTACTTTCACTAATTTTTCAGAGACATTGAAATTTACTTATATATTGAAAATGTTATGCAAAACAATTTACTGCTTCGATCATCAGCTGTTTCTTTCTCCACATTTATTTGGTTTTACAAAACATTTGTGTTTTTTCTAAGATTCTCATCATGTTGTTCTTTCCACTTCTCAAGTGGGAATCTCTTCTGATGTAGAACGTATGTTTGGAAGCTTGTTAAAGATGCTTTTGGCAGTTTTTACTGCCTTTCTCTTGAGTCTGTTTAGATGGGGAAACTTTCCAGTATTTTTATGCTAGTTTACTGTTCTCTTATCCAGATTAGTCTGCTAAATGTAACCTAGAGTTCCTTGGAAGTTCTCTACTCTTTCAAATCTTTTTGGCTTCTTGTTTCATTAGCCATATTTCGACTGTCTAAAAATACTATTGGATCTTTCAAACTAACTCCTTAAAGTTGTTTTGGGGTTTTTTTTGGTGGCTGAAGCTCTTCAACTCTTGATATTTTAGAGGTAAAATATGCTTCCGAAAGTTTCCGCATACTTGAAGGGTGATCAAATTCCTTTATATATAGACTGTCAGTTTTGGCAAATACCTCTGTAAAACTTCTTCCATATTGTTGTTATGAACATCAGTCCCGAGAGACTACAGGGCCTTTTAACAGAACCACTACATGCACATTATGTATGCATATAGGTAATCAAAATACTAGAAAATTCTTCCAGTAGCTTAAACTTTAGATATTTCTGCACAGATATTGCTAATTCTGCAAATAATATAATAGTCTAGAGTTCTGTCTCTCTTTTGTTTGTGCATTTAACCTAAAAAATGCATTTTTTCATTCTGTTCCTAGCAGAAACAAATATTTTCTTGAGACTCTAGTCTCAGTATATTTCAAAATAAAACCAAAGTAGGAATTATTGCAACTATGCCACAAATCCCTACTTTTTTTTCCTGATGTTTGCAGTACATTTAAGCAGGTTAAGTTTCATACCAATTTTTCAGGCCAACTTCATGCTTCTGTTCCTGTACGATTTTTCCATTGAAATTTCATATGCCTGTTTGCCTCAGTGACAAATGGCTCTTAAGTTTTGGATGTTTTTGTTGAAAAAATTATTGCACAGTTCACTTAACTCTAATGCATCATCTTTTTGTTTCTTACACTTTTAACTCTGAAATATCTGTTTAGTAACTGTACCTTTGATTCATTAATTTTCAGCCCTGCTGTAAGTTCAGAAGAATAATTTCAAAAGAATAACATTATATTCGCGGGTTTTGTTGTATTTGGGTTAATTTGAGAAGAATCAGACCATTACTGACATCTCTGTGAAAGAATAGAGTAACCACGTGAATGGAAATGAGCTAACAACTAGAGATGGGGTGATACGTGGTTTTCCACACTTACACAGCAAGTTTGGTAGACTTTACTTCTAGATCAGGTAAAAGCTCTTACTGATTTTTGTTGTGGGGCTGGTCTTACAAATGGATGGCTGAGATGCTCTGCTGCAACCATCTACCAAGCTACACTGAAAACAGTCTTTGATCTTTTTGTTCATAGAGTTAGGTAGGAGCTGGTCTAAGACTTCTTAAAGCTAGGGCAATTTTGACATTTTAAATGATTACAGAGAGTTATACAAAGAGCTGAAATTGTTCTTTGTAAACTTGTGCATATCAAAAATCCTTCACATGTAGGTAATTATGGCCATTTTCCTGTAGCAGAAGTTATGTGACTGAAGAAATTATTTAACATTTGTAAGCATTTAGCAGTAATTCCAGCTCTTCTTCAAATCACTTCTATCTGACGTGGATGCAGTGAATGGTGGAACTGAGCATGACAAAGTTCTGTCTATTTTTGTGTTCTATTACAGTGCACTCATGTTTAATCTTCTCTCCCTTAATAGTTTTTCTGTTTTCCATTTTTCCTAGTAATATTGTTCCTACAGCTGAGTCATTTGGTGATGACTGAGCAACACATTTGCTGAAAGAGTTTGTTGTTGTCGTTGCTGTTGTTCATGATACTATGCTAAATAATTGTACAAATAGCCCTATCATACTGAGAACCCCCTACCTGATTTTCAGCATACTTTTACTAGACCCTCATTCAAATAAAATTAAATTTCATCTTTTACTGTTTCCTAATCATAAAACTAGTTTCCAATAATTTTCTATAACCAGTATTCTCAGTCTTTTATTTTATTGTGTCTTGAGTGTCATAACCTCAAGCCTTTTTATTTTGGTCACCTCATGGACCCTGAACTGCTGCTGCATGTTCATGTTACTTAACTTGTTTATGGTTACTCAGATATTGTAATGTTTATTGTAATTCTGTAATTCATTAAAGTAAAGATTATCTCAGATCAACATTCTGAAGTTCAGCTCTAGGCACAAGTAACATAGACAAGAAATCTGAAAATCTGGTGCTGTTCATATCAGATGCCATGTCTGAAAGCTTCTACAATTTATTTTATTATGCCTATTATAATGTCACCATTGCTTTCTGCTGCCATTTTAGGCTTTCTACTACCTGGATATAAAAGCCTTTAAGAACACCTGTTTATTATGCTGGAAGTCACAATAAAATTTCCCAAAAATCCAAATGGAGAAATTAACTGCTTTTAGCTATTTTAGGAAGATGCTGACATTTTTTCCCTTATTCCTCAACAGAAATCAAATCAGTTTCTCCATATATATGCCTCAATAATAAAGAGAACACAAAGAGGACATGTTCCTGTGTCACTGCCAAAACAGACAGCGGCACCACCTCCTGGGCATAAAAGTGCTGGAAATACCTACATCTCTTCTAAAGCCAGATAATTCACAGAAATGGTAAAAACCCAGCATAAACTGCTGATTGACAACTTGTGGTTCAGTTTGGTTTTTTTCTTGATATCTGTTACTTAGTGTTTAGATGAAGTGCAAAAGCACAGGATTTCACATTTCTTCCAGTTTTTATTTGCCATCCTAATTCTGTTTATGTATGTAGCCAATTGCCTCCTGGATTCTGATGTGCCATGTGCATATTTCAAATTATAAGTATTTAGACATTTACAACTCAGTCTTTTACATGTTGGTTTTTTGGGCACAAGAACTTCTGCCCCATCAAGGCCTGATGATCAAAACATCCACATGGCTGAAACAGGATAGCTTAAGGTATCTAATCTCCCACTCTTGTGGGGAATCCCGAGTTTGGGGACATAGACTGTAAAGCTGAGAAAGTTAATCAGAAAAACGATAACTGCTTGAACAGATAGGTCCAAGGCAGTCATTGGGTTCATTGTATCATTGCGTGACCAAGCAGGATTTATTGCCAGGGCTTCTGTAAACAACTAATGGTGTTTTGGTCTCTGAAGAAGTTTGTATAGGCATGTTGCTATTTCCCTAGGATGTCAGTTGGACTTAATTATATGTCTAACACTCATGTAATATTTTCATACCTTTTGAATTAGAACTTTCATCTATATATCCTTAATATTTGAAGAGGCAAGGTTAAGTCCAGAGAATTTCTTTCCCATGCCTAACTTCCCTTGTAAATCATTGCAGGTTGCTATCATGTGTTGTTCTGAGGTATGACTTTGAGTGATTTAATAATAAATAAAACTGGATATAAAAGTTAAGGTCTTTTTCAAAGTAAAAAAAAAAGCCCTGATAGGGTTTTCTGGACTTTAAGATTGCCTGGAATGTATTTTAGTTATGACTGTGTTTTGGAATGTGGCCTGTTTGATTTTGATTAAAAATTATGACAAATGCTTCTTTGAGATTGAGATATAAATGAGGTTTAACATATCCATTTCAATCCAGAAAACTATTATGGGGCAATGGGAAGAACTACTCAGAATGTCCAGTACCATTCTTGAAGAGAATGTTTACCTGTAGTTTGTAATACAACTTTGTAATATTTTAGACTCCAATAAATAGGCATATTTTAATCTGTGACTGACAAGCACTGAATGAATAGAGCCTTTTCCAAATAAATTATTTTGCTTCATCCTTCCATGCATTTGTTGCCCTAGGTTTGATTCCTGCAGTGTACTCTGTGTACAGCTACAAATTTAAACTGGTATGAAATTGAATTTGCTATAGAAAGTAGCTGCTTGTCTGTTAAATAGAAATTATCCCTGTATATATGTAGTGGCACAGGTCTACAATATTTCTCAAATTGTCTTTGGCCTAGAAATGTCAGTCATTTGAGACCTGCCTTGTTAAGAAACCCTGCTAGAAGTTGCATCTATTACAAAAGGGAAGATCTCTGATCAGGCCATTGTTTCAGAAACGTCTTCACTGTTGGCCTCCTTATGTGGTGCCCCAGAGTTTCTTGTTTTCTACACTGTTAAAAGTTTGATTTAGTCCAGATTTTTAAAAAGAAGGAATAGATTGAAGGATGCCAGCCATGAGAGGAGACGTACATTTTTATATTGCTATGACTGAACTTGGTAGCTGTAGTTTTTAATATTAAATCATTGAATTTATATTTAGGGGAAGAAGTCTTGAGTAAATTGAGTCATGTCTTGAACTTTTCGAGTAAAATAACTTCAATGCTGGGTTGAAAATTTCTGTGATAATGTCTAAAACAGTGGAGGGGGATTTAAAAAAAGGCAAAAAATTGAAAAAGCCATGGGTCTTTTATTCTCGCTCTTTCAGTTTGTTTCTGGGCTTTTTTTATTTGCATGTCAGGAATCTTTTTGATCTGTTTAATGGAATACATTAAGAGCCCATTTGCTGGTTACAAATAGCAAATGTGTTTCTGAATACTACTTTTGTCTTTCTTGTGAAAATACTGTGGCTGCCAGGAAACTGCAGTAGGAGTAGACAGTGGAAGTAATTGATACTACAATAGTTATTGTACCTCACACTTGACTGTCTAAACTCTGGGAGGAGAAAATTTATTTGGAAGGCGTAAAAAGGGAAGGGCAGGTATGGGTTGGAGCTCTCTTTTATAAATAGGGTAGAAAAGAGCAAAAATATTTGTGGCTGAGGATGTGTTCCTAATGAAGCTGTGAATGAGATCAGAAATGAGAGAGACTGTAGATTCAAGGGAAGGAAGAGCTGAGCTACTAGGAAATGAAAAATGAACCCAAGAGAGTTTTTGAAAGGAAAATGGTTAGAGAGACAAGGCAGTAATAGGTGTTTTGAAATTACACGTGCAACAAAATGGAAACAATATTTGGGAAGTGACTGCTTGTCACCCTTAATTTAGCTGTAACATCCAAAAAGAACTGACGGTTCAAAGACAGGGGCCTCAGAGGAGTCACATTTTAGATTCAGTAGAGCTTCATTAAATTAGGAATGCTGTAGGAAGAAGAGGTACAGATTTAAACTGATGCATATATAATTGTGATCCCTTTGGTAAATTTTTTAGTCTTTAAGATAAAGTGATTGGTCTGGAGTCAAAGCAACCAGATTAATAGCAGATTTTTTATTATTTCTTGGTACTTTTAAACACTTGGTTTGGAAAAACTGTATTGTTACAGTCAAAGACTTAATTTTTTCATAATAGACATTGTGCAGGGCAAGGTCTGGTAAAACACCTGTTAACAAAGTCAAAAAAAATATGATTCAGTCATTGACAGCCTGTTCAGCTCATCTGATGAGTATCATGTATTTCACAATTTTCTGTTGCAGCAGCCCAAAGTGTTTGTTATAGAAGCTTTCTCATTAAAATTTTCTTTTCTATCTACCACTGAATGAGGCATAAATAGTGTCAATGCCAAGAATAACAATGATTATGTTATGTCATGTTCCAATGAATGGTCTCTCTGTAGGCTTTTCATAAGTTACTCTTTACAGTGCATTCGTAGGTGAGACTGTACGGAGAGAAGAGAGGAAAAATAGCAAAATGGAAAAAATGGAATAATATCAGGTCATGGATGAAGTACTCAGTGTGTTTTTTGTTTGGAACCTGTTTGATACTATTTTTCCTGACAAATGTAAAAGTGGATTTATTTTTACTGGACTGTAATACTTTGAGTGGTCAAATATATAATACTGGCATACAGTTCTGGGGCTACATTGAGGTTTTGTGTGGCTGAATGGAATGCCCAGCTTGGTTGGATTGAAAAATGTCATAAGACTTTTTTTCCCCCAGCATTTCTGCCAAGTGCGTACAGGAAGTGGCTTTGGCAGTTGTATCCAAACAAGTAACTTCATTTCCTGGAATCTGCTTTTTTGCAAAATGTGGACTTTAGGAAAGAAAGTGTAAGGACGGTTGTTAAGCGGTAAAGGAAAGATCACCCCTAAAAGCCTCTGAGAAGAAGGCATAAATTATCAAACTCCATTTTTTCTAGATATAGTCACAACAGTGTTATATAACTTTTTTTGCAATTGAGAGTTTATTTGTGTAGTAAAAATAATATTAAAAATCTATTGACCATAACTGCACAGAATTAGTGAAACCATTATGTTTATTACAGTCATTTTCACCATCGTCTATTTTCTATCTGGAAAAAAAGGAGACTTTTTAGTGTTTACTGGCAAGGCAGCCACAAAGTAGTTGAGATATAAGAGAATGTATTGCATGACCACTCACATTATAAGGATCTATTAGCAACCTGAGGTTTAGTAAAACTTCTGTTTATTGTCATAAAAAAAAAAAAAAATTAAAAAGAGAATAGATGTCGTGGGTATAATTTTCAGATATAAAGGAGACATGAGTTGATGTAGTAGCAAACATATTCTGCTAAAAATATGAATATTTTATCTGACTAGTCAGGTGCTATTATTGCATGCTATTGCAAATTCATCTTTTTCTAGTCCAACTTGCTGGATTTGAACCACACTTTATTTTTTTTCCTCTGTTTGTTTTTGTGGATTTGGGGGTTTTTGGGGTTTTTTTGCCTACTCTCTTAAAGTTATTAACCTTAATATTTCAATAATAGTGCCTGCAACCTTCCTCATAATGCTGGATAGCTGCCAATAATATAAGCACAGCCTTCATCTTCCTAAATCCTTAGTCTCAGGGTCAAATCATCAGTATTTTTCAGATGCTTGAAAAGCAGTAGTCAAAAGCTGTTTTGTGTCAAATAATTTTTTTAAGAGTTGTTGCTAATGAGGGGCTATTTCAGAATTGCTAAGAGGTAAAAAAGTACAGTGAGAAATGTAGTAGCAGTGAGTCATATTGTGGTGCATCAGATCTTGGGAAAATTTCCATTTTCTTATAAATAATATTGCAAAATTCTAAATTTTAAAGAGCAAAGTAAATACTTAGAAAAAAAATCTTAATTTCAGAAAAAATAAATCAGAATATGTATTTTTAGTAATAGATGTAGTTGCTTACAACAGAATGACAATATATGAAACAACTTCGTATAACCGTTGTTCTATATAGTGTCTTTATCCAGTCATTAAAGATTCTGTTAGCGGATAAAGAGACAGGAAAAAATGTTTTGGAAGCAGTTCAGAACAATAATTAAAACATAAGTAAAGATAAGCAAATGTGTTGTATACCTTTCCCAAGTGGAAAAGTCAGTGCTTGATATGTCATAAAGAGCAGCTGCTGTAAATTTTGAGGGGAGTGAAAGCTTTACCTTTCCCTTTTCATATTTGTTACTTCTTTTTATATTTTATTCTTCATGCAATCATCTATTTTTTGATTTTTTAACATTCACTTTTTTATTATTTAAGCAGAGAAACTTCAGGCAGTTGTGTTGTTTGCAGTTGTGCCCATTGACTACTTATTATTCCTAAAGAAATGAAACTTCTTTCTGAAATAATGTACGAGCTCCTGTTGACATTTGCCTTGGTATGTTTCTGATTTTTCACTGAATGCTTGTGATAAAGTGCATTGTCTAATGGAGATTGTTAGCTGGCTGATTCTTGTTGTTTGTCATACATAAAGCAACTCTGCTTTCCACTGCATTATAGAGGCAATACATTGCATTGAGTAAGACCCTAGACTGAGATGCAGGGCATCTGTTTTTTATTTCAATCCTTATATTTACTAAGTTTGTGAACTTACACAAGTGACCTCATCTCTCTGAAACAGTTTCTTCAACTGTGAAATAAATTAAGAGTGGCTTATCTTCCTTGAACACTGAGATTTCATGTTCAAAGGCCATCTGTAAGAGCAAAATCTTGTTTTTCTAACATTGAGGAGCAGTAGAAATAATTTGTAAATTAAGGCAGTGATTTAGAAGCAGAATCCAATATGAAATCTTGGAAGTCTTGATTCTTCATTTTTAGTCAGCATAACTTTTCAACCCAGTTCTTGAAATTGTTTCTCTTTATTGATAGCTAATTTTTTTGGGAAGCTTTGCTGAAACTCTAGGCTATGCTGGCTACTTAAAATTCTATACAAGCATGTGCAAACATATAATATATTTGATATTTATGGTCAATTCTGAGAGTAAGCTACATACAAGAATATTTCATGCAAAGCTGTCTCTACTTGCTCAGTAAAAGAGAGAAGAGTAAAGCACTCAGAGTGGGCTGGGAAAATTGTGTTAAAATGATCGAATATTTTATTATTATTCTTTTCTTCTGCAATACCTCCCCACTTTGATCAGCACTCTTTATTTATGTCATTTACATCCAGCTGTAGTTCTGGGGAGAAATAATTCTAAGTATTTCAGAAATTTCCTTTAACCTTTAACTGTACAGAGAGAGAGTGACATAAGTTTGAATAATGACCAATGGTTGGAAACAGAAGAATGTCATAGCTTTGTATCAGAAGTGTTAAAACAACTTTGCATTAGGGAATACTAGAAGAAAAAGAGTTCTGGGAAGTAATCTTTTCGATTTTCAGCAGATTTATTTAGTTAACTAAAGCATGATACAGGAGCTCATAGCTCTGATACAGCACATTTAATATTGGAGTAAGCTTGAATGACAAGGAATGGCCATAATTTATTGTCCCCTTTTGATCTTCAGGAAAACAAACAGTTTAAAATCATCAAATATAGTGTACTTTAGCTTTCAGGAAGAATTATGCTATTTTTCTAGTGATAGTCAGTTATTTCAAAAGATTTTCAAGGGGAAAAACTGCTTTTAATTCTACGTCCTGACATAAGCAGATTTAGAGCTACAGAGGTTATTGGTTCAAAAATTGTCTTTTGATCCTTTGTTGCATATTAATTATATAGGTCAGTTGGTTACAAAATTTAGTTAAAAAGGAATTGAAAGAAGTTGCTTTTCACAGTGGGAATTGTGCCAATAAGAAATGGAATTTCACTCAAATACTTTATATGACATGACTGGACTTTTTTGTTTTGGTTTGGTTTTTTGGTAAGAGAAGTTCCCTCTAAAAGCTTCCTAGACCATTGAATTTTCACCAGAAAAACTCTATGGTATGATGAGGCAGAGACACAACAGCGGATTCTTGCATCTGTGAGCAATCAATTTTGCCTTTAATATCTCTGGTACAAAAATGTCATCACTTTTGATTAAAATTAGGGTTTCGTAAATCACAGAAATAAAAGACAATAATTAAAATTCAGAAGAATCCAGATTACTTGATTTTTAATAATGATTATTCTCAATTTTAATGCAATAGACATGTTAGGTATCATAACAATAAAGTTTTCCTTTTCTCTTTTTATTTACTGTGGAGACTATAGGCAGAATAAATAAAGCTGACAATAAATTAGTGGGAGCAATTCTCTGAAGAGAACATATTTAGGTTATGTCAAATGCATTGCATATTATTGTGCAACTGTATACATGTCGTATAAAAGAAAAATAATTTGTATTTTGAATAATGAAGATGTCCTTCTACTGTTTGGGGGTTTTTTTCACTTGTTTATTCTCAGGAGCAAGAAAGGCTTTGTGTCTCGCTGCTTATCCATATGTTTATTATGTACATATGTTGGCTGTCTCTTTGATTGCCATGAATATACTTGGGTGAAAAAATATCTGCGCCTGTTTATTTGCAGGATCAGGAATTTAGCTTCTAAATTAATTTGCTTTCCATCACCCTGTGATGATGGAAAGCAAATTAATTTAGAAGCTAAATTCCTGATGAGGATGGAAAAAAATGCGTAATCATATAGTGTAAATGTACAGCTAATAGTAAGTTATTTGGATTCACTATAATTATTCAAAGGCTCATGGAATTTATGTATTTCTATAAATAGGCACCCACCAATAATTAAAAAAGATAAATGGTCAATAAATTGCTAAAGATGCATGGATAGATTTCTGAAAGACAAATATTTTGTGAATTATTATAAGAAAGTAGATGCTGCCAAATTGTAGGTTTATTTTACCACACTCCAGTATTACATCTGACTTTTAAATCATGGGCAATTATTGCTGTACATGAAGACAATGAATGATTATTTTGCTGAGTGTGGTTATTTGTTGTTATGGAAGCAAGACGTAGTTTTAATGGGATAGGCCACACTAACCCACAACTACAGGGCAAAAGGCACTTCCTGCCATTAGGAACAATTTAAGATGGAAGCTTCATCCAAAATTTGAATTAATTTTAGCATGGTGAGGTTTCAGGGATTAAATTTGGAGTTAATGTGTGTGCTTCTGTTTCAAAACTATATTTGTAAACCCTGATCTGGTTATTTCTAATGTTTTCTCTAAAGACAAAAAATAAAGTGAATAGTACAGACCTTTTGGTCAACTTAGTGGCAATTATGAGGTCTTAGCTCTCTCTGGCTATTCATTCTCCCTTTGTCATGATAGAAATTCATTCTTTGCAGCAGACCTGTCTTCAAAGACGGTATCTTAATCACTTCAGTGGCACAATATGGTGAGATTTCACCTTGAGAGTATGGGAGAGTAGGAATTAATTGTCCAGTAATTTTACAGTGCTCATAATTTTATAACTCTAAGCTCAAAGCAGAAGTTTCTTTTTGTTAAGTAGTAGTTCTTCATTAAAATGCATCAAGATATATTTAACAAAAAAATCTCACTCCCAACTTTTTTCAGCAGCAATAGCATAAATATTGTTCATGGCCAGTGTGATCCCCCTTGCTGCTCCCAACATGTGGCAAGCCTGAGATTGTCAGGTGGAGAACCAATTTTTAATGAAGATGGTCCTCCTCTGTGCACCTTTATATTCCTTCTTGGTTCTGGGAGCAGTACTGTATTTAGGCATAAAATGTGCTCTTCATTCATCATCCTAGAGTGCATGTACCATTTTACAAAAACGAATGTGCAAAGAGGAAAAGGTCCAGGTGAATCCCTGGATTGAAAGGCAGAGGCTTTGAGACCTGCCTGCAAAGGGCTGGACATACAGTGTAGTAAAGAATAATCCTTTTTTAGCTGTTTGAAGACTGCAGAACTGGCAGTGGGGAACTCTCACATTCAGTCTTATTAATTAAAAACCTAGAGATATTTATATATTTGAGTGACCATTTTCACAATAACAGTGGAAATTAAGGGTTGTATTTCAGGTGAGAATGATATTACTAGTTGTAGAACTTAATATTCCTCATTTTAATTCCATGTTCAATTCAAATTATAGAGATTCTAAGCATTGCTTCTATATCAGATGGATTATTAGAATCCTATGGGTTGGGTTTTTTCAAATGTTTCTCAGTCTTCTAAGAGAAGTGCCTGTACCAAGAGGAATAAACAGGGATATTTGTTTGAATTACAGAAATATTTCTGTAGTATTAATGAAATTTCTCAAGCATTTTTTGTTCCTTCAAGCCATCTAAACGAGAGACACATTACCACTTACTACTTCCAGTCTTGATATAAGCTGTGAGGTTATTGCTATTAACATTTTGTCATACAAAAGAAGTCCCAGATTTACCACATACAAAGTTTTAGAGGCTTTTAGCTGATACATAGGATTGGGTAGTGCAATACTAACTTTCACTGAGCCTGGTAACACTTTAGCACAAATTCCTTCCATCCTCCTTCATTCAAATGTACATTTAGGTGGTGTTTCTTTTGAACTGCACTGAAATAGCAAGTTACACATTTTGAGAATTCACTTTAGTATATATCCACCCTAAGAAAAGACTCTATCCACCCTAAGAAAAGAATACATCCACATACTTAACCTTCTGCAATTGTTTTGTGGTTTTACAATGACAATTTTTACCTCTTTTGTGGTGAAATTGCCAGAGCAGAATACTGTCATACCTAAAGTAACTGAAGAGGGATATCAGTAGATACAATCAGAGGATAGGAACTCTGTTGTCACATTGGGAACTTGGAAGCGTGTAAGCAGATATTCAGTAACAATAATTAATGTCTTATTAATTTATAACCAGAAAAAAGAGATCACCTCACAAGGGCTTAGCTGTCAAGCTGAGTTTAATGTCAGTTATATTTTTGTTAATAAAAGCAGTATTTCCATTCAGTATACACAAATTTTTCCCTGCAGTGGTTGATATATTAGTAGAGTCTGAATGCATTTTTATTTAAATGCAGCTTTTCAAAGTTGTCTGTAAGCTATTAAGTGAAGAAAGTAATAGATTTATCTTGGAATTTCTTGAGCCTGGGCTGTATTAGAAGAATGGCAAAAGAAGCATTCAAATGGCGTTTATGTCTCTGCCTTTATACAGCGTTTTCTGCTGGTCTCTGGGACCTGGGATAACAGAAGACTGATGGTGCTAGTAATGACTAAAGTGAAGGCAGCATCCAGAACCACTGCCTTTTCCATGTCCTATATAACTAGGCCCCCTCTTCATTCAGCAGGGGACCCAAGTTTTCCCTAGCCTTTCTTTTGTCACCTATGTGTGAAGTCCTCCTTGTTGTCTTTAAGCCATTTCTTTCCATGTTACACTTTGTGTAACCCAGTACAAGAATGGAACAGTTAAACAGCATAACATCAGTACATATATTATTATAGCTGATAACGTAATGTTAGGTCACAGGTTGACCTTGATGATCTCAAAGGCCTTTTCCAACCTAGATGATTCTATGATTCTATATACTTACTGTATAGCTCACATAAAATCAGCATGAATATCCAGTGGCACTGGAAATAATCAATGGTTTCAGTCTTGGCAGACAAAATATTTTTGATAGGAACAAGGGGGAGATACCTCATTCTTTACTTTTCTCTACAGAATGAATATACTATGGATGGAAATTAATCTTTCTTTCTAACAGTTTTCAGCTGCATTTCAAAAGGTCTTGCTTAGGTGCAATTTAATATCCTAAAAATTCGATCAACTGTTCATATAAATTTTTGTAACAAGGATGGCTACTACTTTTCCATTTTGATTAATTTATCAGTACTTCCATAGAGGCAGGATTTCACTTTTTGCAGACAATGACTGCTAATGACTATAGCTCAAACCTATGTGAACTTAAGTAAACTCTGTATTATATCACGGAATCAGAGTCACAGAATGAACTAGGTTGGAAAGGACCTCTAAGATCATCTAGTCCAAGCTATGACCTAACACCTCCCCTCATCAACTAAACCATGGCACAGAGTCCCACGTCCAGTCTTTTTTTAAACACGTCCAGGGACAGTGACTCCACCAACTCCCTGGGCAGACAATTCCAGCATGCAATCACTCTTGCACTGCAGAATTTCTTTCTAACATCT